>BSBK01005659.1:1020000-1432500 GCA_027943335.1 Chamaecyparis obtusa
ATGCCCTCATATTATTGTTTGTAATTTAATATTCTGGACCTTAGTCCCAGGCTAGACTGGAGGTTTTCTTCTCCATTCTTTCCTACTAGTGCCCGCACAGAATGGAGTTATGTACTTAAATTTAATCTATTAATAAAAACCTTTGGCTTAGGCCTTTTATCGATCAAAAAAAATATATTAATTTATGTTAAATTTACATTGTAGATATCTGATTTATTTATTTAGTTCATTTTCATCTTTTCTTCTTATTTTTTTTATTGATTTATTTGATATTTTTATATTTTTTATTCTCTATATTATTTATTGATATATTTTTTAATTTGACTTTTTTTTAATTGTGTCTATGTTTATATGTTTAATATCAAGGCCAAGAAAATTAAAACCAGTAAGCGAAAAGAAAATATGAATACCATGCATCTCATCCATTCATACTTTTTATGGTGTTGAGGTCCCACTTAAATTGGACAATGTGTCCCTCATATATGAGAAAAAACTGTTGAAACAATTTGAAAACCTATTTAAAAATTATGTCTATAATTTGTTTTTGATTAAGTAAAATAGGTTTTACAAGGTTCCCGAAACCCACAACAAAATAAAATGTTGTAGAAATGAGTTCAGAGCTAGGGTAAAGCATTAAAAACAAAGGAACATGCCATAGAAAGGCCAACCTAAAAGCTACCACAATTAAAGAGTAGACAAAACAGAGCAAAAAGAGGTAGGCACTAGAAAACAAAGCTCTTTCTATAATTTGTTAAGAATGAAAATAATTTTAATTAAACAAATGCATGGCATATTAATGAGCACCCAATTAATGATAACAAATTTTTACAATCTATGGGGATCATTTTGTAGTGTAGTGTTGAAGTGGTTGCATTTTTAATGGTGCAACCAAGGTTCAAATTGTTCAACAAGTTGAGTATCTAAGAGGAGGGTGAATCAATTATTCCTACATGAATGGGTATGTGCAAGATCATGGTATGCCAAAAAGTGGCGATGTGAAAAAGAAGTCCTCATTGATTGACTCTTTGAAAAAAAAATATAACTTTCAAACAGTATAACATTTTTTAAATTTGAAATATACATCATATTTTATGCTTCACCTAATACAATAATAATAAAAAATTCTTTCAATTTGATGAAGTTTAGACTAAGTTAAGGTGGTCAGACACGAGAGTCTTTATATTCAGAAAATTTTGTAGTAGAAAAATCATAATTAATTATTTACTTGGAAAAAAAAATACAAAAAATATACATCACATCTGAAAATGAGGCTACTACTTTTATCTATAATCTTATAAAAAAATAGTATCATTTGATTTTGTTTAATGTGGTCAGACATACGCCTACTTGTTATCTTTCTAGTCCCAATTGATAGACTTATTGAAAAATAGCTATAACTTTCAAACTGTATAAAATTTCTTAAATCCAAAACATGTGTCACATTCTATGATTTTCCTACTATGAGAAAAATAAAAAAAGTTTTCAATTTGATAAAGTTTAAACTAAGTTAACATGGTCAGACATGAGAATTTTTGTATTTTGGAAAAGTTGTAGAAGAAAAATCATAATTAATTTTTTAGTTGGAAAAAAATTATGAAAAAATATGTGTCACATCCAAACATGAGTCTACTACTTATATCTAGAATCTTGTAAAAAAAAATTTATCATTTGATTGTGTTTAAGGTGGTCAGACATACACCTACTTATTTTTTTCCTGAAATTTTCATACTACTACATTGAAATTTGAAATTTTCAACATATAGAATAATTATTTTTCACAAAAGGCCTAGTATCTTAGAAACTAAATTGAATTTTCTACAGATTCTCTTCTTGCATATTTTTGATATAAAATTTATAAATTGCTCAAATTTTTATGTTAACTTGTCTAAACCTAATTTTTTGAATTTTCATTACCACTTAAGGGCCTAGTTTGGCATAACATGATCCTGCATATACTCGAATAAAACAAACCAAAATTTTCCTCTATCAGTAAACACTTAAACAATAATAATGCAAGCTTAATATTTGTCAGTTAAGCACAACAAACATCCATAGAAAAGATATGCATGAATAAAAGAGGAACACCAAATTTTACGTAGAAAATTCAACTGGGAAAAACCATGGAGAAGATAATTTGCATGAATCTGAAAAACACTTCTTAGGGTGACAACAAAAGGAAATTTGTATAAAGGCTCACTGTCATATATGAAAATGGGCTCACTGGCAATACACAATCTCTCTAGTGATACATGAAGGCTCACTACTGATAGATGAAGGCTCATTGTTGATACACAAATGATATGAATAGGTATATAATCCACCTCTAAGATCTTTAGACTATTCTATAGGAGCATGAATCTCTTTCTGTATGAATTCGTGGTCACTTCATATGTGTGTATACTTGTTGTGCTACTTTATATATGATGTTACATATTCTCTCATCCACATATATCTATATATACATGTTGGTATCCAATATTACATATTTTGGCCTTACACATAGCATGTGTAATCAACAATACATTAGATATTACAATTACACTAGGCACTCAACATCAATCCTAAATCTGGGACATACATAGGGGGTGGTAACCACACGTTGCCGTACACATCTCAGATAGGTCATATTTAAGATATTACAATACATGCTGCAATATCAAAGCCATCTGAATGCAATAACCAAGACCAAAAGATGGACACATGAAGTAGTTGTTAACACCGATAGGACGTAGATAAGAAACATATTGTAGCTAATATACATCCCAGCTCAAACATGACCATGATGCACCAAGGACTTGTGATATTATCTTTCTGAAACTTTCTTGTGTATAACTAAGACATCCAATTACCAAATAGGATATAACCGATACATACTAGATACTCATTGAAACCACCAGATTATTGGTATAGTTTTTTACATCAATGACAACCAATGTTAGCACTTCCTTGTATATTCTAACAATCTCCCCATTTGGTATTGATGGAAAAACTAGTGAAAACAAAAAGTATAAGATATGCAATGCCAAAATACTAAGAAGCAAAATATTCCCCCTAACTAGATACATTTTTGTTTTCACATCACCAAAATTCTCCCCCTTTTTTCCATATTGGAAAAGGGCCAGACAAGGAAAACTTATCTACAAAAAAATAGTAATTTTCACTATAAATACCTTTCAGTACCTTTCTTGAAGTATAGGAAACTATTTCAACCAACTAGTAAACACTGCTACTATGCCAGCACACAAACTTCCTAGTCAAACATCTGACATATCTATTTAAATTAATTGGTTCCAATTAAGATGTCATCCATATGCTTCATTTTGTCTTAAGCCATGTCCTTATCAAGCTGGAAGGTCTCGATCAAGTCAATTCACTACTTTTGCTAAAATAGCACTTCAATTTGCAATTCATCTACATGCTTCCTCTGCACATTATCTCTTATATGTGTTCACTGAGTTTTATATCAATCTTTTCACCTTGAATTATATAAATAGTTGTAGGTTAGAAAAGAAAGTATCGACATACCTTTAAAATATGTTTTAAACCAAATTTTTTGTCTTACTGATAATCAAGGACAATGTATGCTTAGTATTATCATACTTCTCTTCAAGTTTATCTTGTACTAATCAGAAGTCTCATCCATCCTACAATAATTTCTTCTTAACACAATCATTTCACTAAATAGCATGTCATAACTATTAGATACTACAATTTTTTTAATAAGAAAATGATTTGTAAGTATTTTTGGGGAAATAGTTTTATTGAGTGAAGAACCTATAGTTCACAAACTACCAACTCTATCAAATTCTCCTTAATCGAGTGAAGAACCTATAGTTCACAAACTACCAACTCTATCAAATTATCCTTAATCCAACTCAACTTGAACAACATTAAGATCAACACTATCTATTTCTTTTTCTATATTTAGCTCCCAATTCTTCTGATGCTACCACCTATTCTAATTATTTTGCAATAGGGTATGTGCAGGATCATGGTATGCCAAAAAGTGGTGATGTGAAAAAATAAACTTTTCACTCGTCCAAAAGTGCACTAAGCCATTTGTTGACTTTTTAGTAGGTCTGGGTGTGAGTACACTTGGCCAAGACAAAAGCCAAAGCATAGGCCTAATTGGATATCCGATATATCCAATATTATCAGATATCCGATAAAATCAAATATCTGATTTTATATCCAATATTCAATTTTTGCCAGTAATTTATATTTATATAGCCCAACCACATTCAACATATTCACTATGAAAATTTTGAATGCGGATTAGGGCTTTCAAATAGTTGATCAAATCCCATATCTAATTTGTTAAGATCACCAGGTAAGTTCAATTTTTAAGTTTTTATTATTTTTTAATAGAAATTTATAGTTTTTTATATAAAAATTAGGGTTTAAATGATTTTTTTTTTTAAAAGAAAAAATTGATTGTAATTATCTACTTGTGTTCTAATTGTAATTAGACATGGACTCAAATCAATTAGAAAACCCTCCCAATGATCCTGTAAATAATCCAGAACCACCTCCCAACAATCCTCCACTTTCAGAAGATGAACTAGTCTCAAACCCTTGTCATTTAGAGGATTTCAACCACATATGTCAATATCCCCACATTGCACCCCATGTTTACCACATTGAACTCCATTATAAAAAACATGGAAAAACTTACAAAGCAACATAATATTTCACTTCTTTGGCACGATTCCATGCATGCCCAGTTTGACGATGGCCTTAACTATGATCAAGTTATGAACCTAACCATAACAAAACATGACATATGTAATCTTTTTGTGGATCCCAAAATCGGTCTAAAAGTGGACCCTAAAAAACCCAAGTTGTCAATTAAATGGTGCACAAATAATGCAATATGTGACAACTTTTGGGACCGATGGTGGATGGTTTTTGATAGACCACCTCACAACAATTTGGATGTCCCATTTTATTTCATTAAAAAATTGTATGCTGGATTTGTGCTCGATCACAAGGCCAATTATTGGAGTCTAAGACCAAAATAGGGTGTAGGCTTAGGTGCTCCTCGGGACAAGCCATGGGAACACCAGGTGAAATCCCACACATATTTCCCCCCTCCTGAGATTTTACCACCTCCTACAATACAACATCCTGATATTATTGCTGAGGCTGGCTCACAGTCTATTCAAGCCATTCACACCTTGAGTGATCTGCTGGTAACAAAGAGCATGACATTGTTTCCTCCTCATCTTGATGCTTTTGGCCATTCCACATCATCCACAATCTCACATGTTTGTGTGGCCCACACTTGAATTATGTGCAAGAATCTGTGCTTAGGTCCCCTGAATGATAGTGATGCATATAACTATGACTTCAAGGTGGATGATATTACACAACACACTACAAGAATTGAAGTACCTCATGAAGATGTGCATAAGGAGCATACATATCCATGGACTCCTACTGTTATAGTAAGGGTAAACAATTCACTTTTTACATTGTATTTAATTTTAAATGTTCATATTTTTAGTAGAATTTTCTTATAATAATTTCCCACTTATATTTTTTTATGTGTTACATTTATGTTCATTTGATGATAGAGGAGGAGATGGCATAGGTGGAGGGGTCCACGCTTTTGGCCATGTCATTTGGCCTTGACACTTCCATGGTACATATGTTTTAATGTGTTCATTGGTTTCCTTAAATTATTATAATACTATATGTACATGTGTTTTCTAATTTTTACAATCATCTTATTACATACTAATGCAAGTGTCACCAGTTTCCACTGGGGGGCAATGTGAGGGGGTGCAGGCATCAGGTGTTGACAAGGGGAAGGTAATTAAGTAATTTAGTTTGTTTATGCATACATGTATACTTGTCAGTTGTGCGTAGTCATTTTTAATTTACATAGTTTGTTTGACAGAGAGTGGTGTTTGATGATGTCGTGAGACCCTTTTGCCATGATATAGTCACAAGCATCTCAATTCTTAGTGATATCCCCATGGTACATATATTTATAAAGTTATTTGTGCATATTTTACTATCAAGTATATATAATATGATCAAGTTATGATAGTATGAAGTATTTTTTTTACTTTTGTAGGTCACCCCTAGTTTAAGGGAGGTAGAATGCCAAGGGTTTGTTTCGCTAATGACTCAGCCAACATTTCCTGAAGAAAGTTCAACATAGGTAAGTTTTAATGTTAATTTAGTTATTTTGTAAACATATATTTTCTACCAAGGATTTAACATTAAATAGTATAACTCATAGATCAATCTCATGTTTGCAAACATATACAAGTCAGAGTCGACATTGGTGGCATTGTTTCTTCACTACCAAGGACATATACTAGGTCTCCTATCCGCGGGAGGAGATAGAGAGGTGAGGTACATGAGAGTTCAATTTTAGTTTAAATTTTATTTATTATTGTTGACTATGATTTTGAATTTTTATTTTTTATTTGTAGAAACCATATAAATTAAGTAATCCAACTTGGGGTTTCACTTTTGTGTTTGAATGTAGGATCCATTAGAGCCAAATAGTACCTCAAAGAGGCTGCATTTTGATGATCCACCAGTAGAATAGGATGTCCTAGAAACATTTTTAGTTGAACTTCTTATTTTGAGATTTCATATGACACATTTTGAGATGGTGTATGCCACATTGTATCTAGATATGTTGACATGTAAATATGTATAGTATTATTGTTCATTTTGATATATATGAAACTTGATATTTAATCCAATTTGTTAATTGTGTGTTCATTTATTTATTGTTAGTATGTAAATATGCTTGTGTGTATGTACTCATGTGTATGATTTATACCTTAAGTATATTCATGTATATTCAAGTACATTCTTCATAACCTAAATTCATGTGTATGTGCTACGTGCATGACTTAAGTGAATTCATGTGGTATGCTTTATAATCTCTGTACTACATGTATGCTTCATGACTTAAGAAAATTTATGTGTACAATTTATGTGCTACATGTGTTCACATGTGTAATTCATCATTTAAGAGAATTCAAAATTTATGTGCTACATTGTATTCATGTGTATCTGATGCTCTAAACCAAGCAAATATGATGCAGAGCCCTCTACTATCCCCTCATGGAACCTAAATCAACTTGAGGATTCTACAAGCATCTTGGAATCTACTCAAGGAGTTAGTCTCAATTCAAGAGTCAAATAGAGTTCTCTAACTTTAGAGAGCCAACACATCTGACATTTTGAACAAGTTCACTTCCTCTAACCTCTCATCCCAACTTCTCTTGGCACCAACTCCATTCTAGGCTTCTCAGGTAACCTAGAGCCTCCATTTTGTCAAAAATTGAAATAGGTCTTCCACCTTGATTGTAACACCATATAACATCTTAATATGGTCCATCTACTATGTTCCACCAATCTACCAATTCTGGTCAACTCATCTTCCACCAATCTGCTCCAATAGCCCTTCTAGGCTTATAGCCTTCACCAGTCATAAATCAGCCTTTTTCTCCAGAATTCTTGAAATAACTCAAGAAAATAATGGTTGATCTAGATACCCTTTTGGATTCATTAAATACTCCCCAAGACTCAAGATAGAATCCTTTGGACCAAATTCTAGATCCACTACCCTAGCACCCACAAACTAGGCCTAATTTCCTCAAAATAACAAAGCAACTTATATATGCACTTACTCCCTACACCCCAAAGCATGAAAGAATATTTCTTAAGGTTTCAAAACACAAGGTTTTCAAGTTTATAAGGTTTCACCACTCACCAAATTCACTAGCCACCAAACCCTTGTTTCTATGGTCATATACCTAGGGTCTACTCAAAAAGACCTTTGTAACTCTCTCCAAGATAATCCAATTGGCCTAACACATTATTATGGATCCTAATATCCATATTCCATCATAAGAATAAATCTTCTCAAGGGTATTCAACTTCCATAATGACTGGTTTGAAGACGGGCTCCCCTTCAATTAGTAAACTCCATCAATTAGTGTTCCCTCAACCATCACTTCACATATCCTTGCATAAAAAAATAATAATACTAGGATATAATACATCAATGACTTCTCCCACCAATTACATTGGTCATAGTGGGTTGGAGAGTCAATATTATGCAGTCAAGGGTGGTGGATCCAATGAAGGATAGTCCAAACCTTGTAGCCAAAAGAATTACATAGTGGAATACTCAACACAACAGACAACACCATAAATGTTTCAAGTAATTTGCATTAACATGCCTGACTTTAAGGTCTTCTGGGTTAGGGCCAATTACAAAATGAAACAATTCTACAAGATCCAAAACTAGATCCAATACAATCTTAGTTAGTTCAGCTCTGAAGACAATCAGAAGCTGATGGAAACCCTAAGTTAGATCTAAGCTTGAGCTTGCAAGCCTCCAATAAATCTCCTTGTTCCCAAGTATGAAACTCCTAGCTCTGCTACAATTGACTATCAGATTACAATCTGGTCTGCAAGAACATCAAGAACTTTTCCACAACTTCACTGTCAAACTTTGCATCTGAATTCCAGATCTGCTAAGTCCTCCAAGTTTTGATCTCCCAAAAATCTATCCCTAAACATCTACCCAAGCCCTCCTTAAATACTAATCATCAACCACAAGTCAGCTAGATGAAACCCTTAACTCCCCAAAACAAATAATTAAATGCCATACAAGTCAGCTTACAAATGTATACAAATATTTAATTTTGCATGTCAACCCAAGACGATGGCTACCAATAATTAATTCACCAAGTCAGCTCCACAAATCACACAAAGCTCCAATCGATAAGTCAGAACTACCAAGTGACAGTAAAATTACCAAGCATGCTAGGCATCACCGAGCACCAGTATCGACCAAGAACCACAAGCATGACCAAGCAATAGTTTCACCAAGTGCCAGAGACTACCGAGTTCCTTCAGTGACCAAGCTTCCTTCAATGACCAAGATCGTCAATCAAGGCTGCAACTGAGTAAAAATGGCCAAAACACAAACACTCTATGTAGTTTCTCTGAGGACATAGAATTCCCTGCCTAAACCTTGGATGCCCCTACATCAGACACCCCTGGTTCCAAAAGATCTTCATATGTGAGAAGAACATCTTTTAGGATTCAACACATAAATACTAAATTGGTTCTTCACATACAAGTCCTCCAACTTTTCTTCTTCCAAAGTCTTCCACGTCAGTTTCCTCTGTCTCTTCAAGTCTTTTCTGGACAATGTACAGGTCGGTTCTCCATACTGATCATTCATTTGCTCAGGATCCGAAATCTCAACTCAGCTACCAATACTCAGGCTTCTCCTACCAAGTGTTGTATCCATCAATGGCATTAGTGAAAACTTCCTGTCATTCTTCTCAATAGCAAACACATTTCTTACATAGTCATAAATAGCTCTGCAATCACAAATAGCTCTGCAATCATATTGCCAAGGTCTACCAAGCAATATATCATAACTATTCATCTTCACAATGTCACAAAGCACAAGATCCCTATACTGGCCAATCTGAACATCAATGAAGCATTGTTCCCTAACTTCCAAAGCATGAACATCTTGTAACCAGCCAAGCCTATAAGGACAAGGATGTTTCATTCTACTCAAACCAAGTTTCTGAACCAAGTCCTTAGAAACAAGGTTATCAGTACTACCACTATCAACAATAACATTATAGAATTTACCTTCAGTCTTGCATCAGGTCCTAAACAAGTTACTCCTTTGACAAGGTTCATCCTTTGTAATGAGAAATGTTCACCGAAGCAGCAAATTCTCTGATTTAGGTTCATTTTGAATGTTCTCATTTATTACAATAGTTTGTCAGTCAAGCTTCTTCTATGTGTATTCAAAATAATGACATCCTTCCTCTCCATAGTTATAGAAAGTACACTTAAAGATAGCTCTACTTGTTTTCTTCTTCAGTTCCACAGGTTTCTGTTCATCTTCTGCATTAGTCAGTTTATCCTTCATCGAGTGATCAATCTTTTCTTTCCCTCGGGAGTTGCTAGGTTGTTTCCTTTTCAACTTATCTTCGGCCTTCAGAGCATACTGATAAGCATATTCAATGGAATCAATCTTTAGTATACCAAGCTCATCTTGAATATTGAATCTCAGACCATTCACATAGCAAGCTACCTTTTCCTTACCAAGCTCTCAGTGTCCAGACTGAATAGTAAGTTTGTAGAACTTGGTATAATCCTCAACAAACAAATCCTTCTATTTAGGATTCTGAAACTTCTTAAACAAGTCAAGCTCATAGTCAGTCAGTATGAACTTAGCTTTCAACTTAGTCACCATCAATCTCCCTCGATTGATATTTGTTTCACCTTCATCTTCTCTATCTCTCTGTAGTTCTTTCCACTAAAGAGAAGCATGTCCTTTCAACTTTATCTGTGCTAATATCACCTGAAGAGTACCTTTAATTTCTTCCATCTCAAAGAAATCTTCAAGTTCACTAATCCAATCAATCAGATTGTTGAATTTCATAGTACCAGAGAAAATAGAGACTTCCATTTGGTAATTACTAAATCGAGCAGTAGATCTAGGCAACTAAGCAGTTCTATCTTCACCAGATCTATTCCTCTGGTCATCACCACTAGATCCAATAGTTTCAAAATCTTCAGCAACTTCTTTATAGCCATCCTTAGTACCAACATTATGAGGTATACTAGCAATAGTTCTCATGATCTTGACAACCATATCATTCTTCATCAATTCCTACTCAGATCTAAAATTTGATTTCACCTTCTCTATGATCTAGGATTCAATAGTATCACAAGGATCAGAAATAACTCTAGGGTCCAATCTTCTTGGAGGAATCCTTAAAGATAAGAGAAATCCTCTACAACAAACCCTCACTGACCACCTTGTGACAATTTCCAAGTTGTATAAAATTAGATCTCAACCTGTAATCTTGTAAACAACTAGTGTGCAATTTAACAAGTTCAGTGCTTCAGATCTACAATTCAAATTGCACACAATCTCTACTCCAATAAGATCAACTTTTCAAGATCAGCCTTGCTATGTCAAGCTTTTGCTTCAACAAGATCAAAACTTCACTCCAACAAGAACAAAATTTCACTCTGATACCACCTTATGCAGTCAAGGGTGGTGGATCCAATGAAGGATAGTCTAAACCTTGCAGCCAAAAGAATTACATAGTGGAATACTCAACACAATAGACAACACCATAAATGTTTCAAGTAATTTGCATTAACATGCCTGACTATAAGGCCTTCTGGGTTAGGGCCGATTACAAAATGAAACAATTCTATAAGATCCACAACCAGATCCAATACAATCTCAGCTAGTTCAACTCTGAAGACAATCAGAAGCTGATGGAAACCTTAAGGTGGATCTAAACTTGTGCTCGCAAGCCTCTAAGAAATCTCCTTGTTCCCAAGTATGAAAACCCTAGCTCTGCTACAATTGACTATCAGATTATGATCTAGTCTGCAATAACATCAAGAACTTTTTCACAACTTCACTGTCAAACTTCACATCTGAATTCTAGATTTGCTAAGTCCTCCAAGTTTTGATCATGCAAAAATCTATCCCTAAACATATACCCAAGCCCTCCTTAAATACTAATCATCAACCAGAAGTTAGTTGGATGAAACCCTCAACTCCCCAAAACAAATAATTAAATGCCATACAAGTTGGCTTACAAATGTATACAAACATTTAATTTTTCATGTTGGCCCAAGACAATGGCTACCAATAATTAATTCACTAAGTTGGCTCCACAAATCACCTAGAACTCCAATTAGTAAGTCAGAACTACCAAGCAATAGTAAAATTATCGAGCACGCCAGGCATCATCGAGCACCAGTATTGACCGAGCACCGCGGGTATGACCAAGAAATAGTTTCACAAAGTGCTAGAGACTACTGAGTTCCTTCAGTGATAGCTTCCTTTAATGATCAAGACCATTAGTCAAGGCTGTAATCGAGTAAAAGTGGCCAAAACACAAACACTCTATGCAGTTTCACTGAGGACATAGAATGCCCTACCTAAACCTTGTATGCCTCTGCATCACAATCCCTTAAGGAGACTACAATCCCTACACACTGACTGTACCCTTTGTTGGTTTTCTTTTTCCCCAAAGGTTAGCTTGGCATTAGGATTGACAGGGCTAGTGTCACTTTCACTCAACACTCCAAATCTGACAGGAAAAAGGGCCAACTGACAAGGATCAAAGAGAGATCCTTCTACACTTTGAGCTCCACATCACTCAGGTGGGTGTACCTCATCTGCACACTCATACAACTTGTGTCACACTATAGGCCTGTAGGTCACTGACTATGAAATGGTTCTCAAACTCTTCTAGGTATCATGTACCTCAATGAAGCCAATATCTCATGCAATAGCCCAACTTGCATGGAGTGAGTATGAAAACTAGAGACCTAACCTATCAATAAGAAAGGGAAAAGGTGGAACTGAATAGAAATGATTTGAAAATGGATTTTAAGGGACCCCTGAGATACCCTAAGTCTTTCATAGACCAGTGCCTTGTCTAATGGGCCACAGAGTAAAATACAGTATTGCAAGGGACAGCTATGAAACAAGAAAATAATATACTCAATGTGCTGATGCCTGACATCAATCACACACCATGACCAAACCTTAACTTAACACCAACCTATGCATTCAAGCATGTTACTATCCATTCAAAGGATTTTAACCCTCCCCTTAGATGAGACCTATGAATTAGATAATACATTAACTAGCATCCACTGGAAGACAAGTATGACCTATCCTTGATATTTCAGCTCATACATACATGAATACTAACCCTGAACTAGTTATCTCTGCGAAGAAAACTCCACCCACAAGTTCTTAGGCAATGTAAAGTAGAAAAACTAGACATCCTTGATGCATGACTAATGAGTTCAGAATTCAAATGGAGATAGCTTGATGATAGTAAGAGTATATTAACTTCTCATACATAAGACAAGTCACTTACAATATGTATTATGTTCTCAGAACCAACAAGAGAAAGAGGAACACTCTATATGCAAAGACAAGGAGAAAAATCTATAGGAAAAGGACCCTTCACTAGAACCAGAAAAGAACTCTAAACTAGAACCACTGGAACTGACAAAAATTTAGAACCCTAGACAAGTCAAAAATTTGACACTTTATACCATTAGCTACCTTGGAAACCCATAATAGGTTGCAACAAGCTACAGACAGCTAAGGCTAGGGTTTCACCCACCACACCAATCAAAATTTACTGCAAGGGCAGGAAACCAAGCAATCCAAAGAGAGAAAAATCTTAGACAAAAACTGCAATTACGAGCATCAAAATAGTCCTTCATATGGCACAAAAGTCTCTACAAACAAGTAACAGGCCTCTGGACCACTTTGCAACCACTGGCATCACCAAACCAATCAAAATCCACTGAAGAAACCATAAATTTTGGTACTTCCTATCGCAAAAACTCTCTGCAAGAATCAAATTTGAAAAGCAACAGTCACTTTGCAATTCGTGGGCTTTATGCTTTTTAACTATTTTCCCTTAGTCGCACAATCGCACGGTCAAAACTTAACTACCACAAGAAAGCGGGCTTCACCTTATGCTTGGTCGCATGATTATAAGGCACCAAACTAACCCTTGCGATCATGCGACCACGGTCTCCTAACCATAGCCAACGGTCACAAACCCCATAGAAAAAGTCCCTAGCAATGTTACCACCACAACCTTGCAACCGTGACAATAGACGGTCAGTTTCATGATCGCATAGCTCGGGGACGGGCTATGTGAACATGCGACAACCTACAATCTGAAACCGCTAGCACAATTTTTACTACTAAGGCTTATCGCAAAATGTCAATCACATGATCACATAGCCTTGAAAAAGGCTATGCGAACATGCGACTAACCATTAGCACTCACCGCCGAATGTCAAACATGCTCGGGCACTACAAACATGGGTCCCACTGCAAACCCCCTACCATCGGGCACACCGGAAACCAATCAGAACTTAGCATGTCACCACCACAGATGCCATATTACCACCTACCACCAGGCCCTAGGGACACGTGTCGACCGGTTGCATGATCTCATAGCCAAAAATTGGGCTATGCGATCATGTGACAGCCAACCAAAGGCCACCACATGACCACCTCTGACAGCGGACCCACTACAAACAAACCCATCGACACCCAATCAGATGGTGGGCACATGATCACATGGGGTGAGAATATTCCATGTGATCACACACCGACCATAGACCTTCAATCTTTGACATCGGGCAATGAAAAGAACTAGGACCCATGAACCAACCGCCAAGCATTCAGCGACTACGTGACTAACCGCCCGCCAGGTCACTGAATGTTAGCCGCTAACCACCAACAATGAAGAGATTACATGAAAACATAGTCACCAGATCACTAAATGCTAAGGGATTAACCACCAGAAACTAGCAACCAGGAGATAACCACAAGTCACCAAGTCATGGAATGAAGACATAACCACCAACCATGTTGAACAACAGGAAGAACTTGGACCCACGTGGACAGGTGGCAAGCGGTCGCATGATCGCATGTCATAAAAGTCTGACATGCAGCCATGCGACAACCAATTAGGAAGAGACTTTGAAAACCTGGGCCCACCACCCATCACACTTGCATAGTTAGGGATCATGTGCAAATAGGAAACTGGGAGGTCGAAAACACATAGGGTTTTTGACACAGTGAAAGATTGAAAACACATAGAGTTTCCATGCAGACCAAAAGACAAGCACACAAAAGCTAGAAGGCACAAGGTTGAAAACAATGAGGGTATGCATATAGGCCAAAGAGGTTGAAAACAACATGGATTTTCAGAAACACTATGGGTTTTCGACACTGAGGTAGATTTTGAAACTTGTTTCTAGCAGAGTTTAAAATTTGAATAACTTCCTGGTTTTTGTGATTCAGCACGTGCAATTTGAACTAGACCAAGGTGACACAATGAAGAACATAGGGCTATGGGCACACATCATGAAACACTATGGATTTGGGCCATTTTCATAAGATTTTTGCATGAACCAGAAAATGGACTAACACCCTTCAACCAGTCACAGTCATTGAACAATAGTCACTTGGTTTGCTTTAAGAAAAAGAAAAAAACTAAAAGTAATGCATGGAAGATATAAACAATAATCAAAGCAATGTATTTTCTTCACTACCCAACTGAAATCACATTAAAGTCGAGCACATTAATTTGTTGTTGCACTAATTGCTCCACGGGACAGTTAACAACATGCAAATAAAATCTTTGTTTATTGATTGTAAAACATTACATTTTTTCTTCCTTACACTCCCAACTTGACATCCCCCATTCACTCACATAGATACCCTACAAAAAGACTCAAAACTCCTTCAAAACTGACGGCAACATCTATCTAACTATCTAACTACTTGGTAACAGTCCCAAACTGACTGTCATAACCAAAGTATGATTTAAAGATGTCAAATTGACAACTAATATTGTCAACTCAACAACTTGAATCTAATACCCCTTCTTATAACTTTTAAAAAGGTTTAAAATAACCTTTGTAATCCAAACTAACCTATAACCCCATATGAGCCTTATAGGCTTATTTTGCTAATATAGGAAAATTCCATATTTTAGCACTTC
Source organism: Chamaecyparis obtusa (assembly GCA_027943335.1). Taxonomy (NCBI): domain Eukaryota; kingdom Viridiplantae; phylum Streptophyta; class Pinopsida; order Cupressales; family Cupressaceae; genus Chamaecyparis; species Chamaecyparis obtusa. Next base: position 1,035,597 of record BSBK01005659.1, read on the forward strand.
AAGTGCTTTTACATCATTTGATTGACTCTATTGGCCATTTTATATCCATTATAGACCTTATAGGTCCTTAGAGAAATCCAACTAACCTAGGATTAACTTAATCACCCCTAGTGACCCCTAGGTACATTTAGCCCTTCCCAATGCCATTTAATGGCTTACAATGCATGATCCTTTACAAAGGATTATCAATCAATAAAAAATATCAGAAAGCTCACTTCTTGACACACTAATCAAAGGATCCATTTAAAGGCTTACTTTGCCTCTTGACACACTAGAATGCTCACCAACATACGCAATGGTGCTTAGTGGACCTTTAGAACAATTTGGTCTGGCATGTTTGTGAACGTTCTACTAAATTCATGTTCTGAATGAGGTTTTCACTAATGTTTAACCTCCCAACTGGAGCTAATGGCATAGTACATTCGGTGCCAGGATGAACGGTTTGGAAGAAACCCTATGGTATAACTTTCAATTGACCCTCATTGCAAGTTTTGGCATCAAGTGAGACTGGTGTGCCAAATTCAAACAAATTGAAATCTCCTAGAATGGAGAAAGGTTATTGTAGGCCTTAGAAGAATGGTCTTGTAGCATCTCATGATTCACTGATAACTCTCATAGGATCTGAGATACGAGCCTCGAAAGATCACTACCCAATCGTACTTAGTGCATCTTGGGGACACTTTGGTCTAGCATGGTTTGGAATATTCTAGTGACTCAGTTGTTGAGAAGGGGTTGTTACTAGCATTTACCCACCCAACCAAAGCTAATGGCATAGTCCATTTAGTGCTAGGATGAATGGTTTGGAAGAAACCCAGTGGTGCAACTTTTAACTGACCCTCACTACAAGTTTTGGCATCAAGCGAGACTGGCGTGCCAAATTCAAGAAAAATTGAATCTCCCAAAATGGAGAGAGGTTATTGTAGGCCTTAGAAACATGATATTTTAGTATCTCATGGTTTTTTGATACCTCTCATAGGGTCCGAGATACAAGCCTCGAAAGAGCACTGCCCAATCATGCTTAGTGCACCTTGGGGACACTTTGGTCTGACATGTTCGTGAATGTTCTAGTGACTCAGTGGTCAAAATGAGGTTGTTACTAGCATTTACCCACCCAACCAGAGCTAATGGCACAATCCATTTGGTGTCGAGATGAATGGTTTGGAAGAAACCCATTGGTGCAACTTTCAACTGACCCTTACTGCAAGTTTTGGCATCAAGCAAGACTGGCACGCCAAATTCATACAAATTCAAATCTCCCAAAATGGAGAGAGTTTATTGTAGGCCTTAGAAAAATGGTCATGTAGCATCTCATGGTTCACCAATACCTATCATGGGGTCTAAGATACGAGCCTCGAAAGATTGATGCCCAATCGTGCTTAGTGCACCTTGGGGACACTTTGGTCCAGCATGTTTGTGAATGTTCTAGTGATTTAGTTGTCAAAATGGGGTTGTCACTAGCATTTGCCTGCCCAACCAAAGCTAATGGTACAGTCCATTTGGTGCCATGATGAAATCATTCAACACTGTCCCTTCACCCCAGGGAATCACCATTTTACTTTGGACACATTTGACCAATTTTGACTCAATGACTCCAACTATTACATCATTTGACAATAAAAATGTAAGGATATAAATAAAGATGATGCAAATATAAGGATACGACATTCATAGTAAGGAAACACAATTTTTGCACTTTACATGGCATTAAGATGATATAAATGTGGGCTCTTAATATTTGCAAATCAATCCCATGGGCTCTTTTATATTTTTAATTTTGCATCTAATTTTGCATCTAAGTTTTTATATACAAAATTTGGCATCTAAATATGCACATTACATTAGATTTTTGTTTTTATATATACAAAATTTTGCATCTAAATATGCACATTACAGTCGATTGTTGTTTTTATATACAAAATTTGGCATCTAAATATGCACATTACATTCAATTGTTGTTTTTATATACAAATTCTAGATACACAACTATATATTAAAAATAAGTGTCCTTTCTGCTCCTAAAGTGTATAAGTTTAACACATGGTACTCGATGATATCTACATTCCAATCCCTACATTTAGAAGGTAGAAGAAAATTTAATAGAGAATATAAGAAGTTTATATAGGTTGACTAAAAGATTATGAATGTATAAGTAACTAAACGAGCCAAAGAACATGACTAGCCAATGTATAGTGAAGTTTACCATCATAAAAGATGGGATAATCAAATGCACATTACATTCAATTGTTGTTTTTATACATTCAATTGATGATATCTACATTCCAATCCCTACATTTAGAAGGTAGAAGAAAATTTAATAGAGAATATAAGAAGTTTATATAGGTTGACTAAAAGATTATGAATGTATAAGTAACTAAACGAGCCAAAGAACATGACTAGCCAATGTATAGTGAAGTTTACCATCATAAAAGATGGGATAATCAAATGCACACCTCGATCTTCTACATCTATCATATATGTATCCAACTACATTTACAATCCACATACAAAACCAAGTTTATTGGCTCAAACAAATAAATAAAAAAAATATAATTTATTTACTAAACGTAATCGTAATAAACATGGAAAACCTTGCAACTTGAGTTGAACTTACCTACTAAAGTGTGCCTGAAGGGTCATCTCTTTTCTTGAGGGTATTCAATATTGCTTCATGATCAACAGTACTAATAGTCCAAATTTCCTTTGTCTTTGGTTTTCCTTGATATTTCAACAACTTAACATTGGCTTCTATAACAAGGTGTGAATACATGAGAATGGTTTTGTGCTTCTCATAGTCTTCAAATGCAAGAATGCCATTATTTCTAATCATATATGTGTGCAATGATGTTCCTGAAACAACATGTGATCTTGTTGGATATGTGAACATATCATCATCTTTCATCAGTTGTGCAAGTTTCTACTTTCCTTGTACACAATGTGCTAACTAGCAATTTGATCTCTCATCATTCCCTTGTGGTGCAACCAATGCAAAAACATGTCCTAGCTGTAGAAGATCTAAAAGATGGTCATAGTCAAGTGAAAAATCCATGTCATCATTTATTATAGAGCCTATGACAGATAAAGGAGTTAGATAATATGGAACCCACATATCAACCCACTCACTTGACTCACACTAATCCCAATCACACTAAAGACACCTCTGAAAATAACAAGCCAACTCTCATGTCCAAATGGTCCATGTACTAGCATCTGAGCTTTGAACTAAATGCATTTTTAAAGAATATTTCATAGTTTTAAAATCAAACCTATCTCCTATTGTGCCCAATTCAACTAGCCAAAAGAATCTACACATTTATAAATCAAGAGTCCCCCTTGTGACAATGCTAAAGTAGACCAATCAATAATAGAATGAGCATGAAGGAGTTTTGCACCTAAAATCCTTAGTTGCTCCTTAACTAGAGCTCTCTTTATGCATGCACCTACTCCATCAATCTCCCCCTTTCCATGACCGGCCTTAAAAAAACTCCAAATATGAGGCACACCTCTCTCTACATGCATTCTAAATAAGCAATAAAACATACAAGGATTTTTTAATTGACCTGTGTGCAGTTATCTGACCAAATGAGACATCTATCCATAGCAATATTATTTTCCCGCACCCACTCAAAATAATTCTCAAAGCAATGTTGGACATACTCAGATGAGTGAGATCTATCATCTCTCATATAAAAATGGTACTCTCTGATTATCTTCTGGTCATCTTCTGTACTATCAGAGGAATGTCTATATGTTATGTGCACAAAAATAGCAACCTGAATAGAATTGTAATATTGAGCTTCCACATCCTGAATTGTTGATCCAACTACTGAGACCTGTGACTATGCCTTGAATACTTGTACAAAATATTCTTCCTGAAATCTAAAATAAAATCAGCTACATTGCATTCTTTTGTAACCAACTCACATCTACAGCCTTCACCTCCACTTTTCAATGTATATTTAACGGTTTCATATACCTTTTTGTGGACAATTGTCTCTCCAAAATCATGTTCACAGCCCTCATGAAAACATTCAACAAACTTCACTAGCCCACTACACTCTGAGCACTTGTCACTTAAGCAATATTTTCTATAAAAGAAAAATCCATCATCTCTAGGACATAAAAAATGATCTAGCAAGTCTCTTGATGGTTTTGCAAGAGCACATGCACCACACTCCTCCAACTTTTCACTAGTATGCAAAGTAGAATGAAGGGATTGTAATAGTTCATGGTGCATTGAACACTCTACATGATATTTGCACCAAGTATTTCAAATCTTAAGAGGGACACACAAAATCTTGAGGGCTTCAAAATCTCTTTGTGATATTTGCAATGTTGGATGTGTCACAAATTTTTTTGAACAACATTGTTTGACTCACCTCCAAATAATGTTTGGGATGTGGGGTGTGGTCTCAAATGCCAATTCTCAACTTGAAGACATCCTTCGCATTTGGTGACACTCTTAATTTAGATTTTCAAAATAGTTGAAGTTGATCCTTCACACCATCAGTAAGCTTCTTATCACAACGTGAAAGTCTCCCACCATAAGCCCATGTATTATGTTGAAGAGGATCATCAAGTCTTTCTCTTCTTGCAAGTTATCTATCCAAAGTTTTACGATTTAGGTGAGTACTAGAGAGAGAGAGAGAGAGAGAGAGAGAGAGAGAGAGAGAGGTGCAGGGTACCCAAGGCCTATTCAGGATGCTCTTCTTGATTTGGTTCATTTTTTGTTGTAAAAAAGAGGAATGGATGTCAAGGATCAATTCTCCATGTTCTTGATCCTTTTTTATGGTCAAGGATCCTAAAGGCATGTCTATAAGCCTTGGGATACCTTAGTCCATGTGCATCCTAGGTTGTTTAAGGGAAGGATTATTTAATGTTTTTATGTTTTTAAAAATGCTTTCTTTGGTTTGTAGGTGTTTTAGGGGTCTGTTACCTAGGTCACCCTTGTTGATCTCATGGGAAGTCATTTGATAGTCTTTTGGTGCATTTTTACAAAGTTGCAACCAAAGTTGCAAAAGTTGCACATTTGTTGTCAAGCAAGTTTTCAAAGTTTCTCGAAGAAGTTGAAAAGTTGGTTCCAATGGTCACAACTATATGGAGACTAGTTGGAAACCATTGTGTAAGGTATTTAAATTTTTTAATACCTCTGATTGAGGTTACAATTGAATGGCATATGTTTGGTGCATTCAAATGAGTAAAACCAATCATTTTTTAGTGAAATTTGGCTGTGTACATATGAGTACAAAATATTGAATGCAAGTAATTTAGATGTTTTGAAGCCTTTCTATATCTAGTTACTAAATCCATTGATTTTATTCATAATCAAGTTGTGTATTCCAAATTATCTATTGATTAGTGTAGACAGTCAGGTTTTGAAGGTTTTACCAGGCCTGTTGCACATTCATAGGTCTAACTTGCAATCCCTCTAGTGGAAACCCCTAAAACCTTGGGAAATGCAATTTAGGTGTCTTATATGTATGATATAGGAAGCATTTCATTGGAACTGGTCGGCAAAGTGTATTGGCACCAAGCCCTAGACTGAACATCTCTGTGTTCAGTTAGTAAACTTGAAGAAAAGGTGTGTAGTCAAAGGATATCAATGAGTTTAGTGGTTGTAGATTTGTTTTGAGTCAAATATAGTGGAAAGAAGGTTCCTAGAAACCTAAACTTGTCCTATGTTCCCATTTTCAATCATGCTTAGTGTAAACTAGGACTAATCTAGCTAATTAGGCCTGTGTACCTAAAGGTGGTTAGGTAGTGCCAGATTGGGATCAATACAAGGTGTTTTGGGGATTGATGTAACATTGAAAAGGGTACTCAAAACTAGTTTTAGTTTCTTTAGATCCATTGGGAGTCAACATCTATGCACCCGGAAGCATAGTAGAAGACATATAAGGGTTTTTAGATGAAGTCATGATCAGAACATTGTTGGAGTTGGGGAACCAATTTGTTGGTTTATTATTCATATTTGATCATAAACTAAAGAGTTCCAATAATTATATTGGTCAAGTAACTTGACTGGTGAAGAGTTTGATTATTTGGACTCAATTTGGGAACAAGTCCCTAAATCCTTAGAAGGGTGAAGTTAGGAGTGATTGATTAAAGTGGAAATAAGTCTTGGAGTGGACTGATGAGTGATTAAACTAATTGATAACCATCCATATTCAAAGGTTGTGAAATTTGGAAGAACATAGAAACTAGTTGCTAGAAGTAAGTGGGAAATAAACCCTTGGGGTTACTATCACTGTGTTCTCTGCATCAAGTGGTATCAGACCCACTAAGACTATTTTTGGAAGAGAATAATAGGGAAAGATGGAAGAAGGAGAGGACATCCCCTTAAGGATAACTAACATTGAGTTACCCAAGATAGTAAAAGAGTAAATGGCTGAGAGTAGGGCAGTCAGAGAAGATAATAGGATCATGAAGAGGGAATTAGATAAGTTGAAGGGACAAGGGAGAAGAGGGGAGAATGAGGACTCAAAGGAAGAATTGGAAGAAAAGGAGGATCATCCTAGGTAGGAGAATCTACCAGAGGATCAAAGGGAAATGCTTGCAGCCCTAGAGAGGGTTGGGAAGAAGGATAAAGTGGACCTACCCATGTTTCATGGCAAGTTGGAACCAGAGGAGTGTACAAATTGGTTAGAGCCCCTTGAGAACTAATTTTAGTGTGAGGAGGTGCCTACTAGCCAAATGGTGAAGATATCCAAGTCCAAGTTCAAAGGACCAACCCTTAGTTGGTGGAACTTCCTACAAAATGAGAGGGTGGAGGAAGAATAAAGTATCATCTCCACATGGACCAAGATGAAGGAAGAATTGAAGAGATAGTTTGTGCCTAAAGATTATGAAGTGACCCTATACAAGAAACTACAAAATTTAAAATAGAGGGATCTTGATGTGAGTTCCTACACTCAATAGTTCCATACCCTAACTCTAAAAGCTAAGATGTATGAGACTGAGAAACAAAAGTTGGCAAGGTACATCAATGGCCTAAAATATAGTATCCAAGATGAACTAACCTTGGTCACATTAGAGATAGTCCATAAATGTTTCCAACTAGCCCTCAAGATTAAGGAGAAGCAAAAAATAAAAGGGGAGTAGAATAGAGGAAGAGGAAACAGATTCAGAGGAAGAGGTAGATTCAGTGGTAGGGGAAATTTCGCTAGAAACCAAGGTGAAACCAGTAATTAGGGAACATAGAATGATACTAGTGGTAGAGGTTCTTTTAGAGGTAGAGGGCCAAATAATGGAAGAGGTAGGTCAAGGGGAAGAGGCCCTACTATATTCACTAGAAGATGTTTCTCATGTAATCAAGTGGGACACCAATCATTCAGATTTCTTGAGAAGAATGGCAATGTCAGTCAAGGAGATAGGAGGGTGCATTTGGATCATGAGGAGGAGGATTGCCAAAGCACTACCTCTTACCACACCACATCTTCCAAGCATGATGACCTTGAGAAAGGGGAATGTCTCATGTTTAATAGATCACTATTGATGCCAACCAACAAGGAGCCTGCCCAAAGGAAATCACTCTTCTGAACCACATGCAAGGTCAAGGGTAAGGTATGTAAGGTAATTGTAGACTCTAGCTCTATTGAAAATTTGGTTTCATTAGAAATGGTTTCTAAACTTGGTCTAAAAAGAATTCCTCATCCTAGTCCCTATAAGGTATCTTGGTTAAGAAAGGAGCAATAAACCATCATAAATGAGCAGTGTCTAGTTGATTTTCAAATAGGAGAGTATAGTGATAAGGTCATGTGTGAGATTGTAGAAATGGATGCTTTCCATCTCCTTCTAGGAAAGCCTTGGAAATATGATACCAATGCCCAACATGATGGGAAGACTAATGTATTCACCATAACCAAGGATGGGGAGAGTATCACCATGACTCCTTTGCCTGATAATCCCAATGAACAAACCTTGTTGAGTAGTGTCATGTTGGTCAAGGAGAAAGAGTTATTACAAGTCCTTAAAGAGGATAATGTGCCATGTTTTTCCATTATAGTCAAACCTAAGGAGACTCATCATGAAGGCAAGGAGTTGAACCTAGGAGAGAAGACAAGTATTGGTCCAAAACTAGTGGCAGATTTACTTGACAAGTACAATGGTGTTGTGGCAGACAATTCTAATGATTCCCTTCCACCAAAGAGGGAGATAAGCCATTGTATTGATCTAATACCAAGGGCTACCTTACCAAATAAATCAGCCTATGAAATTAAACTAGAGAAAAATGTAGAGGTAGCTAGACAAATTTAGTGGTTTTTGAAGGGTTTTATAAGGAAAAGTATTAGCCCATGTTCTGTACCTACAGTCCTTGCCCCTAAAAAGGAAGGCACTTGGAGATTATGCACTAATTCTAGAGCCATCAATAGAATCACCATTAGGAACTGGTTCCCAATGCCTAGAATGGAGGACCTCATAGATTTCTTAGGTGGGGAAAAGTTTTATTCAAAGATAGACCTCAAGAGTGGCTACCACCAAATCAAAATCAAAGAGGGGGATGAGTGGAAGACAACATTCAAGATGAATGAGGGGTTATTTGAGTGGATAGTCATGCCATTTGGCTTTTCCAATGCCCCTAGTACTTTTATGCACCTGATGAATGAAGTTTTAAAGCCTTTCCTCCATAAATTTATGGTGGTTTAGTTGAATGACATATTGATTTTAAAAAACATCAAGGAGGAGCACCTTCATCACATTGATCAAGTTCTTAGAAGACTCCATGAGGAAGGATTAAAGATAAACCTTGAGAAGTGTTCATTGTTATAGTAGGAACTTGTTTTCTTGAGATTTGTGATCTCTAAAGGCAGTTTGAATATGGATCCAACCAAGGTAGAGGCTATTCTTGATTGGCCACCACCTACTTCAGCTACTAAGGTAAAAAAATTTCATGGATTATGTAGTTTCTGTTACCCAAAAATTCCCTATCATTCATTTTTGGCCACGGTCCTATTTTCCAAAGAAATGCTCAAGTGTCAAAAGTCCAGTGTGTTTTCTACCTTTTGGCCCAAAAACCTAGTGTGTTTTCGACCTTCTCTCTAAAGGCTCAGGATGTTTCTTCCTTTTGGTCTAAAAGCTCAGTGTGTTTTTGACCTCCGCTCTGAAAGCTTGGTGTGTTTTCGACCTTCACTGGAAAACCCTTTGTGTTTTTGACCCCTTCTGTGTTTCAGACTTCTTCCTCTGGTGGCATTCATTTCATAAGCACGCAACTCTGATCAGTGTGGTCCTAGTGAGACTTCCATATAGAGATCTACGATGGTCACATGATCTCATGGAATTAGAAGAGCCCATGAGATCATACAAAAAATGTTTGATGAGATCCCCAATGGTTGCGGTAAAGTTGTAAATGACAAATGGTTCAAGGTTCAATTAGTTAACATCATGCAGTTGGTCACATGATCGCATAAGCCTTCCTAGCCACATGTGACTATGCGACAAGTGGTCAGTGGGGCCTAAAGTTTCCGCATTGGTGCAAGTGCGACGAAGATCTATGGTGGTCATATGATCTCTTGGGATCTTCTGATCCCATATGATCATGCGACAACCATTTGATGGACATCTTAGTGGGTGGTGGGTCTAGATTTTCTAAAGCAAGGTGGCAGTTAGCATAGATCTAACAACGGTCATGTGTTTGCATGGAATCTTTTGAGGCCATGCAATCTTACGCCTGCTGTTAGATGGGAATCTAAAAATTTTGAGTGGGTCCATGTCAGGAAGGTGCCGAGGTGTTTGTTGATGTAGTAGTCGAGACAAATAAGGGAGTGACACATGGTGGTTCTGGGCCCGGGGTTGAAAAAAGCTAAGCAAGTGCGCGGTTAAAGGATTTCACGTAGTCGCTGAATAGACCCAAGGTTAAGGAAGACATCATGCAACTTGCAGACTAAGAAGAAAGTTAACCTGAGGTAAAACATAGAGTTAGGTTTGCAGTGATCATCTTGCGCTTGTCACATGATTGCATGCGGCTTTCTAACTACATGCGATCATGCGATGAGCCATCAATGGTAAGCAGTGACTTCGGCGGTGGGCCAAGGGGGGCATTTCCTATGGTTGTGGGTCCAGCTGATGTGGTTGGCTCCTGTTGGTCCACGTGGTGTAGGTGAGATATTTTGTGGGCCTGAGCATCTATGTGGCAAGCAAAGGTAGATTCTCAAAGGCTTGTCGCATGATCACATGAAGCCTTTCGGGCTCATGTGATCATACGACTGTTGACTTTTTCAAAGAAGCGTGGCCTTTTTTCATGGGTTTTCTTCTGAGAGAGACACATGCGAGTGCAGGTAGCTGAGAATTGATGATTTCAAAGGTAGTTGTAGCTGGGAGATTTTGTAGAGGATTTAGGCTACCATTTTTGGGTCTGTTTGAGGATCTGAGATTGGATTTTGGTCATTCATGGTTGAGTGGGTTGCATTGGTTGTCAAGTCAAGGCTTTTTGTCTACGAGCAGGATCAGTACAGGAATGGGTATGCAAGGGGAGATATGTCTGATCCATTGAGATATTTTTAGAGAAGCATTTATGATCAGACACGACTGGTTTTAGGGTTGATTATTTTATGCATATTTTTGTAACCCTAGTTAGTTTTTGACTCTTGTCTGTGTGTAGTTGAGTGATGTATATATTCTATTTTTGGAGCTTGTAGAGCTTAGAATTGACATTTTTGTAAAAGAGAAAGTCTTTTCTTGGAAAACTATTTGTAGCATTTCTTCCTGCTCTCTGGTTTTCCACATCCTATAAATTCTCATTGATAATACAAATATTGCAAAGTATTCTGTGACATTTTTTATGTCCCTGTGCTTCCTTGTTTGGCTTATCTCTTATTGGATTGAAGTTTATGAATGCTTTCAGTGATACTTAAGGTTCCTGATCCCTCTTACTTTTAGCTTATATGTGCACTACTATGTTTGATCTAATCTGAGTGAGATAGTGGGTATTCTTCAGCCCCTGTCATTCTGTCTCATTCCTGTGTCCTCTTGCTAAAGAGAATGTCTTCTTGCAGGTCATAGGTTGTGTCTAATTTTAGGCCCTCTTATGAAATACTTATGCAAGCCTATTTGGTAAGTTGTGATCTCCCAGACCTAAGCCTCTCACTGGTTTCATCCCTCTATACTGAGATCCAAATCCTAGTTTTGGTGCATCACCTAGTAGGATATATTTTCTTTCAGTTATTTCCCTTTCCATGTACTCCTTCTAACCCTTTCCCCTCAAAGTTTACTTTCCTCTTTAAAGAAAATCAAGGTGATTATCCAAGAGGAACCAGCCTAGAATCTAGAGGTATCATCTCGGTTAGCAAAAGGTCGCACAACCTTGAGATGATTCCCATGTTATACTAGATTATCAAGACTATGAGAGCTTGAGATCAGAGGTGCAAATTCAGTGTATAACAGTTTCTATAGGAAGTTTATAAGGAATTTTAGTGGCATTTGTACTTGTATAATAAACATAATTAAAGGTGGTATAAAATGTGTTTTTGAGTAGACCAAGGAAGCCAACGAATCCTTTGAGATGTTGAAAAGAAAGATCTCTGAAAAACCAATCCTTATGTTACCTGATTTTCATAAGGTCTTTGTGGTTGAGTTTGATGCTAGTAACAAGGCCATTGGAGGGGTCCTTAGCCAAGAAGGGAGGCCAATAGCCTTCTTTAGTGAAAAGATAAATGATGCTAAATAGAAGTATTCCACCTATAATCTTGAGCTTTATGCCATGATCCCATCCTTAAGGAAATGGAGGCATTATCTATTACCAAAAGAATTTATTGTTTTTACTGATAATCATGCACTTAGTTTCCTTAATAGATAGGAGAAACTTAGTCATAGACATGTTAAATAGATGAAGTTTTTTCAAGCTTATACCTTCACCATTAAGCATAAAAAGGGCATTGAAAATAAGGTGGTAGATGCTCTAAGTAGGAGGAAAATTACTATTTAGACCATGCAGTTGGAAAGTGAAGGTATGGAGGCTATGAAAGACATGTATGCAGTAGATGAAGATTTCAAAGACATCTATCAAGCTCTCTTGGACATGACTGCTAGATACCACACCGAGTTTCCTAATTTTTTGATCTAGGATGGTCTCTTATTTAAGGGAGGATTTCTTTGTGTTCCAAGGGGTTCTATGAGAGATAACATCATTAAGGAAAAGCACTGTGGTAGTTTGGTAGGACATTTTGGAATGGACAAGACTTTGGAATCAGTTAAGAGGTTCTACTTCTAGCCCCAGTTGTAGACATATGTGATAAAATTTGTGGAGACTTTCTTGGTTGGCAAAGGTCCAAAGGAAACACTTCCAATGTAGGGCTTTACACACCCCTACCTATTCCATCAAAGCCATGGGACTCCATTAGTATGGATTTTGTGCTTGGGCTACCCAAAACAAAATCTAGTCATGACATCATCTTTGTAATTGGGGATAGGTTTTCTAAAATGGCTCACTTTGTGCCATGTAAGACCACTCATGATGCTTCCCATGTTGCAAGGTTATTATTTAAGGAGGTAGTTAGGTTGCATGGACTACCCTTGCCTATCATTTCAGATAGAGATCCCAAGTTTTTAGGTCACTTTTGAAGGACCTTGTGGAAGAAGCTGGGTATAAATGTATGTCTCTCATCAACATATCACCCTAAATGTAATGGATGGACTGAGGTTATCAATAGATCTCTTGGAAATCTCTTAATATGATTGACCCAAGAACTTGGTTCTAGTTGGAACTCAATTTTGGCATAGGCAGATTTTTTCTACAATGACACAGACAACCAAAGTACAAGAAAGAATCCCTTTCAAATCATGTATGGTGTTCACCCTAGGGGTATATTGGAGTTGAGGGAAGTTACTAAATTGGAAAAGCCTAGTGCATTGGCTTATGACTTTGTGACTATCATGAAAGATATCCAAGATCAGGTCAAGTCTAAACTAAAAATCACTAATGCTAAGTACAAAGCTCATGCAGAAAAGAGGAGAAAGATGTATGCTTCCAAGTTGGCAATATGGTCATGGTGCATTTTAAGAAGGAGAGGATTCCTAAGGGACACTACATGAAGCTGATGGCCAAAAATATTGGGCCTAATAAGATTCTCAAGAAATGTGGCTCAAATTCTTATCATGTTGTTCTTCCTTCTCATATCCATTTATCTCCTATTTTTAATGTTGTTGACCTATATGTTTATAAGGGCCCTATAGATGATGTTTTGATTTTAGGTGAATCTATTTCTAAATAGGAGGATTTACTCAAGGATCTTCCCAAGTCATCTCCTTTGGCGATTGAATGCATCTTGAGAGGAGAGTCTCAAAAAAGACACAAAAGCATACCTACTATGAGTATTTGGTTTAGTGGAAGCATAAACCTATGGAAAATGCTACATGGCTCACACTTGAGGCTATAGAGAAGATTGGTTTTCCTTTATCAGCTTTACCAACTCAAGTGACTTGAGTTCTCTTGTCCTAAGGAGCATGGTGCAGGGCACCCAAGGCCTTTTCAGGATTTTCTTCTTGTTTTGATTCATTTTTTGTTGTAATAAAGAGGAATGGATCTTAGGGATAAATCCTCCACATTATTTATCATTTTGTATGGTCAAGGATCCTAAAGGCATGTCTATAAGCCTTGGGACACCTTAGTCCATGTGGATCCTAGGTTGTTTAAGGGAAGGATCATTTAATGTTTTTATGTTTTTAAAGATGCTTTCTTTGGTTTTTAGGTGTTTTAGGGTTCTATGGCCTAGATCACCCTTGTTGATCTAATGGGAAGTCATTTGATAGTCTTTTGGTCCATTTTTACAAATTTGCAACCAAAGTTACAAAAGTTGCACATTTGTTGTCGAGCAACTTTTCAAAGTTGCTCGAAGAAGTTGAAAAGTTGGTTCCAATGGTCACAACTATATGGAGACCAGTTAGACACCATTTTTGAAGGTATTTAACTTTTTTAAGACCTCTGCATGAGGTTAGAATTGAATGTCATATGTCTAGTGCAATCAAATTAATACAACTAATCATTTTTTAGTGAAATTTGGTTGTGTACTAGTGAGTACAGAACATTGAATGCAAGTAATTTAGATGTTTTGAATCCTTTTTATATCCAATTACTAAATCCATTGATTTGATTCATAACCAAGCTATGTATTCTAAATTATCTACTAATTAGTGTAGATAGTCAGGGTTTGAAGGTTTTACCAGGCCTATTGCACATTCATGGGTCTAAGTTGCAATCCCTCTAGTGGAAACCCCTAAAACCTTGGGAAATGCAAGTTAGGTGTCTAATATGTATGATACAAGAATCATTTCACTGGAACTGGTTGGCAAAGTGTATTGGCACCAAGCCCTAGACTAAACATCTCTATGTGTTCAGTCAGGAAACTCAAAGAAAAGGTGTGCAGTCAAAGGATCTCAATGAGTTGAGTGGTTGTAGAGTTGTTTTGAGTCAAATATAGTGGAAAGAAGGTTCCTAGAAACCTAAATTTTTTGTATTTACCGATTTTCAATCATCCTTAGTGTAAACCAGGACTAATCTAGCTAATTAGGTCTATGTACCTAAATGTAGTTAGGTAGTGCCAGAGTGGGATCAGTTCAAAGTATTTTGGGGATTGATGTAACAATGAAAAGGGAACTCAAAACTAGTTTTAGTTTCTTGAGATCTATTGGGAGTCAAATTTGTGCACCTGGAAGCATAGTAGAAGACCTACAAGGGTTTTTAGGTGAAGTCATGATCAAAACATTGTGGGAGTTGGGGAACCAATTTGTTGGTTGATTCTTCATATTTTATCATTAAATAAAGAGTTACAATGATTATATTGGTCAGATAACCTGACTATTGAAGAGTTCCATTATTTGGACTCAATTTGGGAACACATCCCTAAAGCCTTGGAAGGGTGAAGTTAGGAGTGATTGATTAGAGTGGAAATAAGTCTTGGAGTAGACTTAGGAGTGATTAAAATCATTGATAACCATCCATATTTAGTGGTTGTGAAAGTTGGAAGAACATAGAAACTAGTTGGTAGAAGTAAGTGGGAAATAGGCCCTTGGGGTTACTACCATTGTGTTCTCTGCATCAGAGAGAGAGAGAGAGAGAGAGAGAGAGAGAGAGAGAGAGAGAGAGAGAGAGAGAGAGAGAGAGAGAGAGAGAGAGATGTTAGCTTGTGGTGACTAATCAGAAAAGTACTGTACACTTTTCCTCCCAACCTCACCGGGGTTAAAAGGTGGAAATGCTTGGTTGAGAATGAGACTGGTAAAAGGTTAAAATGTCTTAGATTTGATAATGGTGGTGAGTATTGTAGCACAAAATTTGAAGATTATTGTTCCTCTAATGATATTCATAGGTAGAAAACTATACCAAGGACTCCACAAGAAAATGGAGTGGCTGAACACATGAACAGGACAATAATGGAGCGTGCAAGGAGTATGAGGTTGCATGCTAGGCTGCCCATAAACATGTGGGAAAAGGCTATGAACACTAATATTTATTTAATCAATAGAGGCCCCTCTACTCCTTTGGACTGTGGTATTCCAGAGGAAGCATGGAGTGGTAAGAAGGTGAGTTATTCTTTTCTCAAAACCTTTGGTTGTGAAGCTTTTGCACATATAGATTTTGAAAATAGAACCAAGCTGGAAGCTAAGTCAATGAAATGTGTATTTGTTGGATATGGCATTAATGAATTTGGTTATAGGCTTTGGGATTTTGAAAATCATAAAATTGTAAGAAGCAAGGATGTCATATTCAATTAGAAAGTATTGTACAAAGATCTATTGTAGTAGCATGAGAAGAAAGAAAATGATTATGTAGTACTAGATGATACTCCAAAAGATGATGTTCTAGTAATTCCTTATGCTCCAAAACAATAGAAACAAAAAATACCACACACCCCAGTGAATGTTAGATGGTTAACAAGGCTAAGTAGACCTCTAGAGAGATTCGCTCCCTCTTTGTATTCTATTTTATTAATAGATGCTAGTGAACCTGAATGTTATAATGAAGCTATGCAAGTGGATAGAAAGCTTCAGTGGGAGTCTGCAATGACAGATGAAATGGACTCCTTGTTGAAAAATCACACTTGGGATTTATGCAAGTTACCTGCAGGTAAAAGGGCTTTAAAAAATAAATGTGTTTACCAGCTGAAAGAAGATGATGGAGGTAAGAAAATATTTAAAGCCAGGTTAGTTGTCAATGGATTTGCACAGAAAAAGGGTATTGATTTTGATGAGATATTTTCTCCAATTGTCAAAATGACTTCTATCCATACTATTTTAAGTATTGTGGATACTAAAGATTTTCATTTAGAGCAGCTTGATGTTAAAACAACTTTTCTTCATGGTGATTTGGATGAAGAAATATATATGGTCCAGCCACAAGGATTTGAGGTCAAGGGTAAGGAGAATTTGGTGTGCAGATTGTAGAAAAGTTTATATGGCTTGAAGCAAGGACCTCGGCAATGGTATATTAAATTTGACACTTTTATGCATGAGAATGGATTTAGTCAGTGTAATTCTAACCGTTGTATTTATTTTAGGAGGTTGTGTTGGTGTTTGAAAATGCTTATGCCATCTAGGGTTGCCAATATGCCTTGAGACTAATGTTAGGAGTGGTTAGCTCCAAGTGTGAAAGATCTACAAGACAACTAGACCAACTATAGGGACAAGACTGCCCTCTTCACTTCTGGCTCTACAAAACTATGGTGGGTGCACCTAATCCAGTAACTAATGGCATTTTAGGACTTTGGACCGGATTAAGAAAAGTAGATGATAGCAAGAGACTACTAAATGTTAACTAGACATTCATTGAATCTCAATTACTATTGGGTATAAAATGGCCTTGTGACCTCAAGACTATGAGAGATTGTAGGATTGGAGATATTAAATATAATTGGGTTTCTTGTAGGATGCAGACAACCATGCAACACTTTGCATCAGCACAGGGATACTATCTTAAGATCAGTGCCTTATCCATTGGGCATCATACCTAAAGTGAACATGGAACACAAGGACAACTACTAGATTCATCTGAGAATCCAAGCCATAAACATAGTTAAACATCTCTTACACTACTTACAAGTATCCTTACTGATTGAACCAAATGAATCTATGCTTCACTCAGAGACTTTTAACCTGATTCTAAATCAAGGCTGAGAGATGAAACATATACATAAGCAACCAAATGCAATGAGCCAGAAAAATTAGAATTCATTAAGAACAACTAAAGGAGAGATCCAAGAATGAGAAACTGTATTAAGTATGTGGATTCAAATCCCTGTATTACAAGTTGATTCAGAAAACACCATAGACAATATGCAAAAGATACATGAGGTTTTTCCCTAATGTTGATACAACCAGGATGAAAATGTCTACATGAAGAAACTACTCATGGAACTAGAAATTGGAACCACCAAAACTGACAAAATTCCGAACCCTTACTCAGTAAAAAAATTAACTATTTATACCATTAGCCACCTTGGGAATCTCAAAGAGATTGCATGAAGCTTAGGGTAACTAGGGTTAGGGTTACAACTACCATACCAATTGGAAATAGCCAAAAAATTATTGCAGGGGCTGGAAACTAAGCAACCTAGAGAAAAAAAATCTCAAGCAGATCTACAATCATGAAAATCTACGAGCTTAGTATAGGACACTAGGGATAGCCATGAAAACTAGTCAAATCAACCACCTGCAAATAGCTTCTCGAGCTCAAAAATAAACTCCACCAGGTATAAAATCATCATGCAGCGAACCACATAGACCCTCGAGCTAGATCACAACACGTACAACCATTAAACCAGTAAGAAAATCTACCAGGAAAGCATAAATTTTGGGTACCTCTTGTCATGAAAACCATTTACAGATTTAAATTTGAATTCCAATGGTCAAGTCTTTGGCACCCAGGTCATTTTAAAACATGGTCGTTGATGATCCATCCTTCCCAGCAAATTGGGTGGCCCTTGTTTAAGTTCACAATAGTTGCGGGCCCCTCAAAAAGTCAACAGCCAATCAAAAACTAGCACGTCAGCAATACAAGCACCGTGGACTCACCCAACTCCGCAACTATGATGCTAGTAGTGGTCGCATGATCACATAGCCAAAAACTAGGCTATGGAAACACATGACAAGCCTCCATGTTAATGCCACCCTGTCACCCGCCGGCTAATCAAAACTGAGCACATCACTGAGCAAGCGGCCCCAGTTTATCTGGTGAACTGGCGACCGAAGAACTTATGCCAATTCATGAACTACTTTCCACCATCACTAAAAAAATTAGCGATCACATGAGCACTATTTGTTGAATCACCAAATAAACTAGGGCATCGCCAAAACATTACGTGAACTAGCAAACAAGAAGAAATTTTTTTGGGCCGCTAAACATTTTATCACAACTGCCAAAGACATCGAGAAATTCAACTAAGCCCACACAGGAAGATCCACAGCCATCGCAAGATCTTAAGCCTCTGACACACTCGATGAGATTATACGTCATTCATCGATTAATTGATAGGATCAGGACCCACTGACACATCTGGAAACTAGGTCCCACTGACAACAAGCCACTATGTAAACACATAAATGAATAAAATAGTGCCAACTATGCAAACGTGTCAACAGACCCACCTACCTCCCTTATGAGAATCAACAGCTATCGCTATACCACTGCATTAAAGGTTGAGCATGTTTCATTAATGGTATAATGAAAACCATAAGATTAAATCGAACTTTAATCTACCTGAATGCCAAGAAGATCGGTCCCACTGACAACATCCAACTCGTACTCCCATGGACCAATCAGGAAATGCCACACCACCACCGAGTAGACAGGCCCCACTACACTTATCTGCCAATGGGCCCCAAGTGACAGATGTCAACTAGTCGGATGGTCACATGTCAGAAATTCTTGACATGCGATCATGTGACAACCAATGAAAACACACACCTTCGCCTCCCTTCTGACATAGGGACCACCACCGAAGAAACACTTGAGACAAATGAGATCAATGACAAGTGCATGATCGCATGGGGTGAGAATATTCCATGTGATCACACATCGACTGTCGATCTCCTCCCTCTACTGCTTAAAGAATTTGGCCCCACCAACCATTGCACTTGCGCACTTAAGACCGATGAACAAGGAGTGTCAACAAAAGAGAAGAAATGCAAGGTCAAAAACACACAGGGTTTTCGGTGAAAGATCAAAAACATCCAAGATTTTCATGCAGACCAAAAGGTAGTAGGGAGACCGAAAACATCATGGGTTTTCAAAAACATTGTGAGTTTTTGACACTTAGGTAGATTTAAAAATTTGTTTTCTGTAGACCTTAGAACTTGAATAACTTTCTAGATTTTGTGATTTAGCACATGTGTTTTGGACTGGAGCAAGGTGACACAATGAAGAACATAGGGTAGGACACTCACCATGAAACATTATGGATTTTCATCACAAGTTAAAACTATGTAGCAGGGTGGCATAACTTCAAAATTTGCAAGGAAGAGGCCATTTTCATAGGATTTTGCATTGATAGGAAAATAGACCAACAGTGGCTCTAATTGGGGACATGTATCTCTTGTAGGTACAATGAGGACCTCAAATCTCTAAGAAGAAGAAAACCACCCATTGGAAAAACATAGAGACCTCAAAAAACACAGGGAACAGACAGGAAAGGGAAACTATTCACAAAATGTACATTTTTTACAAAAAACCTACAACAATAAACAAGAGTCAGTTCTTGCCTCTATCAAAAACTTGATTTTCATTTCTTCCTTCATGAGGCACACCAGATATTCTATTTTCATTTGTTTGAATAGTTGTGTTAATGTGTTCAACCAGCATATCAGGAAGAACAAAATAACTATCTTCATAGTGCATGTAAAAAATTTTTGCACTCTCTCCATCTTGCTCACTATGAAGAAAAGATTCAGCATGCCAATGATCAGTACCACTATACTGAAACTAATTTTCATCTACTGAATCATGCATGCTATGAATTGGAAACATAAAATCCTCATACTCTACTTGTAGAAAGGCCTCATTCATATCTTGACTTTGCATTTCCATTGGTGCGGCCAGCTGGACCTCAAATGAATAATCAGACTGATACCCACAAATGGAAAATGGGCATCCTGATTCAACTGAGTTTGAGACCTCCACATGTTCTTCAAATAAAAGATTGATAACTCCATTCAATGCACCATGTTGAATATCATGATAAAAAATGGGTTGATAATCATCATAGTCTTCATCATATAAAGTGTTAGTGAACACTTTAAACTCACTACCCATTTTAGGATTATATAATAACCCATCACTTAAACCTTCATGTTCAAACCCACTGAAATCATGTTCCATTATCAATTCCTTATCTTCATACTCCTCACTGAAGGAGTGTTCACCTCCACCATTACTTTCTTCTTCCCATGTTGCATCTGCTTCATATGAGGATACATCAACATCACTGCCTTCATCATCCTCACCTGAATAACCACTAAAATCACATTCAAACATCTCTGAATGAATGGAGGATCCTGCACACCTTGATTCTGATTCCTACTCACTACCACAATCTGAATACTCCTCTGACAAAACTTCATCAGAAGAAGTACCCTTAGCATTAGATATGGGTTTCTCTGAAATACAACTTGTATTCCCTTTTTGCTGACGATCCTTTTGCAACTCATTCCATTCATCATCATCAACAAACTCCTCTAAAAACAACCACTTGAATTCATTCAAAGAAGATATGCATTTTGGGGGCAGATTTAGATACCAATTAGATGCAACCCCTTTGAGGGATCTCCCAAAAAACATCATGCTAACATCCTCATCAAGAATTTGATATTCTATAATAAATCTATAGAATTCTAGGACATGCTTCACTGCCGAATCAGACTGACAATCAAAAGTAGGAATCAAACCCAAAAGCTCACCAGGGAAAGAATGAGGGGACTTTGGAAGAACATAGCTCAAAGGTCTATCCAACTTGAGGAAACCATGCTGCCTAGACTGACTTTTCCCCTGATTATTCATTTGACTTAACGCAATACTTGCATAGAATTTTGCAGAGATGCAACTAAAAGGTTGAAGTATGTAACCTCTACTCACACCTTATCTTTTTCTAGTGCTTGATCACTTAATAAGGAGACATTTTAGATCCTTGAGAAATACCTGGGAATCTTGTAGCAGAAGACCTTTGGTTGGAAGCAGGGCAGATCTAGAGCTCACCTTGCAGCTCCATCAGATTCTTTGTTGTGTAGAGTCACCATCTCCTTGAAGAGGAAAGTGTGTGTTTGTTTCTTCTTCCAACCAATACAAAAATCCACAAGTAGGCATACTGTTTATCAGAAGATGCACTAAGCAAATAGAAACTTCAGAGTCACCACTCACAACTAGGTGAGAAGATTCTATAAGTGTATTTTTTATATTTGACTCTATACTAGACTCTCCCTAGTAGAGTCACCATCTTGTTGGTGTTTGAAAATTCTTATGCCATCTAGGGCTGCCAATATGCCTTGAGACTGATGTTAGGAGTGGTTAGCTCCAAGTGTGAAAGTTTTGCAAGACAATTGGACCAACTATAGGGATAAGACTTCCCTCTTCACTTCTGGCTCTACAAAACCATGGAAGGTGCACCTAATCTAGTAACTTATGGCATTTTAAGACTTTGGACTGAATTAAACAAAGCAGATGATAGCAAGAGACTACTAAATGTTAACCAGACATTCATTGAATCTCAATTGCTATTGGGTATAAAATGGCCTTGTAACCTCAAGACTATGAGGGATTGTAGAATTAGAGATATTAAATATAATTGGGTTTCTTGTAGGATGCAGAAAACCATGCAACACTTTGCATCAGCACAGGGATACTAGCTCAAGATCAGTGCCTTATCCATTGGGCATCATACCTGAAGTGAACATAGAACACAATGACAAATACTAGATTCATCTGAGAATCCAAGCCATAAACATAGTTAAACATCTCTTACACTACTTACAAGTATCCTTACTGATTGAACCAAATGAATCTGTGCTTCACTCAGAGACTTTTAAGCCGATTCTAAATCAAGGCTGAGAGATGAAACATATACATAAGCAACCAAATGCAATGAGCCAGAAAACTCAGAATTCATTAAGAATAACTAAAGGAGAGATCCAAGAATGAGAAACTGTATTAAGTATGTGGATTCAAATCACTGTATTACAAGTTGATTCAGAAAACACCATAGATAATATGCAAAAGATACATCAGGTTTTTCCCTAATGTTGAGACAACCAGGATGAAAATGTCTACGTGAAGAAACTGCTCATGGAATTAGAAATTGGAACCACCAGAACTGACAAAATTCAGAACCCTTACTCAGTCAAAAAATCAATTATTTATACCACTAGCCACCTTGGGAATCTCAAAGAGATTGCATGAAGCTTAGGGTGGCTAGGGTTAGGGTTACAACCACCATACCAATTGGAAACGGTCAAAAACTTATTGTAGGGGCTGGAAACCAAGCAACTTGGAGAAAACAAATCTCATGCAGATTTGCAATCATGAAAATCTGCGAGGTCAGTATAGGACACCAAGGATAGCCATGAAAATCGGTCAAATCAGCCACCTGCAAATAGCTTCTCGAGCTCAAAAAAAACTCCACTAGGTACAAAATCATCATGCAGCCAACCACATAGACCCTTGGGCCAGATCGCAACACCTATCACCATCAAACCAGCAAGAAAATTTGCCAGGAAAGCATAAATTCTGGGTACCTCTTGTCACGAAAAACATCTGTAGATTTAAATTTGAATTCCAACAGTTAAGTCTTTGGTGTCCAACTCATTTTAAAACATGGTCATTGATGATCCATCCTTCCTGGAAAATTGGGTGGCCTTTGTTTAAGTTCACAACAGTCGCAGGCCCCTCAAAAAGTCAATAGCCAATCAAAAACTAGCACGTTAGCAATACAGGCACCGTAGACCTGCCCAACTCTGTAATTGTGATACCAGCAGTGGTCACATGATTGCATAGCCAAAAATTGGGCTATGCAAGCATGTGACAAGCCTCCATGTCAATGCCACCTTGTCACTCATCGGCCAATCAAAACTGAGCACATCACCAAGCAAGTGGCCCCAGTTTATCTGGCGAATTGGCAACCAAAGAACTTCTACCAATTCATGAAATACTTTCCACCATCGCTAAAAAATTTAGCGATCACACGACCACTATTCATTGAATCACCAAATAAACTAGGGCATCACCAAAACATTACGCGAACCAGCGAACAAGAAGAAAATTTGTCAGGCCGCTAAACATTTTATCACAACTGTCAAAGACACTAACAAATTCAACCGAGCTCACATAGGAAGATCCATGGCTGTCACAAGATCTTAAGCCTCTGACACACTTGATGAGATTATACGTCATTCATCGATTAACTGATAGGATCAGGACCCACTGACACATCCAAAAACTAGGTCCCACTGACAACAAGCCACTGTCTAAACACATGGATGAATAAAATAGTGCCAACTGTGCAAACATGTCAATGGACCCACCTACCTCCCTTATGAAAATCAATGGTTGTCACTATACCACTGCATTAAAGGTTGAGCATGTTTCATTAATGGTATAATGATAGCCACAAGATTAAATCAAACTTTAATCTACCTAAATGCCAAGAAGATCGGTCCCACTGACAACATCTAATTCATACTCCCATGGACCAATTAGGAAATGCCACATCACCACTAAGTAGATAGGCCCTATTACACTTATCCGCCAATGGGCCCCAAGTGACAGATGTCAACTGGTCGCATGGTCACATGTCAAAAATTCTTGACATGCGATCATGTGACAACCAATGAAAACACACACCTTCACCTCCCTTCTGACATCGGGACCACCACCGAAGAAATGCTTGAGACAAATGAGATCAATGGTAGGTGCATGATCGCAATGGGTGAGAATATTCTATGCAATCACATGCCGACCATCGATCTCCTCCCTCTGTCGCTTAAAGAATCTAGCCCCACCAACCATCAAACTTGCGCACTTAAGACCGACGAACAAGGAGTGCTGACAAAAGAGAAGAAATGCAAGGTCGAAAACACACAGGATTTTCAGTGAAAGATGGAAAACATCCAAGATTTTCATGCAGACCAATAGGTAGTAGGGAGACTGAAAACATCATGGGTTTTCAAAAACATTGTGGGTTTTCAACACTTAGGCAAATTTTAAAATGTGTTTCCTGTAGACCTTAGAACTTGAATAACTTTCTAGATTTTGCGATTCAGCATGTGTGTTTTAGACTAGAGCAAGGTGACATAATGAAGAACATAGGGCAGGACACTCACCATGAAACATTATGGATTTTTATCGCAAGTTAAAACTATGTAGCAGGGTGGCATTACTTCAAAATTTGCAAGGAAGAGGCCATTTTCACAGGATTTTGCATTGACAGGAAAATGGACCAACACATTGGATGATGACGACTACATTATTTTATGTTTATATGTTGATGATATGCTTGTAGCTGGGTCCAACATGGATCACATTAAGGGGTTGAAACAACAGTTAGCACATTCATTTTCTATGAAGGATTTGGGGGTAGCAAAACAAATCCTTGGTATGAAAATTTTTAGAGATTGGAAAAATAGGAAGTTGTCTCTATCTCAAGTTGATTATATTGAGAAGGTGTTGCAACTTTTCTCTATGGAGAATGCCAAAGTTGTTAGCACACCTTTTCCTAGTCATTTGAAATTGACTACGGAGATGTGTCCTAAGACATTAGAAGAAGAGAAAAAAATGTCTCAGGTACCTTATGCTTTAGCTGTAGGGAGCTTAATGTATGCTATGGTATGTACTAGGCCAAATATTGCACATGCAGTGGGATTCGTTAGCCGATATATGAGTAACCTAGGCATTGAGCATCAGAATGCAATCAAATGGATTCTTAGATATTTGAGAGGTACATCTAGTAAGTGTTTATAGTTTGGGGGTTCTACTACTACTACTGTACAAGGCTATGTTGACTCAAATTTGGCAGGAGATATAGATAGTAGGTAGAACACTACAATTTATGTATAAACTATTGGTGGGATAGCAACGAGTTGGATTTCTTGACTACAAAATGTGGTTGCTTTATCCACTATAGAGATAGAGTATGTTGCTGCTATAGAGGCAACCAAGGAGATGATATGGCTTCAAATCTTCATGGAAGAATTGGGACATCCAAAGATAGATAATTATTTACATACAGATAGCCAAAGTGCCATTCATCTTGTGAAGAATTATGCTTTGCACTCAAAGACAAAACACAGTTGCAGTACCATTTCATTCGGTCAGTTTTGGATGATGGGAAGTTAAAGCTGGAAAAGATTCATACATATGATAATCTAGCAGATAAGTTTACTAAGGTAGTAACAAGGGAGAAGTTGAACTCATGTTCAGCTTCAGTTGGTCTTCTAGACTGAACAAAATAAAGGAACAACTGAGTCTAGGATGGTTTGATCCAATGGGAGCCTCATATGGTAGTGGTATTGCTACATGATCAGTCTCCAAGTGGGATATTTTTTAGTATGGATACTGATCAGTCACCGAGTGGGAGATTGTTAGCTTGTGGTGACTGATCAGGAAAGTACTATCTAGGAAAGTACTGTACACTTTTCCTCCGGACCTCACCAACATATTTTTGGTAACTTTTGGGCTGACATGTTGTAACTCTTTCTAACCCTAAAGTGGAAAAATATTATATAATATGGCAGAATTGAGCTGTAAGAGATTACAGATTGTGATCAAATTGTAATCATTAGATAATAATAATATTGGACTCATTGTTGGTGGATGTAGCCTAGGGATTGGGTGAACCATGTTAAATCTTTGTGTATTGTGTCCTCTTCTATGTGGTTTATTATTTTCTGATATTGGTTATATTTGCATGTAATTGTTATTTTTGTCTTGTTAATCCTAACAAGAGAGAGAGTGGTGCAGGGGGCACCAAGGATCTACAAACAAAACATGAAGACCATGAAGTCATTGAAGTCACCTATGGTGAATCATAGGACAAAGAAGAGCTAGGGGATTCAAAGTGATGAAAATAACATCAATTATAATTTAATTTTGGCTCCTATAATGTTTTGATGCTAGGTAATGGCATTTGAATGCAAAGACTTAGTTTAGATCCTTGAAAGGATTCAATAAATGTAACATGGACCACTAGTTTCCAATAGATGTTTTAGGATAGGTTCAAGTTATAAGAGTGATGCTATTAAGTCTCCTAGGTGATGGAAAACCTTTGGAGTTCTTATAAATCCAATTAATAAGGTTTTTAAAGCATTTTCAAAGTTTAAAATTTAAAATATTTAAAAAGTAACCGCTAATAGCCATTTAGGAGGGAAATGGGGTTTTAGTGTCTAAACACTCAAATAATCCCTATAATTAGTTGGAAGAGGTTAGGGAAGTTGAGTTTTGGTTTCTTATATTGTAATCAATTCCATTTGTATGGCAAGGGAAGCCTGGAGTGTACGGACAGGAACGAAGATTCAATAAAATATAAAGTTCAATCTGCAAATCTATTGTTCTATGCATTGTTAGTAGACTCTTTAATACTTTTGTTTTTATTTTTAAGTTCAAGGATGGAATAGAAATCAATCTTAAATCATTCATTATGATGTTGAATGTATTGAGAGTCCTCAAAACCCCCATTCCATGCGTTAAACACTGGTGAACCAGTGACTGTGATTGAAAATATCTAAATACTTTGAAGTATCATTATATTCATGTAAACTGACTAGATTAATGATTTAAAAGATGCAATAGGTTATTTGAAAAATAGATTTCATGCTTTGGTGAATTTGAGAGGCGTTTGGCATGACTGTACCCTCCTGTACAATGGCTTGGACTAGTTTTGATTAGTTTTCCTTTTTGTTTTGAAGATTAAATTGTAATCTATATCCTTTCCATGGACCCAAAGGCCTAGGACCCATGGAAGGATGATTTATAACTATGTATTATAGTTTTCTAATGATCAAACTTGCAGATAATTAAAGGAATAGAGTGATCACTGGCTGTAACAGTGAGTTTCTTAATGAAATTGATAGCTATTGTATAGAAATGGGAGATTGAGTTGAATAACATAGTGTTTTTATGATTTGGATAGTCTTATATTGGCATATGAATGGTGAATCAATCACCAATTAAGTAAGGAAGGGTGCGGGAGACTGAGATTGGAGAAACCCTCAAATCAAGGGTTTGAAGACACCAAATTGGGGATTTTGCTGTTCTAGATGTTTTGGGTCTAATTCCTCTTAGGATTATATTTTTTGAGTCATTTAATGACACTATCCAAGGTTTGAGAAATTGGAGACATTTCTATGATGTAGTTTCTTTGTAAAATCATCAATTTCCTAGTGTGATTGCAGGGGTGTGGGCAGAGTACTACTAATTGGTCCAAAATAGAAATACATGGATTTGAGATATGTTATTGAAAGGCCAAAAGGGTGTATGAATGTGGATTTATTTCTCCCAATTTTTTGGGAAGGTGGAGTGTTTGAAGACCAAAAAGGTCTCTGTAGGGCTACAAGGAAAACCATTAGGTCTCTAGGCCAATTTGAAGACATTTTTCCATTATGATTCAGAGATAAGTCTAGAAACCTTGAAACCATGTTAATCTATCCTTATATACCTCAAATACACCAAATATATCATTAGATTGCATTGGGAGGAGTCTTGGTTGAGTTGAGTATCTTGAAGCCATTAGGTATTTGGGAGAAGTTGTGAGTTTGTAAGCCAAATTTGTGAATCTTAGCTTGTGTATTAGGTCCATTACCCTTTCCTATGCATCAGAGAGAGAGAGAGAGAGAGATTTGAATGATAAGCTTACCAACAAATCAAATGAATAGATTTAGTGACTAAATACAATAAAGTTACAAGGCATAAACATTCTTCACATTCAACCCTCCATACACATCTGTACATAGCCAAATTCCACTGAAAATGATTGGATTTTATTTAATTCAATGCAGTAGACATATTCCATTCAATTGTAACCTCATTCAGAGGTCTTACATTGGTTAAATAACTTCAACAATGGTGTCCAACTAGTCTCCAAATGATTTTGACCGTTGGAACCAACTTGGCAACCTCTTCAAGAAACTTTTCAAAGTTACTCGACAACAAATGTGCAACTTTTTAAAAATGCACCAAAAGACCAACAAAAGACTTCTTAAGAGATCCACTAGGTTGATCTAGGGTATATATCCCTTAAACATCTTAAAACCAAAAGAAATAAACTTAAAATCATCAAAATCATAAATGTGCCAATCCTGAACCATCTAGGATCCACATGGACTAAGGTATTCCAGGGCTAATAGATATGCCTTAGGAATCCTTAACCATACAAAAGGATCAAGATCATTAAGGATATTTATCCCTAAGATCCATTCCTCCTTATTAAAAACCAAAAATGAATTAAAAAAAAGAGCATCTTGGCTTTGGGTGTCTTGCACCATGCTCCTTAGGAAAAAAGAACTGAAGTCCCTTGAGTTGGAAAAGCTTAAAAAGGAAAACTAGTCTTCTCTATAGCATTAGGTGTGAGCCATGTAGCATCTTCCACTAGTTTATGCTTCCACTGAACCAAATACTCATAATAGGTGTGCCTTTAGGTCTTCTTTGAAAATCTACTCTCCAAGATGCTTTCAATCTCTAAAGGAGATGACTTGGGAAGATCTTTGAGTACCTCCTCCTATTTAGGATTAGATTCACTTGTAACCACAATATCATCTATAGACCCCTTATAAATATATAGGTCAGCCACATTAAATATTGGAGATAAATGAATATGAGTAGGAAGATCAACATGATAAGCATTTGAGCCACATTGTTTCATAATTTTATAGGGCCCAATATTTTTGGCCATTATCTTGGTGTAGTGTCCTTTAGGCATTGTCTCCTTCTTCAAATTCACCATTACCCAATCACCAACTTTGAAAGATACATCTTTCCTTCTCTTGTCTACATGGGCTTTGTACTTGGCATTGGTGTGTTGTATTTTTTTTTGACCTGATCTTGTATATCTTTCATGATAGTCACAAAGTCATAAGCCAATGCACTAGGATTCTCTAATCCACTGACTTCCCTCAACTCCAATATACCCCTAGG
The DNA here is from genome assembly GCA_027943335.1 of Chamaecyparis obtusa. NCBI lineage: Eukaryota > Viridiplantae > Streptophyta > Pinopsida > Cupressales > Cupressaceae > Chamaecyparis > Chamaecyparis obtusa. The sequence goes on from BSBK01005659.1 coordinate 1,064,686, forward strand.
GTGAAAACCATACATAATTTGAAAGGGAGTCTTCCCCGTACTTCAGTTGACTAAATCATTATATGAGAACTTTTCCTGTTGTAATGCCCCTATCAGGGAACCCATAAGGAATCAGGTCTTATGACCAAAAATAGAAACTAACAAATTTTTTCCTAACATTACATCATTAGTACTTCACATTTACATTCCTTAAGGTTCCCTTAATGAATTCATTTACATTAGTTATCCAAATTGAATTTCATTTCCTTTCTTTACTTTCACATTTTAGAACTTTAAGAGATAGGGTAAGAAAATAACATTTCATTTACAATTATATTTCTTACTTTATATACTAATTTCATTTCTCCTTCCTACACATTGAATAACAAATTACATTTTAACCTTAACATAATAAACATTTTCTTTCATTGCAAAAAATGAGAGATAGAAAAGATCATTCAACATTACATTATATATTTCCAACTTTGATCTTTCAAATAATAACCCTTGAAAGAAATCCTAGAACTATCCCTCCCAATTACATAGCTTTTATTTTCAATTACATCTTTCTGATAATAGATCTCATAATAATAGCTACATGAATGGCCCAAAGGCATTACAACATATCTTTACATTTTTATTTTTAGTAAAAATGATACAATATAAAGGTCTTCATAGAATTGAACATATCCAAGTCACGAACCACGAACAGGACCTCGAAAGATTTTTTCCACCCAACCATGTGAAACTGGTGAAGTTCCACCCCCCATGCTAGGAGATAGAACTAGGTCACTCACAAGGCCCTAAGAAATATAAGGCTCAAAAGATAAAGAAATCCAAGACTCAAAAAAAACATAAAATATCATCATACTATAACAAAGAGGTCAAGGTTCTAGGATACCACCTAAGTGAGTGTCATCACACAACCTCTATATTGGGATCCACCCTGGCAACCATGTAACCCCAGTCCCCCCTTTATGAATAGGGATCCACCTTGGTAGTTACCCATGGTCCCAATACTCCAACAGGACTATGTGGCCATTAACATGTTTTCTTTCATTATCTTTATTTCCCTCTTTCCCAGATTCATTATTAGGTTATCACTTTTTAATTACCCACCCACAGGATCATCTGGTAACCACTTTAGGGTTCCAACACCTATGATGAGCCACTCACCTAGGGTACCTAGTCCCCTACCCACACACACATAAGCCATGAAAACAACAATTACTTTCAAAAGATCCATCCCATAGGTCTAGGGAGCCCTCCAGTGCACTCAGGCCACCCGAACAAGTCCTGACCTTATATTATGGACTCTACCAAAAGCCAAGTATGAAAAAAAGCTTAAAATAAAAACCATGTATAGAAATTCATTAAACTCAACATAAAACTTCTCACATGCATTTACACAACATTCCATAGCTTATTTCGAAAGTCTAGAGAAATCCCATGTGTTTGAAATTTGGCTAAGTTTGAATTTTTAACAAAACTAGAAATCTAGAATTTTCATCTTAACTCCTATGAAGCTGAAACCCATCTCAATCATCCTGGAAGGTACCTAATTCCTTTATACAAGTATAACATAAAGTATAAGAAATTATGAAATTAAAGTACCATGACTTATAGTTAAATGTTATACTTGTATAAATCCTATTTCCCTTAGTTAACATTAATCTACTCGGTTGATATAGTCTGGTCGGTTGACACTAGTTTTCTCGGTTGATACAGTTTGGTCAGTTGACACAGTCTAGTTGGTTGATACAGTTTGGTCGGTTGACACTAGTTTGCTCGGTTCATATAGTTTGGTCAATTGATACAGTCTGGTTGGTTCATATAGTTTTCATTGGTTGACACTACACCGACCTTGCTTAGTTGATACTACACTAACCTTGCTTGGTTGACACTAAACTAACCTTTCTCAATTGACACTAAACTAACCTTTCTTGGTTGACACTAAACCGACAGGAACTATAGAATACAACTGTCAACTTTGACTTGCGGGTAAAACTAGGCATTATGGGCACTATGGTTGCCTAATCTAGGCATGACCCATTTGAGATCTCCTAGTTTCCCTTTAGAAATGGCCCATCAATCCATCCTATCTATCTAACAAATCTATTCTAGATCTAGATGAAGAAAGGTGGTGCAAAAATAGATATGAAACTGTAGGGTTGAAATAGAAGTTCTAAAGCCTCGAAGAACTCATGGACATTCTGACAACAATGCCAAAGGAGATACAAGGAGAATGCTAAAGACCCTATAGCCTCTTACAAATGCAGAAATATTCATATACATACAACATGGAAAATAATTTCATTTAAACATAATCCTAAACTCCAAATCACTAATATAGGCACAACATATATATGTATAACAAAATCATTCTAAAATTTACATAGACAATAAAACACATAGAGAACACATTCATACACAAAGAGGAAGAATGGAGATTCTTCCCAGTTTAGACCCTACCTTGGGTCATGGGGAGAATCCTCTTCCCTTGACTGGAGAATCTCTAAGAAACTTCAATCATTGAGTAGATATCCTTCTGGAAATCTTCCTCTGGAAATCAATTCCAAGCAATCATCAAATAGATGACTTCACCAACCAGAGACTCTCAAACTCACATAAACTTCAATTGAAGTATGTGGAGAAATCAATTACAGACAACTGAAAAGAAAAAAAATCCTCCAAAAATTATCATCCTCTCTGCACACAAAAATCTTCAATTATTTATCCTCCAACTATGTGGTTGGAGGAGTTGCTTTATGGGAAGAAACTTCCCCAACTTCCATAGTTGGTTGGAGGAACAACCAAATAATTTCCCGTAAAGACTTAATCTAGGTTTTAATAAAATTAATTAAAATATCTTTTAAATGAAAGCATAACAATAATAATAGACAAATACCTTTCAAGAAAAACACATAGCATAATAGGAAAACAAGTAGCCTAACTTCTAAGAGGTCTTGAGTTCAACTCCCTCCTAGATAGCTAATTCTACTAAAAAGGGAATTTTCCTTTTATTATTATTATGTTTACTTTTTACTTAATACATTCATTAGATATACTTTATTTAACTCACTTTATTTACTGACTATAAACAACATACCATTAACACAATTAATGAAAACATACAATTAATATTATTTATATAAGCATGGATATATGTGTGTGCACCCACATATACACACACCTACATAACATACAAACAATTATAACATAATTATTATACATATACAACAAACTAATTCTAACTCATAACATAAACTCAGACCAACATCAAATCAAGTCCATAACATGCATTACTTTCCCAACTAGGATAACTTTTTAAACAAAATTCTAAGTCCATGGATAACCTCGAGAGTAACTTGGTTAAATATCCACATATCAATAGTTTGAGTATTTTGAAGGCACGCTTAGACTTGTGTAGCTAGGTGGAGATGATGCCCAGTACTTGCATCCTGCATCACCAACTGATATGTATATACAAATATAAATATATAAATAGATAGTGGCAAACAAGGAGGGAGAGTGTGACATCATGTGGATCTCCCGTAGGAGTAACTACGGCTACCCCTCCTCATCCTATACTCACATCAACTAGTGAACATCAAACCATAATAGGGTCAATAGGGTTAGATCATAATATAAACATCATAACACAAATCAATGTAAAACATTTTACTGATAGTTCATTTCTAACCATTCATCATTAAATTATAGCTCATTTAATATTTCCAAATAAACTACAGTAACCAAATATATATTCTCAAATGTCTCATAAAATTTTAACTAAATAATAATCATAGTCCGTCATAAAATCCAAAGTGTCAAATAAATAGTCCTATCAGTCTAACATAGGAAGATGCTAGGGTGGGCATTACACCTATGCTAGAATGGAGTCCCAACTTGAACCATGTTCTTGAGTCAAGCATCTCAAGAGATTACCAAGAGACTTGTTGATAACCTTGGTCTATTAATCAAATTGAGGGTGATATGCTTAAGAGAGACACACATTTGTACCCAACTTCTTCCATAAGGTCCTCCAAAAATTTATAAGAATTTTGTGTCTCTATCTAAAATGATGGACAAGGGTAGTCCATGTAACCTAACTATCTCCTTAAAGAATAACCCTGCCACATGGGATGCATCATGAGTGGTCTTACATGGCACAAAGTGAGCCATTTTAGAAAACCTATCCACTATCAAAAATATGTTGTCATGACCAGATTTGGTTTTGGGTAACCCAAGCACAAAATCCATATGAATGGAGTCCCATGGTTTTAATGGAATAGGTAGGGGTGTGTAGAGGCCTGCATTAGAAGTGTGTCCCTTGGACCTTTGGAAAACCAAGCAACTCTCTATAAATCTTTTAACATATATATGTAACTGGGGCCAGAAGTAGAACCTTCTCACTGATTCCAAGGTCTTATCCATGCCAAAATATCCTACCAAGCTACCACAGTGCTTCTCTTTAATGATGTTCTCTCTCATAGAACCCTTTGGAAAACAAATTAATCCACCCTTGAATAAGAGACTATACTGGATGAAAAAATTAGGAAACTTAGTGTGATACCTATCTATCATGTCCAAGAAAACTTTATAGATGTCTTTGAAATCTTCATCCCCTACATACATGCCTTTCATAGCCTCCATACCTGCAATTTCCAACTACATAGTTTGAATGGTAAAATTTCTCCTACTTAGACCATCACCCACCTTATTTGCAATGCCCTTTTTATGCTTAATAGTGAAGGTGTAAGCTTGAAAAAACTCCATCCATTTAACATGTCTATGATTGAGTTTCTTTTGTCTATTTAGGAAGCTAAGTGCATGATTATCAGTGAAAATAATAAATTCTTTAGACAATAGATAATGCCTCCATTTCCTTAAGGATTGGATCATGGCATAAAGTTCAAGGTCGTAGATAGAATATTTCTATTTAGCTTTATTTATTTTTTCACTAAATAAGGCTACTAGCCTCCCTTCTTGGCTAAGAACCCCTCCAATAGCTTTTTTAATAGCATCGCACTCAACCATAAAGACCTTATGAAAATTAGGAAATACAATGACAACTTGTTTAGAGATATTGTTTTTCAACCTTTGAAAGGATTCATTGGCTTCCTTAGTCCATTCAAAAACACATTTCCTACCACCCTTAATTGTATTGATTATAAGAGTAAAAATGCCTTAAAGTTTCTTATAAACTTCCTATAAAAACTAAACAATCCATGGAAACTTTTTACCTCAGTGGCTGAAGTAGGAGATGGCCAATTGAGTATAGGCTCTACCTTTGTTGGGTCCATCTTCAAGCTACCCTTTGAGATCACAATTCCCAAGAAAATAAGTTCCTCCTACAAGAATGAACACTTCTCAAGGTTTACCTTCAATCCCTCCTTGTGTAGTCTCCTTAGAACTTGATCAATATGATGAAGATGCTCCTCCTTGATGCCACTAAAAATCAAGATGTCATCCAAATAAACAACCACAAATTTATGAAGAAAAGGCTTTAAAACTTCATTCATTAGGCACATAAAAGTACTATGAGCATTGGACAAGCCAAATGGCATGACTATCCACTCAAATAACCCCTCATTAGTCTTGAATGTTGTCTTCCACTAATCCCCTCTTGGATTTTTATTTGATGGTAGCCACTCTTGAGGTCTATCTTTGAATAAAATTTTGCTCCACCTAAGCAATCCATGAGATCTTTGATTCTAGGCATTGGGAACTAGTATCTGATTGTGATTCTATTTATGGCTCTAGAATCAATGCATAATATCCAAGTACCTTCCTTTTTAGGGGTAAGGACTATAGATACAACACATGGGCTAATACTTTTCCTTATAAAAACCCTTCTCTAACAACCCCTAAATTTGTCTAGCTACCTCTGCATTCTGCTCTAGTGTAAGTTCATAGGCTGATTTTTTTGGTAAGGGAGCCCCTAGGATTAGACTAATACAATGGATTATCTCCCTATTTGGTTGAAGGGAATCATTAGAACTATCTGGCACAACACCACTGTACTTGTCAAGAAAATCTACCACTATGTTTGGACAAACACTTGCCTTGGCTCCTAGATTTAATCCTCTGCCTTCATGATGAGTCTCCTTAGGCTTGACTAAAATAGAAAAACATGGTACATTTTCCTCTTTAAGGACTTGTAAGAACTCTTTCTCCTTGACCAACATGACACTACTATACAAGGTTTGTTCACTTGGATTATCAGGTAAAAGATTCATGGTGATACTCTCTCCACCTTTAGTTATGGTGAATACATTGGTCTTCCAATCATTTTGGGCATTAGTATCATATTGAAAAGGCCTCCCTGGAAGGAGATGGAAAGCATCCATTTCAACAACCTCACACATAACCTTATCATTATATTCTCCTATTTGAAAATCAACTAAACATTTCTCATTTATGATAGTTTGTTGGTCCTTGCTTAACCAATACACCTTATAGGGACTAGGATGGGGAATCTTATTTAGAAAAATCTTAGTGACCATCTATAATGAAACTAAATTTTTAGTAGATCCAGAGTCTACAATTACCTTACATACTTTACCCTTAACCTTGCATGTGGTTCAAAAGAGTGATTTCCTTTGGGTAAGCTCCTTGTTGATTGTTACCAATAGTGATTTATTGAACATGAGACATTCTCCTTTTTTAGGGTCAACATGCTTGGATGATGTTGTGTGATAAGAGGAAGTGCTTTGGAAATCCTCCTCTTCATGAGCCAACTATACTCTCCTATATCCTTGACTGTTGCTGCCATTCTTTTTAGGATATTTGAAAGATTGGTGTCCCACTTGGTTACATGAAAAACATCTTCTAGTGAACACATTAGAGCCCCTTCCTCTTGATATGCCTCCACCATTGGTTGGCCTTCTACCTCTAAAAGAACCTCTACCACTAGTATCCTGATCTACTCCTTGATTATGGCTTCTCCTTGGATTCTAGGGAAGGTTCCCCTTCCATTGAATCTGCCCCTACCTCTGAATGTGTTTCCTCTTCCTCTATTTTGTTCACCTTTCCTCTTTTGCTTCTCCTCAATCTTGAGGGCTAGTTGGAAACACTTTTGGACTATCTCCAATGTGACCAAGGTTAATTCATCTTGAATAATATATTTTAGGCCATTTATGTACCTTACCAGATTTTTTTTCTCTGTCTCATATATCTTAGCTTTTAGAGTAAGGGTGTGGAACTCTTGAGTGTAGGCACTCACATCAAGATCCCTTTGCTTCAGATTTTGAAGTTTCTTGTGGAGATTAACTTCATAATATTTAGGTATAGAATATCTCTTCAACTCTACCTTCATCCTAGTCCATGTAGAGATGATGCTCTTTCCTTCCTCCATCATCTCATTTTGGAGAAAATTCCACCAACTAAGGGATGGTCCCTTCAATTTAGACTTGGCTAGCTTCACATTTTGGTTAGGAGAAACCTGCTCACACTCAAAATAGTTTACAAGGGCCTCCAACCAATCCATACACTCCTCTAGTTCCAATTTACCATGGAACATTAGTAGATCAATCTTATCTTTCTTTCCAACCCTCTCTAGGGCTACAAGCATTGCCCTTTCGATGCAAGAGCATCTCAGGTCCTTGGCAATCTTGTGTCACCAAATTTTTTTTGGAGTTTTGTCTGTGTTACTCAATTTCTTCTTTGACATAATTGGTTAGTTCCTTTGGTTATTAAGTGTGGTCAGTTTTCTCCTGGGTGGTTGATTATTTCACTAGCGCTCAGCATTGCCTGTCTATTGCTCGGTTATCGTGCTTACCGATAGGTCTAGTTTTATTTCCTGTTGTGGCCAACTTGTGCATTTATATTGGATCATGGATTTAATGTTTGTATCCATTATTGGGAAGTGTGTGGTCCTAGATTTGACCATTACTTCCATTGATTGTGGATCTAAAGGGCGACTCATCTTGCTAGCTTCTTGTATAAATGTAGATGTTTGGTTTTAGTTTAGGAGTTAGTTTGGATAGAGGATAGTAGACATTAGATTGGAGACTTGTGATAGATCCTCGCATGTTTGAAGAATTTTGTAATTCATTGTAATATCTAGCTGTAACCAAGAAGGCCTTACAACCTGGCATGTATGATTCCTATTGATGATAATATATGAAAGATCTAGCATTCTCTCTCTCACTATTGTTGTTTGTTGCTTCTGCATGTGTGTGGCAAGCTTGGATAATTAGGGTGCACCATCCTTTGGCCCCTCTTGCTCCCTACCTTGTGTCACCTTTGGTCCTCTAGTAGATTCTCCTACCTAGGATGATACTCCTCTTCTTCTACTTCTTCCTTTGATTTCTCATTCTTTCCTCTTCTCACTTGTCCCTTCAACTTATCTAACTCCCTCTTCATGATTCTATTCTCTTCTCTGACTACCCTACTCTCAACCATTTGTTCTTTTAATATCTTGGCTAGCTCCACATTTGTTATCCTCAAAGGGATATCCTCTCCATCTTCCATCTTTCCTTCTTATTCTCCTCCAAATAGAGTTTTAGTGGCTCTGATACCACTTGATATAGAGCACACAACAGTAGTGACCCTCTAGGTCTACTTCCCATAATCTCCTACCAACTAGGTTCTAGGTTATTCTAACCTTCACAAACCTTTTCTATGGATGACAATCAATGAGTTAATAAATCCTACGTATACTCCAAGGATTTTCTCCACCTTTACCTCAACTTCACCCTTTCTTGGCTTTAGGGATTTATTCCCAAATGGAACCCAAATAATAGAAATCTTCACCAGTCAAGTTCCCTAACCAAAATAATGATTGGAACTCTATATTTGATGATCAAATATGAAGAATCAATCATCAAACCACCTCCCCAAATCATACAAAGTTCTGATCACAACTTCACCTACAAATCCTTATAGGTCTTCCACACTACTTCTGGGTGCACAGATCCTGACTCCCAATGAGTCTCAAGAAAGTAAGACTATTTTTGAGTACCCTTTTCAAGGTTACATAAATCCCCAAAACACCTTGAATTGATTCAACTCCTGTACTACCTAACCACCATTAGGTCATAGGCCTAATTAGCCAAATTAGTCCTGGTTTACACTAAGGATGATTGAAAATGGGTTTGTAGAACCAAATCAAGTTTCTATGAATATTATCCCTCATATATTTGACTCAAAAAAACTCTTCAACCTTTCACTACATTGAGATCTTTCACTTGCACACCCTTTCTTCAAGTTCCTTGACTAAACACATAGAGATGTTCAGTCTAGGGCTTGGTGCCAAACCTCCTTGTCGATTGATTCCAGTGGATTACTTTTGGAATCATAAAATTAGTACAACTAACTTGTATTCCCCAAGGTTTCATTAGTTTCCACCAGTGGGAGTGCAAGTTAGGGCCATTTTTACAAGACAAGCCTGGTAAACCCTTCAACCCCTGACTGTTCATACATACAAATGAATAACTTTGAATGATAAGCTTATCAACAAATCAAATAAATGGATTTAGTGACTAAATACAAGAAATTTACAAGGCATAAACATTCTTCACATTCAACCCTTCGTACACATCCACACACATCTAGATTCCACCGAAAATGATTGGATTTTATTCAATTCAATGCACCAGACATATGCCATTCAATTCTAACCTCATTCAGAGGTCTTACATTGGTTAAATAACTTCAACAATGGTGTCCAACTAGTCTACACATAGTTGTGACTATTGGAACCAACTTTGCAACCTCTTCAAGCAACTTTTCAAAGTTGCTCGACAATAAATGTGCAACTTTTACAACTTTAGTTTCAACTTTTTAAAAATGCACCAAAAGACTATAAAAGACTTCTTAAGAGATCCACTAGGTTAATATATGGTATAGATCCCTTAAACATCTTAAAACCAAAAGAAATAAACTTAAAAGCATCAAAACCATAAATGTGCCAATCCTAAACCATTTAGGACCACATGGACTAAGGTATTCCAAGGCTCATAAACATGCCTTAGGAATCCTCAACCATACAAAAGGATCAAGATCATTAAGGAGATTGATCCCTAAGATCCATCCCTCCTTATTACAAACCAAAAATGAATCAAAACAAAAGAGCATCCTGACTAGACTTTGGGTGCCCTGCATGCGTGCACGTGCGAGAGAGAGAGAGAGAGAGAGAGAGAGAGAGAGAGAGAGAGAGAGAGAGAGAGAGAGAGAGAGAGAGAGAGAGAGAGAGAGAGAGAGAGAGAGAGAGAGAGAGAGAGAGAGAGAGAGATAGAGAGAGAGAGAGAGAGAGAGAGAGAGAGAGAGTGATGTAGCCACCAACAAATACTAGGGTCTTCAACACTCCAATCCACTCTACAATGGATTGAAGGACCAAACTTGATCCTATTTCCACTCTCAAGTGCACTCAAACTTGATGAGCCCTACAAGGGAACTTCAGCCTATATCACTACTCCACTTCCAAAAATAATGGAGAGAAATATATGGGACCTTAGCATGCAAGGATTCACCCTCTAAAGGAATCCCAACAACCCACGACACTGATTCTTCAAACTAGGCCTAAAATCCTTGTAGCACTATGCACCATATTTTTGGTCTTTAGTTCCCAAAACTCCTAAACAAATTGGGAAAATAATCACTAATCCAAACACCCTTTTTGATCCCCTTAAAGATCCCAAAATCCCTTAGGTTGATCTTGATCCAACACCTTCCAATCCTTACTAGGTTCATAGGCCTAATTAGTTACACTAGACTAGGAACTCTACTTGATATTGAAAGAATGGGTTCTCAAGACTCCCAAACCTCTTGGATGTCCTTAACACTTCACAAATGACTAAAATCCACACTTCACAGGGTCAGGTTGGTCCCCCACACCAATTGTCCCCACTTTGCCACATCTTTCCTGGCCAAACACAGAGATGTTTGACCTGGGGCTAGCTTGTTGAAGTGTCAAACCTCCTTCTCTCACCTCTAGCATCTAGAATCATCAAAAACATGTCTCTAACTTGCATTCCCCTCAATTTCATGAGGATCCACCAATGGAAAGGCAAGTTAGAGGGCCATCTATGCGCAACCCTTGAAATTAGGGTTGTTTAGACCAGTCTAGACACAAATGGACACAAATTTCATTTGGAAACTCCAAATGGCTTTAGACCAAGTGCATTTGAACACTGATTCACTCTTCTAATTCAAACAACCATTAATAAGCCATAACTAGACCAAGCAAGATCATACAATTCATTGACACCATCCAAATTTCCAAAATTTCAAGGTTATTCTATTCACTTTCACAACCCTCCATATAAGCATCATCCAACCTGATGATTGATCTTCCATTTGGATTTAAAAATCCATTACAATAGTTAGAATGACCTATTTAGGGGCTTTTAACCAATTTATATGGTGTAGGACAACTTTTCAAAAGTTGTCGAGCAACTTTTGAAAAGTTGTCAAGCAACTTTCAAAAGTTCCTTTGCAACTTTGCTAACCTTGTTCCTAGGCTCCTATTAGGTCTTACCAAGACCTAAGTGGATCAAACTCATCCATTTTAAGCCTAAACTATCAAATCCTACCCAAAACAACTTATTCTAATCATTTTAGTGTTAGAAAGTAAAGATCCCCAAGATAACTGAGAGGGGGGGGGTGAATCAGTTATCAGATAATTTAACCATTCAACTAATTTAAACAATATAATCAATGTACTGATCAACCATAGAAAGATAACCATACACAATTTCACAATAACACAAGATATTTTGACAAGGGAACCTCTTGAAAAGAGCAAACCCCGGTGGGAATGATGCCCACAAAATGATGCACTAATATGAAAGTTGCTTGTTAGAGGATGGACCCTGTTACAAGTATTATGAAATACATTTAGTACATATAAATCTCTGTTAGGAGATTCTGAATCCCTATTAAAAGATTCTAACCCGGTTAAGAGTTTATGGAAGATAAAGGACCCACTGCCCAAACAGCTTCAAGGCAAGATCTCTAAACACACTGTCCAAAAGATCTTAGAATTATTCAATAGAATAATATGAAATATATTACCTCCTTCACACTATGCCAAAACTGCACTCTCTGCTACACAAGATCACAATTCCATATCTCTTTACTCACAAGTCTTCCTTCATCACTGAATTAGCTCTTTTCTTCACTTCATGCATATATTATCATCTCAATCTTCATAGTACATATTACAATAAGGAAAAAATTCCTTCTTATATACCAAACTCAAATAATTACAAATGAGTCGGTCCTCAATTACAAAATAATAAATTCTACACGTTACACATAGAATTCACATAAAACTGTCGGCTTCTAGATACTGTAACTTTCTCCAAACATATCTTCAAAGTTTGCACTATGAACTAAATCATCATTAATGAGTCTCCAACATCCCTTTAACTACGCAAAATCAGATTCCATCCTAGCTAAGAGATATCCTCCGATTTCTAAAAATCACTTCACAGAAACACTATCTAAACACTGCTTTCACCAAAATGCTCATAACTCTCACAAATGAATGAATATATTTTTGTGCTGTTAACCATAGGTTAATAAAACACCAAAGAACATACCATCAACTGTGCAAAAGCCAATCTACAATACAACATGTGCACAAAAAAAAACTATACCTGCTTTCTTGCTAATATCTAGAATATCACTGTGTTGACATCAATGACAATCCAAGTCATGAATGCAACAAAAAATGCTATAGAATGACTGGAAAAATAGTTTTCATTCATTCCTAACAATCTCCCCCATTTGCATTGATGGAAACATAGATGAAAAACATCCAATGTTCCAAAAATCCAATACTACAACATCACTGCAAAATATCAAATTAAATCTTGCTTCATTTTCCTATTCAGCTCTCTCATACAATCCACAATGTTTTTCATGTATATCTCTCCCCCATTGACATCAATGATAGAAATTTCATCACTAAGTCAACAACAACTTAATGTCAAAAGACACTTTTCAGAAAAATACAATAACAAGAGTCCTCATGACTCAGCTCATAAACTCCCCCATAGAGGAAGTTCCAACATCAAATCCAGAAGAAATATAGGGCTCATATACCACTAGACAGATGCAATCATCTGCATCAATTCTCAAAAATAGGTTGGGACATAACCCCAAGCATACCTCTTAGATAAACAAATGTATCCTTAGGTAAAGGCTTTGTAAATATATCTACTATCTTCTCTTTTGTACTTATGTACTCCAATCTTACTTCTTTTTCTGCAACTTTTTCTCTTACAACATGATACTTGATCTCAATATCTTTAGTCTTAGAATGTAAAACAAGATTTTTTGACATACTCACTGTACTGGTGTTATCACAATGTATAACAACAGGCTCATCAAACTTTATTCTAATATCCTTCAACATCTGCTTCATCCAAATAATCTGATTACAATTATTTGCTACTGCAACATATTCTACTTCTGTTGTACTTTATGAAGTAAAATTTTGCTTCTTACTTAGCCAAGAGACCAATTTTCCTCCAAGAAAAAAGGCTTCACCACTGGTTCTTTTCTTGTCATCAATGCTGCCTCCCCAATCTGCATCAGTATAGGCACATAAAGTAAAATCATCAAAATTCTCATACCATAATCCATAATCCATTGTTCCTTTCAGATATCTCAGTATCCTCTTTACTGCTGCATAATGTGATTCTCTAGGTTTTGCTTGAAATCTTGCTACAATCCCCACTGAATGTGCTATATCAGGTCTTGTATGTGTCAAGTACTGCAATCGTCTAATTATAGATCTATACTTTTTCTGCTCAACTGCTGGTGTCTCATCTTTGCTAGATAACTTATGTCCGATTACCATAGGTGTTCCAATAGGTTTAGAATCTTCCATTCCAAATATTTTCAATAAGTCATTCAAATACTTAGTCTGACTTACAAATATACCTTCCTTGCTTTGTGTTATCTGTAATCCAAAAAAATATTTCATTTCTCCAATCATGCTCATCTCAAATTCAGTCTTCATTTCATCTACAAATTTGTCACTAGCTTCATCTTCTCCTCCTAAGATAATATCATCAACAAATATAACTATAACCAACAAACCATTCTCAATTTCTTTTGTGTATAAGTTACTATCTTCTATTCCTTTTATAAATCCCAATTTCAACAAATACTTATCCAATCTTGCATACCAGGTTCTAGGTGCTTGTTTTAATCCATATAAAGCTTTCTTTAACTTACATACCATATCTCCTTCTTGTGTCAAAGGAAAACCTTCAGGCTGCTCAATGTAGACTTCTTCCAATTCACCATTCAAAAATGCTGACTTCACATCCATCTGATACACTTTGAATTTCTTGTAAGCTGCATATGCTAAAAACATTCTCACTGCTTCAATTCTGGCCACAAGTGCAAAAGTTTCTTCATAGTCAATTCCTTCTTGTTGTGAATATCCTTTACATACCAATCTTGCTTTGTTTCTTATCACTTCTCCTTGTTCATTCATCTTGTTTCTGAATACCCACTTTGTTCTAATCACATTCTTGTCTTTAGGTCTAGGGACCAATTCCCATGTCTTGTTTTGTTCAATTTGCTCCAGTTCTTCTTTCATAGCATTAATCCAATGTTCATCTTCACAAGCTTCATTAGTAGTCTTAGGTTCAATTTGAGAAATCAAACATAAATGTACCTTATTTCGAGTCAAAACTCCTCTATCTAAACTTCCAATAACTTTCTCAACAAGGTGATGTCTTGAAGTATACCTGTTAGGTGTCATAGTTACTGATCTTGTTCCAATTGTAGATTCTTCTTTGCTTTCTTCTTTGTTTTCTTCTTTGTTTTCTTCAGTATGACTTTCATTTAGAAAATCACTATTAGTTTCAAAAAATAATTCTGCATTTTCAATGTTAGGTTCAGGTTGTGCTTCTCCATTATATTCATAATAGAGCATTCTTTCCTAAATTTTAAACTTCTCATCAACTTTTACATTTGCATTTTCAATAATAGTCTTAGTTCTTTTGTTATAATATCTATATGCTTTTCTTTTTAAAGAATATCCAAGAAATATTCCTTCATCACTTCTAGGATCAAACTTTCCTATATCATCATCTCTCTTTATATAACATTTACTTCCAAAAATTCTAAAATACTTAACTGAGGGTGTATGTCCAAACCATAATTCATAAGGTGTCTTGTTTGTATCTACTCTGATTTGTACTCTGTTCATAGTGTATACTGTTGTGTTCAGTGCTTCTCTCCAAAAAGTCTTAGCCAAATCATTTTCAAACAACATAGCTCTTGCTGCTTCAGTTATTGACCTGTTCCTTCTTTTTGCAATACCATTTTGTTCTGGTGTTCTAGGGGTTGAAAGTTGTCTCTTAATACCATTCATTTCACAAAAGGTGTTAAACTCTCTAGATGTAAATTCACCACCTCTATCAGATCTTAGACACTTAATCTTCATTCTACATTCATTCTCAATTTTGCTTCTCATGATCTTAAATTTATCAAATGCTTCAGATTTTTCTTTCAATAATGCAATCCACATCATTCTTGTAAAATCATCAACAAGAATCATAAAATACCTTTCTCCATATAATCCTCTAGTCCTAGTAGGACCACTCAAGTCTATATGAACAATCTCCAGCTTCTCTGTCGATGTGAACTTCTTGTTGGGAAATGGACTCCTTTTCTACTTTTCCATCATACATTCTTTGCAAATCATGTTATTAGGTTTCATAATTCTAGGTAAATCTCTTACCGCAAGTGTAGTGCTCACCTTGACAATATTATCAAAGTTTATATGACAAAACCTTTTATGCCATAACCAACTATCATCAATCCTAGTTATCAAACATGTCATCTCAGTAGGATTCAACTAAAATACAGTACCTCTGGTTCTGGATCCTTTTCCAATCAAATTTCCATCTTTATCTTTTATCACACAAGTTTTCTTAGAAAACCAAACTTGATAACCCTTATCAGCCAACTGTCCAACGCTTAGTAGATTATGTCTTAGTCCATCAACAAAGTAAACATCATCAGTGTTAGTCTTTCCATCAAGAGTAATAGATCATATACTCTTAATCAAACAAGGTGCATTGTTACCAACCCTAACAATTCCTCCATCATAATTATCTAACTTAACAAACTTTCTTTTATCTCCAGTCATATGATGTGAACAACCACTGTCTATAATTCAATCAGATTTCTTTTCAACTTGTGAAACTAATGCTTTTTCTTCGATTTTATTAGATTCAGAACTTTCTTCTTTAATTGTTACAAATCCTATTTCCTCAAAGTTATCATTATCACTGTCACTTAAGTGTTTTTCAATTCCTGCTTCAAGATCTTCATCATTTGCATAATAACATTCTTTAGATCTCCTAGGTTTAAAGTTTCTTCTATACTTAACTCTTTTAGGACATTTAGATGCAAAATGACCATATTCTTGACAAGTCCAACATTTAAAGATTTTCTTACCATCTGGTTCTCTTTTTACAAGTAATGCAATACCTTCTTCAATCTTCTTATCTTCCTCAGATCTGCTACTACTGGCATAATCTCCATTCACACTAGTACTTCTTGTAGGTCTAATGTTAAGAGCACTGAATGTTGTTTCCATTCTAGGTAGCTCTCCTGATAATCTCAAGTTCATCTCTGTTGTTTCTAATCTTCCAAGAAGAGTCTCTCTTGAAAAGTTTGATGTACAAGGTATCGCTTGTTCAATCATCTGTGTTGTCTTCTTGAATACTGATGTCAAAGTTCTCAAAATTTTCCATATCACTTCATTCTCTATCTTATCACCTCCACAAGACTTTATTCCTTTTACAATCTCAAACATCCTACCAATATAGCTTCTAATAGATTCATCTTCCATCATTCTGATATCATCAAATACACAAATCCAATTATGTAATCTAGCCTTCTTTGCATGTTCATCACCTTCAAAAGTAGAATGTAAAGCTTTCCAAATTGCATGAGATGTTTTTAAACATCTTACCTGACTATATTCATTCTCCAGTAGTGCTGAAAAAAGTGCTTCTCTTGCAAGTATGTTACACATGAATAGATCTAGTTCATCTTTAGTTCCTGCCTCTAGATTATCTTCCTCAATGATAGTCTTCTCATTCTTTGTAATCAACCAATAACTTGGTCCTAAACACAATAGATGTGTCTTCATCTTTTCTTTCCAGCTGTCAAAATTTACTCCATCAAACTTAAGGTTTTCTTTTCTAAAATTCGCCATGGATCTCCTTAAGTTGTTAAAATTTTCTTTCAAGGACCTACTGCTCTGATACCAATTGTTAGAAAGTAAAGATCTCCAAGATAACTGAGAGGAGGGGGGTGAATCAGTTATCAGATAATTTAACCATTCAACTACTTTAAACAATATAATCAATGTAATGATCAACCATAGAAAGATAACCATACACAATTTCACAATAACACAAGATATGTTGACTAGGGAACCTCTTGAAAAGAGTAAACCCCGGTGGGAATGATGCCCACAAAATGATGCACTAATATGAAAGTTCCTTGTTAGAGGATGGACCCGGTTAGGAGTCTTATGAAATACATTCAGTACATATAAATCTCTGTTAGGAGATTCTGAATCCCTGTTAAAAGATTCTAACCCGGTTAAGAGTTTATGGAAGACAGAAGGATCCACTGCCCATACAAATTCAAGGCAAGATCTCTAAACCCATTGTCTAAAAGATCTTAGAATTATTCAACAAAATGATATGAAATATATTACCTCCTTCATGTATGTGACTGAATGTGACCTCTAAATCAGACACAACACAACATGGTCATTATTCACTTGATAGAATTCGGGAGAGAGTATGAAGAACTCAATCCAAATTCCATGGTGAGGCGACCTGTTGCCTCCTATGTGAATGGGGTGTTTGAATACTCTCAGAACGAGAGCCAACAGCCGGGAGACCAATTCAACAATGGAGGATTTGAAAGCAAATATGAGCAAAATGAAACTAAGCTAAGAATGAATGTAATTAATCTAGAAAACTTTGAAAGAAATATGAAATGCATATTTTTATTTGATTTTGAAATAAAGATGATATTAGACTAAGAACAAGTAAGCAAATTTAATCTAAAATGTGATGCAAAGATTATGCTAATAATGAGATATTAATCTAATAAATGCAATAAAAATCTTTGAAAATAATGAGATATGAGACTAAAAAATGCTATAGTAAGGATGCTCTAAAAAATTGCTCTCTTGAATGAGAAAAAGAGGTTCAAATAAATAGAAGAGCCAAGAGGAGGAGGAAGAGTTTCTTGACAAGATTCAAATGATGTAATCATCCTGCCCCCTCGGGAGCGAAATTGAAAGATGACATGTCAGAAGGATGATAAAAAACAAGAGATTGTAGAGCAAAAGCAATTAGACTAGATTCGCGAAGCTACAGAAGTGAAACGGAGCAAAGCAGAGGTCCTGTTGACCAAGTTTGACCATAGTTGACCATGGTTGACTAAATTTGACTTGAATTGACTTTGATGAAAAGAAGCAAAGATTGGAGAACATGATGCGAAGATGAGGGTCCAGCAAGAAAATGACGCCAAAAGGTTGACTGCATAAGCATCTGATCCAAAAGGAGTCCAATATTTAAAACATGATTTTGAGCCACTTAGAGATGTCAGATTTCAATTTTGATCCCGAAAAGGATGCAGCCAAGATGAGACTGGGACAAAAGATGAGAACCTTTGATGAGCAGATCCAGAAGAAAGCAATCAAGAGAGCAACAAGAAAGCACTCCAAATGCAAGCCTAGAATGAAAGATGCAAGTCTAAATGCAGGCCTAGGATGAACAAATGCAATCCTCCGGACTCAGCTGTTGGACTCATCGTATTTATCATCATTGAGTTCATTGAAGCACGGGACAATCGCAAGATGCCATACAATTCTCCCCAACATGAGAATATGAATATGACATAAGTCTTAAATTTTTCGGAATGAGGTGTAAGCATTAAGGCACAAGAAGCTAGAATGACCTGAACACCTATTCCTTTTAATTTAGCAAGTTAACATAAGCATCAAAGCACATTTGCTAGAATGACTTGAATGTCTCTTGCGAACAAACACACCAAACATGCAGGAGATCTTTCTTTTGCCAAAGATTGCTCGCAGTGACCCTTACATTCACTTAACAGGACGAGCATTTACAATTTCATCAGTAGTAGAAAGAAGTCACTCAAAAGACAAGGAGAAGAACCAACCTCACCAAAGCATCCATATAAAGGAGTCGAGGTACGTATGGCCATCCAATACGAGATAGAGGCTCTTACAGACGGACAGCCCTCTTAAATGAATTCTTTGGATCATTGGAACTAAACCAACAAGCAGAAAGAAAAGAAAGCAAACAAACAAACACTCAAAGAAAACAAAGCTCAACATGCCTCAAAGGAACACACATTTAGTTTTAGTTTCAGTTTAAGTTCATGTTCAAGCGGATTGAAGTCAATTCGGAAAGATAACGTTCAAAGTCTCAATGAGATAATGACCGTAGGCAGACGTAATGAGAATCACTGGTGATTGATGTAAGGGAGAGGTCCCAAAAGTGAGAGGTCGAATGAAAGCTAGGTATCCGCAGGCAGGCATAGTGAGAACCACTGGCGACCAATGCTCAAAAGAGAGTTCTGAAAGCGATAGGACAATGCCCCCTAGACTAGGTAGGTGCCCCCAAGCGTGAACCAGTTCCAATCCATGAAGAGTCGAGGAAAACTCAAAGACAAGCGCATGAGCTAGCAAACCAAAGTAGGAAACAAACTAAAGCAGGAAAGCGGGAAAACAAACTAAAGCAGGAAAGGAAGGAAACTAAAGCAGGAAACTAAGAGCCAAGCGATGCTGAGATGAGATGTTACTTCAGGAAAACAAGAGGCGCCTGTTTACCAGGTTTTCACCATCTTGGAAGAGATTCTATTTTTGCTACCATGACACCTGTTTACCAGGTTTTCATCAATGGCACATTTTTCTCTTTTTCAATTTTTTTGTACTTTTCTCTTTTTTTTTTGCTTTTTTTTTATTTTTTTAATATCTCATTTTTTTGTATTTTTGATCTTTTCATTTTTTTTGTATTTTTCACATTTTGTATTTTTTTTGTATTATCAAGGCGCCTGTTTACCAGGTTTTCACTAAGATCATTTTTTTAGGACATTTTGCAATTTTTAGGATTTTTGCAATATACCATTTTTAGGATTTTTTCAGGATCAACAAGTATGTACATGAGCATACTGAGAATGTCAGCTATAGAACTTCTTAGATGAAGAGCGTTGATGGGCTCTTTGAGTTGCTCTCCTTTAGTAGGAATCTCTGAGAACACAATCATTTGTAGTAGTAGCCAGCTGAGAAGTTGCAGAATCAGAACCAGATGTTGTAGCAGTAACAAGAGAACCAACCAGTAGTGTCCAACAGTCAAGAGATCCATAGTCAAGGAAAGATCACTTAAGTGAGACCCACAAATATCCTCATGGACACATCTTAACTCTTTGTCAGATTTCCCATGCTCTAAATGCTTAGGAAGAGTACATTCTAGATTTTCCTTAGTCATGTCATTAGTAATAAGGAGATGCTGATATGCACTTTGGGACAAGGCAAGATGGAGTGAAGAGGGTAAACTATGAGAGGCAAGGGTGATGGAATGGAAGGAAGTATGAGAATTTTGGAAGCTCGAATGACAACTTTGATTTTTTCTTTCTTTGGAATCCACATAGCTTTTGAATTTTTTTTTCTTTACTTTGAGGTGCTTTTGATGACAATGCCTATAGAATGGATTTCGAGATCCATTTTTTATTTTATTTTTTGGCTTTTGATTGTCTTCTTCTTTTTGAGGACCTTTGTGGTCTTTTGAACACCTTTGTTTCTTTCCTTTCTTCATAGTCACATGTCGATTAGATGGGACATGGTGACCTTGAGATATAAGTGGATTCTCATTATTTTTATTTTTATGTTGTACATCCAAGTTACTTCCAAAAGACTCGGGAATGATGGATGAAAGAGGCTTATATGACTGGTTCAGGTGGAGAGATGGAGATGGAAGTGGACGAGCCACTTTTTTGGGAGATGAAGGGGGAAGAAAAGTCAATGGGATGGGTTCAAGTGCAAATATATCAGTATCATCCTCATCATTCATGAATGCATCAGGTAGATCAAGAAAGTAATCTTCCATAGAGCGTTGTTGATTGTGAGTCATCTTAGAAGAGTCAGATAAGTTTGGAGGAATATTATGTGAGCCTAACCAAGATGGTCTATTCCAAGAGTCAGGTCCCCTTTCAGGTGGTAAGAGTGCACGAATAGGAACCATTTCAATTCTAGATCTACTAAGATTCCATGAGATTGTAACAAGATGGGGTCTCGGATACCCATGATTTGTTGGAGTAGTAGAAGTATAACTTGGAGCAGATGGCCTAGGAGCCATAGGAATTATCTCCATAGGAGGGTGGAAAGGATCATCATCAATAGCTTGATCTGGAGGATCATAACTTTCTCCTCTTTTTGAGTTGTTAAGACTAGCATATAAGTGCATAGCATCAACTGGTATCTCTGTAGTAGCATCTGATATGGAGTCCCATTCAGCTAGAGACATAGTCGGAGGTAGACTTTCTTCATCACTATCATCTAACAAAGGAAATGTTTCTTCAACAGTAGGATCTTGTTCAGTAGTAGAAGTAGCAAAGTAATCTGGAATAGGCATACCTTGAGGCATACCCAAGAGGAGGGAAGCATCCAATAATTGTTCCCAATTAGTATGTGTGCCATTGTATTCATCAACAGTAGGATTTTATTCAACAGTAGAAGTGGTAGAACAATCTAGAATAGGCATACCTTGAGGCATACCAAAGATAAGGGAAGCATCCAACAGTTGCTCCCAATCAGTATGTGTGCCATTAGAGGTAGTGACATATTCAGTAGTAGCTACAGTAGTAGAAATCTGTTCAGTAGAGTGTATAAAATCCTCCTGGTGAGGACCAAGATCATGTTCTTGAAGCACTTGAGAAGGTAGATAAGACTCTTTCTGGTAGTCTGAATCATAATTTTGAACATTCAAATATCTTTCATGTGTCATAGGCTGAATCTGTGTTTCTTCATGTGAGTGCAAGCTGCGGCTAGGTTGGTCAAGCTCATAGCTTTGATAGCTAATACCAAATCTTTCTTTAGAAGGTTCCTCACAGGAATGTGGAGATGGAGGGAGAGCTGACAGTGACAAGATGGACTCAATCTGATATTCCCCCATGCCAATATCTTTGATCTTCAGGGTCTTTTCTATTTCTTTTAGCTTGGCATCATAGAACTCAATGGACTCTCTATTGGCAAGAACAAAGCTGTCTGTCGTTTGGGTAAGCATCTTAGCAGAGCAAGTATTTTGGCTAGCACTATTGTCAATGAGGATGTGGGGGATACTCTTGGGGCCTGTCATAACTTCAGTGTGCAAGAGAGCATTATGCGGGTGGCTCAGCAAGTGATTGTCTTCCTCAGAGAATGGTAAATAATGAGGCGAGGTCAAATGACCCACCATAGATTGAAACTGGTCGAGATTGAGATCTTTGGGGACATTTTCCTTAGTGAGGGCTTTATCCATAGATAGTTTTGGTTTGGATGTCGAAGGTTCAGGACCTTTGAGCATAATCTTTGCATGAGATCGAGGGATAGCATTCGCACAAGCTGGAGATTTTGTGTAGTTATAAGAGGGAGGTGCAGGGCCTCGCAAGATAAAGGGAGTTTTGGGTTTAGGAGTATCCTCACTCCCTGGAGCAATGATCATGTCACAGTGAGAGATCCAAGGTTTGTTTCTAGCAAATCTGGAAGGCGGTTGAGCTTCTGTTGTAGCCTTCTCAGTGGCTTTGACTGTTTGCATGCTAGAGCTAAGATTAAAGATAGACTTTGAGGGTTTTGACATGTTAGAGCTGAGATTGAAAACCAACTTTGAAGGTTTTGGCATGTTAGAGCTGAGATTGAAAACCAACTTTGAAGGTTTTGGATCTCCCATCTTTTTGGTAGTATTATGAGAGATCGTGAAAGAGTCGATAGGTTCAAAAGAATCAATAGGTTCAATTTTAGAAAGTGACCTTTCAGAGTCTTGTTGGTCTTGAAACAATGGGTTATAATATTCTTGAAATAGTAAGTCAGACTGTATCTGAAACAATGGATTGTAATACTCCTGGAATGACGAAGAATGTAAGGATTCCTCACAAAATTCAGATTTTGCAATAGATTCAGGATGACCTATGTCTCAATTACAAGGTTTACTTTGATCTTGATCAGCGTTCTGAATGGGATAAGTCTTGCCACTTCGAGTCATGACAGTCATAAACAAAGATGTAATGAGCAAAGATTCAGGATAAAGCTAGACTCTGTCTCTAAGATAACGAAAAGGAGATAAATGGCTAGAACAGCCAAGATGCAAGATGAACCTGGTACGAATTGTCAAAAAGAGATGGCTAGAACAGCCGAGATAAGACAATCGTAATGTGAGGTACAAAAGGCACAATGAGATAAGGTAGACTAATGAGAGACAATACGAGTCAAAGCAAAGATCGATCGATTCCTAACTCAAGACAACTAGTTTCTGACGGTGAACGACAGGAAAATAGAAAAAAAAATCATGGACAAAAGGCAGATTAGATTTATGTCATTGATCAAGCACATAAGACAGCAATCAAGGAGTTCAAGCAAATAGTCTTCAAGCAATGGGAAAGGGACAAAGCAACCTTGCGCATGAACATGAATAGTGACTTAGTATTTCTACTCCCTAAGGACTCTACTTGTGTATGTTCTTGAGAATGTTTTAGCAGACACTTAAAACACAACAACATCCTAGCTAGTTTTCTACAAGGATATACATGGCTTTTCTAAAGGGAGTCCTCGATATACACAAGGTACGTGAGGCCCAAATCCGTAGATGAGAAGAATTAGAAATCACACAGCCGGGGGGAGACGGTAACCCAAATCTCCTCCTTCACTTCTCAAAGGTATAAAGTTCTTTGAGGCTTAGCCAAGTGTGAAATCTAACTCATTCCCAAGAGAGGTGTCTTTGGATTCACCTCCTGATATTTATACTCCACCGGAACATGGGAGTTAAGGTCGTCCCTTGAGGTGATGAAATCCCCAAGCAAGCCTTCTAAAAAATAAAAAGTAAGTAATTCTCTATCAAAAAGTATTGAAAAGCACTAAAGGTGGTGCATTTAACCCTTCAAGTAAATGTGAGGTGAGTCCACAAAGTGGTGCATTTAACTCCTCACACAAACTCAAAGTGAGTCCACACCCTAGAAAACAAGTGAGTTCCAAAAAGCACAAAAGGGTTGCCAAGTGGAATAATTAACGCTTCTTTCCTGTAGATCCCTCCCCTTTAATGTGGCGCTGGGATTGCAACCACAGGGCGGAAATGAGGGGCCGGCAGATTAGCGAGTCCAATAACCCAAGATAGCAATCTAGATCAATCACAAGTAATCTAAGACTGCTAATCAATACTACTCATAAGTGCAAGAGGGTTTGAATCATGGAATATTTAACTTTCCAAGTAAACATGAAGTGAGTCCACAAAGTGGTGCATTTAACTCTTCATGTAAACAAGGAATGAATCCATGCCCTCAATTACTCAATGAGATATTTGATATTGGAACCAAGAATTACTTAATGTTTAAAAGACAAGCATGCACTTAAACACAAACTTGTATGAAAGAAAATCTATGTTCATTCATTTCCCATTAAGAGCATCGATTAAAATGTGTTCTATGAAAGCATGTAAACACTCAAGCCAAACACATGAGAGGTTCAATTTTAATCCCAAAGTCCAAATGTTATAGAGATTTTAAGAACTCACCTTAGGTCCAAAGATCTGCAATCCAGCATTTAGCACACATCCGAAAATATAGAAACAAGACAAATCAATGGCAAACCGTAAGATATGTAACATTGTTGTCTTCAAGACAGTTTTTAAAGATTGATTTATTTGACCCATAAAATCACAATATTAAAATTTATGGAAAGAATGAAGTTTTTAGCTAGCATCAAGAACTACCATTTCCCAAAATTAAAATGTCTTATGATTCCATTTGGTTCCTCAACCAATAATGTTTTCAGACTGCAATTGTTCTGTCATAAATCAGATTTAAAACACCAAACCCTGCCTAGGGAATCACATATCTTTCTCAAAAATAATCTAAATGAAACCAAAAAAATTTCAAAGTAACTATTAATGAATCTAGTTTCCAAATATGTAAGCCATTTATTTTTCTCATTCATAAATCATTTTCTAAGAATAAATCATTGCCTGCAACTCCAATACAGATTGTTAAAAACCAGTTTTCACTCAAATGCCCATAACTTTCACAAATCTGCATAAAAATAACTCAAACCAAAAGGAAATGAAAGATAATTAATGTATCTTTCCAATTAATATTATTATAGATCCTGATTCTTCATAATTTGTCTGTACCAAACGTTTCAATCTGACTGCATTCAGAGAATCTCAAATCTGCAAATACCCACTTTCACCAAAATGATCATAAATTATTCATTTCTTTATAAAAATAAACCAAACCAAAAGAATGAGAAAGATGATTCATCATTCTATCCATTCATTACTATATTATAATGTTTTCAAGCTGTAAATATCTGTACAAGGCCTGAAAACAACACTAAAGCTGAAAAACCAATGAAGAATGAGGCCAGAAATTGATCTTTTCTGCCCCACGGTGGGCGCCAAAATGTATATGACTGAATGTGACCTCTAAATCAGACACAACACAACATGGTCATTATTCACTTGATAGAATTCGGGAGAGAGTATGAAGAACTCAATCCAAATTCCATGGTGAGGCGACCTGTTGCCTCCTATGTGAATGGGGTGTTTGAATACTCTCAGAACGAGAGCCAACAGCCGGGAGACCAATTCAACAATGGAGGATTTGAAAGAAAATATGAGAAAAATGAAACTAAGCTAAGAATGAATGTAATTAATCTAGAAAACTTTGAAAGAAATATGAAATGCATATTTTTATTTGATTTTGAAATAAAGATGATATTAGACTAAGAACAAGTAAGCAAATTTAATCTAAAATGTGATGCAAAGATTATGCTAATAATGAGATATTAATCTAATAAATGCAATAAAAAGCTTTGAAAATAATGAGATATGAGACTAAAAAATGCTATAGTAAGGATGCTCTAAAAAATTGCTCTCTTGAATGAGAAAAAGAGGTTCAAATAAATAGAAGAGCCAAGAGGAGGAGGAAGAGTTTCTTGATTCGAAACTCCTGACCCTTCATATCCCTTTTGGGACAAATAAGCATGAATTACTTTATTAAAAGAATGGAAAATGCCACATGAGGACCTTTCGAATATCTCAAATTATTAATTCAAGAAAAGGTGTCCATTCAAATAACAAGCAATTAATTAATTCCTTTTTATGTGTAATTAGCTAAAGAGGGTAGATTTAATTTAATTAGAAAGCACTTAGGACTTTACAATTAAATTAATGTATCATAGAGATAATTTAGCTAATAAAGTCAAAGAGACTTAGGAATTAATTTTAGTGTTTGATTATTGCAATTTATGGTCTTTGCAATTGACATCAAGTCAAGTAAAGTCAAGCAGGAGAGAGAAAATTGCCTAGGGAACTAGGACTTTGATGATGTAAAATTGAGATAATGCACCAAAATTGATGAAATTAAATAGGTGCAAATTTTGGGGTATTACACTTCACACTATGCCAAAACTTCACTCTCTGCTACACAAGATCACAATTCTAGATCTTTGTACTCACAAGTCTTCCTTCATCACTGAATTAACTCTTTTCTTCACTTCATGCATATATTCACATCTCAATCTTCATAGTACATATTACAATAAGGAAAAAATTCCTTCTTATATACCAAACTCAAATAATTACAAATGAGTTGGTCCTCAATTACAAAATAATAAATTCTACATGCTACACATAAAATTCACATAAAACTGTTGGCTTCCAGATATTGTAACTTTCTCCAAACATATCTTCAAAGTTTGCACTATGAACCATGTCATCATTAATGAGTCTCCAACATCCCTTTAACTACACAAAATTAGATTCCATCCCAGCTAAGAGATATCCTCTGATTTCCAAAAATCACTTCACAGAAACATTGTCTAAACACTGCTTTCACCAAAATGCTCATAACTCTCACAAATGAATGAATTTATTTTTGCATTGTTAACCATAGGTTAATAACACACCAAAGAACATACCATCAACTGTGAAAAAGTCAATCTACAATACAACATGTGTGCAAAACAAAACTATACCTACTTTCCTGCTAATATCCTGAATATCATTGTGTTGACATCAATGACAATCCAAGTCATGAATGCAACAACAACTGCTACAGAATGACTGCCAAAATACTTTCCATTCATTCCTAAAATTTAAACCTTTTGGCCCAATTGAGCATCTTGATTTATAATATCACCTAAGAGCCAATTTGTTAGAATTTAATCTTTCCTTGGTTATTTATGTATTTAATAAGATAAACCAAGGTATCCTAATGTATTTTGTCATCTAGTCCAAGTGGGAGGACATGTCATTTTGTAATTTTCTTTATTAAGGAAAATAGATATTCCTCCTTATGAGGAATCCTACACTTGTCTCACACACTAGTGAAATGTGGCATACACAAAATTGAGAGTTACAATGTAACTCATTTCTCACATCTCTATTAAGAGATGGCTCTCTTCTCATCTCATGTGAGATACTTCTTGATTATCATTGTATGAGCTTTGCTCTCTCTCTCTCTCTCTCTCTCTCTCTCTCTCTCTCTCTCTCTCTCACATTCTTAGGCATTTTGTTGCCACTTTCATTAATATCATTGGGGTTTTTTTATGCTTTTCCCCCTTCAAAATATTCTCTCCTTGTTGCTTGTTTTTGGTGAATTCTCCTAGTTCTTGCACTAATTCATGGTAAATTTTCCTATTCCTAAGCTCATTGATTAAACAAGTTCCTATTTGTCTCTATATTTTGTTATTATTTTAACATGGTATCAGAGCAGGTTGTTTTAATCATGTATTAAGTGTACAAGTGAAGGAGCTACCATATCTTGGAGCACTCCAATATCAGAGACTCTTGAGAGAGGTCTTTACTAATACTTTTTTTTTACTAATTTGATTAAGGAAAAAAATCAATTTTTTTTTGGTTTGGCTGGTTTACCGCCAAACCTAATTTATCTATTGGATACATTATTGATTTGTTTTGTGCAGGTTTGGAAACATTTTAATCTTGGCTCTGTTCTTCATCTTTTTTTCAAATTTGAGCTCTAATATGTTTAATATTTTCATTGAATATCTTTAATCTAACCTTTTTGTTGCAGATTTTTTACTTCATTTTTTTTGCAAATCTAACATCTTAGATCTTAGATTTGGATGCTTGCTGCCAGATCTAAGTCTGTTTATTTTCTTTTCTTGCTCTTTGTTATCATTCTTTCATTCATATTTGTAGGTTTATACTCTGTTCAATCTTTTTTCACCTTTCATTTTTCAGCAGCTCTATCACTTTGCTATATATCTATATATCTAACATTTTTGTTGTTATTGCAGGATTTACATTTTATCTCATATTTGTTTATTTCTATATTAATCTCAGTTTAAATCTATTCTATAACTTTTAAATCTACTTTTAAATCTATTAGTAAATCTATTATTAAATCTACTTTTAAATCTGCTCCTAGTAAAATACTAAAGAAGAGTAGTCTGTTTTAAGTTGAATGCTACAGTAAAACAAAAATGAATCTGAAAAATCTGAGATATGGGTTTTGTGCAGAATAAGTCCATTTAGCTCTCACATGAGAATTTTTAAAAAAATCACCACCATTTCAGAGCAGTAATCATTCTTTGTTGCTCTTTAGTAGATTTTTATTATTAACATTTTAAATAATTTTGTTTTGACTGTTTAAATCTATTATTAATAGCCGCTTTTAAATCTCTATTTGTTCATGATATCTCCATTCTCTCTAAATCCTGCCTCGTATTCTTTTTTTCTAATAGATCTGCATGTTTGTTTTATTTAAGTAGAATCAATTTTGCTGTATAACATTTTTGTTGTATATCAGATACAGAGAACATATTGTAAATATATTCATAAGATCAATTCACTTCACTTATTCAGTTGATTGTAACTTATTTGAGTTTGGTGACGCTTTCTAATAAATTTGCTACTTTGAGAATTTAAAGGCAGCCTTAATCTAGCTATTCACTTAATCCTTCAAGCCTCCTTTGTCTTGCCCAACTTCCTTGGCTGTTGTGTAAACACCAGCCTTCCCTTTCCCTCTTGGTGATCTTGCTTTTTGGAATGATCACCATTGCTCTTGCTGTGCTGAAAACAAGCTACGACTCTTTGCCACTCTCCTCTTTTCAAAAAACTCTCAACCTCCCTAGCCTCTCAAGAATAATGTGATTGTGGGAAATAGCAGTGCAAATAGAGGTACCACCAAAAGATCATTTTCTTTGAAAGGTCTGTCTCATCTTCTCATGCTATCAACTGTTATTTGCTCACCATTAAATCAATTATTGCTATCCCTTTTATGTGCTACGAATTTTCAGAGAGACTAATTAAATTGAATTCAAAATCAACGGCACCTCTGTGCAATGACTTTTTAAAGTTGGACATGTAAAACTATCTCAATCGGTTACAAAACTAATTTTTGCATTAATCCACAGAAGTTTATTTTTAGTTTTGTTTTCCTTCATGCCTTTGAGTGCATCGCTGTCATTGTTGATCACTGTTATATGCATTAATAAGAATCACTATTGTGGACATCAATCTCTGTTAACATAAAAATTATTGCTGTTTAATAATAATCCAAATCACTATTTAAGAAAAGGTATTTTCCCATCTTTTCTCTGACTCGTATTAATCGAACTGTTGCTTTTTTATATTCAATTTCAGCTACATAATTATCAAGTATAATTGGTTGCTTATTATTTACTAAACTAAGAGCTAAGGTTGGTTTTTCCTTGCGCAACATCTCACCTGGCTTGCGCAATAGCTCATTACCTTGCCTTGTGTAACTCTTTTTATTATTAGTTGTTGCAGATTTATTCCTTGTCCTGGTATTTTCATTATTACTTGTTGAAGTTTTCTATTATAAATCTTTTCTGTGAATGCAAGTTGTTTACTTATTTTATCTTTCAATTTCCTTTTAAAGCGATATTCTTTTGTTCTATCTCTACTTCATTTGCTTTTTTATCTCTGGTTTCTGATGCTCTTTTGCAAGGAATATAATCTTATCTTTTCTCATTAGATGTTTATAAGTCTCTTGACTGCTCTTTTTAAATTAGTGTGACCTTTTTTTAAAATTGATTTGTTCAATTTTAAATGTTAGTTTCTATTAATTAAATTCATTTTAGTTTAAAGATTTTGTTTTGTTTCATTAAAATCTCATAACTTTATTGATAATTAGTTTATTTTAATATTCTTATTCATCCAAACATTAAATTCATTTCAATAAAATTTGTTTATCATTTTTAAAAAAAAAATTAGTAGTTTGCTTTATTTTAATATTTCACATTAATTAGTTTTAAATAAAAACCGATTATTAATTTTGTTTCATTGTTATTTGGTAAAACAAATTAACTATTATTAACTTTTTTTTAAAAATAACATTTATGTTTAATAGTTTAAAATTAATTTCTCTCATCATCTAAATTCAAAATTTAAAAGTATTTTAATTTTTTTTAAATTAATTTAACAAAACGTTCATAATTAAATTTCTCTATTTATATCCTTGTTAACATTAAAATAAATTCAGGAACTCAATTCTATTCCTCTTTCAAATTTGTGTTTCAAGGGTTCTCTTGATCCATTTATGCTTTTAATTAACTAATTGTCACATTTAAGTCGTTATTTAATTTTTTGTTATATCATTTTTTGTTCACCTTCTCTAAAGGGGGATTATTTTGTTTCATCATGTCTACGTCAATGCCAAAATTTAAACTCACTAGTTCCAATTATACTATTTGGAGGCCACACATGTCTAATTTTCTAAAATCTCAACACCTTTTGGATATTGTGTCTTCACCAAATTTGAAACCGACATCCACCACTCCTCAGGCTGACCAGGATTCCTGGCAATTGAAAGATGAGGAAGCATTTGGTCTAATTGGATTCTCATTAAATCCAGATTTATATCATCTTATCTCAGATTGTACCACAGCTCATCAGGCTTGGCATGTCTTAGAAAACACATTTCTTTTTTATGAGAAACCTATTCCCCTTATTAATCAAGCAAATCAAATCTCTACTCCACACTGTGACATTATAGATAACATGTTACAGGTTGATGATGTTTCTTATACTTATTATGCTTTAGAACAAGATGATGCAATTATTGATGCTCCTAACAAATTTGTTCCTCCTAGCAGTGATGATAATGATAATGGTAATAATCTATTTACTCCTCCTTGCTCTCATGTTGATGATATGTTTGACCAAGAAGAGGAAATTATATCTAACTTTCTTGATGTTACTTTACAAGATATGTTTATCACTCAAGATGAAATTCATGATGATAGCACTAATCCTATGATTGTTGTAGAGGTTAATAATAATGATGCTTATATTAACTCTCATATTAATGCTTAATATTATGATGAATACACTACAGATTTGTCTTATGCAACTAACGATTGTATTCTTGATTCTATGACTCATGATTCACATTCTGATGAACCTATTACAAATTTGGTTTATGCAACTGAAGATTGCATTTATGATTCTATGACCCATGATTCACAATATGATTTTTTCCCAAGTGTTACTGATTCAGCACTAGGTGATCCCAATGATGGGCACTCTACTAGTGTTTTTTGCCTTATTGCAGGCTCAAGTGTTGATCCATCATCATCTCTATTTTCTATGGGAAATGAACATTTAGAATGTACAAATACATCTCAAGAATTTCAATGGTCTCTTAAAGATTCGGGCTCTCGTCAACATGGTATTCACTTTGCCACAAGTCCTATGTACCATTCAAGCTCCAAAGCACAAGTTGAAGACATGCACGATGATCAAACCAAAGACATCCTAGTGAAGACTCTTTCAAAAGAAACATCTCAAATTCATTGTAAACATTTGGGTTTGATACCTATTGATGTAATTACCCCAAGTAAAGATTAAAGGGGGGTGTTAGAATTTAATCTTTCCTTGGTTATTTATGTATTTAATAGGATAAACCAAGGTATTCTAATGTATTTTGTCCTCTAGTCCAAGTGGGAGGACATGTCATTTTGTAATTTCCTTTATTAAGAAAAATAGATATTCCTCCTTATGAGGAATCCTACACTTGTCTCACACACTAGTGAAATGTGGCATACACAGAATTGGGAGTTACAATGTAACTCCTCTCTCACATCTCTTTTAAGAGATGGCTCTCTTCTCATCTCATATGAGATACTTCTTCTTGATTATCATTGTATGAGATTTTCTCTCACTCACTCTCTCTCTCATTCTTAGGCATTTTGTTGCCACTTTCATTAATATCACGGGGGTTTTTTAATACTTTTCCCCCTTCAAAATTTTGTCTCCTTATTACTTATTTTTGGTGAATGCTCCTAGTTCTTGCACTAATTCATGGTAAATTTTCCTATTCCTAAGCTCATTGATTAAACAAGTTCCTATTTGTCTCTATATTTTGTTATTATTTTAACACAATTGACCTTACAAATGGTCTCTTATTTCATCCAAAGAATCCAAAAGGATTCTATCAACTACCTACCCTCTCATATCATCCTTTCCTTCAGAAAAGTGCCTTGGGTGCCCTGCACCATACTCCCTAGGCCAATAAAACTCAAGTTTCTTGAGTTGGTAGATCAAACACCTATCCTAACTTTTGAATTGTTGCTTCAGTCAGCCAAGTAGCATCTTCTACTAGTTTATCTCTCCACTTGTTGAGGTATTCATGGTAGACCTATCTCCTAGTCTTCTTACCTTCCCTCTTGTCAAGGATACACTCAATCTTAGGTGCTTGAGATTTTGGAAGGGCCTTGATAGTTTCATCCTTGGGTAGTGCTTCTTCATTTTCATCCACCACCTTTGGTCCTTTATAGGCATATATATCAAAGGTATTAAAGGTATTTGATAGCCCAACATCTAATGGAAAATCAGTCTTATAGGCATTCTAACCACATTTTTGCAAAATTATGAATGGACCAATCTTCCTCATCATCAACTTGCTATGCCTACCCTTTGGTAACCTTTCCTTCTTTAGGTGTGTTGGTGCTCAAAAACACTGGTCATTTTGAGGCCAACTGACATGCACAATAAATGCCTTTGCAATTCTGGTTCAATCGAACCAAGGCTGGTAGGCCTAAACTAAATATACTGTCTAACTGCACAAACAACCTGTGTAAACAACAAAGTTCTTCCAAAGGGGTTATTGATCCTTGGAAGATAAAGTAATCTAAAACCCTAATAGGCAGATAGTTAAACTAATGCTATAAACTAACACTAAACCTAATCTAATGCTTTGTAAATAAAGTAACAAATTTGCTTAGATACAAAAAGGTAATAAATCTTAACTAAATTTATAATAAAGACCAGTGCCTATTCCTTATCCTCAACATGATTACTATGTGTGATTTTTTCAATTGATGATCAATGCTAAAATTCCTTTAGTTCAATCTATTAATGACAATGTGACACTTTGAATCAAAATGTATAACTTTGGAGACAAATTTAAAATAAATCGATCACTTCAAGAAAATGATTAATTAACAACAACAAACTAAAAAGGAAGACAACTATTTAAAAGGAATTTAATCCTCAGAGGGCAGACCAATTGAATCTTGCAGTATTCAAAAGGCGCGCTTAGCCATACACAATGAGAAACCAATTTAACATAGCTCTACAATTCCTATTTAATTTTGCAGTATAAAAAATCAAAAATTTGAAAGAAAGCAAAGATACTTTATCCAAAGAACTAAATCAAAATAGCATAGAGGAACAGATGTCACCGATGAATTTTGAACAATGATTTTGTATTAAGCTTGAAAAATCACTCGATCCGCATGTATTGATCCATAGTATCCCATAAGGTTTCAGAATAAAAGCATGCACTGGTTTCAAATATTTCAATGTCGATAAAAATGATGATGTCCCTTCCCTTTACAATTTAGTAGGTATAAATATGAATCTCAATGGTTTCTTGTGAAAGGACATACCCTTTCACAGGACCTAATTATTCAACTACCCTAAAAATACATATAATAAACCACAACAGTGGTTGTTTAAAAATATTTCCCGTACAAATTTATTAAGTAAT
Source organism: Chamaecyparis obtusa (assembly GCA_027943335.1). Lineage (NCBI taxonomy): Eukaryota > Viridiplantae > Streptophyta > Pinopsida > Cupressales > Cupressaceae > Chamaecyparis > Chamaecyparis obtusa. The sequence continues at coordinate 1,098,925 of BSBK01005659.1, forward strand.
CTTTTGGTGTTCTATGCATAATAATCCAAATTTTATGCTCCTGCACAAACACCTTAACATTAGATAGTATCAAAGAATAAAAATTATTACATTCATACTATACAAACATAATCTTTAAAAATATTTAATTATTAGTTTATGACATAACAAATAAACACTAATAAAAATATAACATAATTCGCACAAATATATATATTTTTTAATAAAAATAATGCCAATAAAGTCAAATAAATAAATATTCAATCATAAATATTTACCTTATTTAATCAACACATATGAAAATGTATTCATTTCAAACACAGTGTAATGGACATATTTTAAAAGAAACAGTAAGGTAAAAATTTATATTCCACCCTAACAAGGAGAAAAAAATACTCATCCTAAAAATCAAATCATTTCACTTAGGGTTAACATATTGATTGAAAAGTAAATATCAATTAATCATTTATTCAAACCCTAAATATATATATGAAAAATCAATTTATATTATATACAACTAAAATTTGATAATAATGTAATAACACTAATATCTTTTCACCTTAAAAATATTAAACATAACCTTAGTGAAAATATTTAATCACATGCAAGGATATGAAAATTAAAAAGTGACATGAAATTACAACAAAATAAATCGAAACCCTAAACAAATTAATAGTCATCAAATTTAACCTTTATCTCATTGTAGTTTTACTTTTAGGGTTTTTTAGTTATAAATAAAAAAATTAACAATAAAATAATCATGAACACATAAATTCCTATCTCAGAAATAAAATTTATTTTATAAACAAAACTTATTTATTTTGAACAAGATAAGAATTTCTTTAATATATACATTTATTCTCATATATACTTTTGAAGAATAATATAGAATAGTTGGTTAGGGGGGTAGATTTGGGTAGATAGGTAGGAAATGGAATGGGTCGAGAGGTCGAGTGTTCAACTCCCTCTCCCTGTTCGTTATCCTAAAAATTAGAAAATATATAAATACAAAATATCACAATAATCATATTATTAAATTATAAAAGTGGTTAAGGAAGAGGTAACTCCCTATGTGAAAAGTGATTTTGATCTCTCACCTGCACATACAATTAAAATAAGTAAATACTTTTCCCCTATTCCTCTTGAAGAATAATGTAGACTAGTTGGTTAGGGGTGAGGGATTAGGTATGTAGGTAAAAACGTTGGCTCGAGAGGTTGAGTGTTTGACTCCCTCTCGCCACCTTTTTAGCCCAATTATATACATATTTTATTTTTAAAAAAATTATTAATATCTAAAAATAAATATGTATAAAATAAGACATTTTACAACCTAATACATGAGAGTGGAAATCATAAATGCAAATGCCTTCTATCTATTTTAATCTTTTATCATAGGAAAGTTATATAAAATTGAAATCAAACATCACACTTCCCTGATGCATTTCCTGAATTTTCAAGTGTCAACAGTGGCTCTCATTGGGGACGTGTGTCCATACTTGGGCACAACGAGAATCCAGACTTCTCTGGAGGAGTAGACCACTTTCATAAAGTATTAACGATATACAATAATGATAAACAAAATATAAAGAATCAAGAAGAAAGGAAAAAAAACTCAGTTACCTCTCCAAAATAATAGTTCTCATGATGAAAATATGACATAAAAGCTTGTAGAGAAAATGTAATAAGAGAATTGATTTCTAGGAGAGATACTTACCTGAGTAGATAACCTTACCTCTATCAAAAACCTTGTTTTGGTTATGTAACATTTTATGACTTCTTGAAATGTATTGAACATAATTCTTATTCCAACCGTCACAATTCTCACTGTAATAAACTTGTTCATCACGAGACACATTTCCTTACAGTGAGATATCTTCTTCACATTCTGGAGAAATCTCATTTATTTCACAAAATGGATTAACACATGGTCCATATCCATCATTTTCAAAATTCTTTATAAACATATTTCTTTCATTAAATGTTTCACTCCTTTGAGATTTTATTTTATCAAATATAACCTGATCATGATTTTCGCTTGTTTCCACACAAACCTGATCTAGTGTATATGTTTCCTCAATCTGTTCATGATTTCCATCTTCGTATGAATTTTCATTAGGGATTTTTGTAGATTTCTCAATGCATTCATTTTCTTCCATCAAATCATCGAATACAATTTTAAGGATAAGCTTTACCTGCTCACCAGTTACTCCTAAACTGTATATTTTATTTAAAAAATTTGGCCTAATATTAGAAGGTATTTCACAGAAGATATCCATCATCCTCATAAACAAACTCACCACATTTTCATTGTCATATGATTCTAAAGTAATAAATGCATCGAAAGGAGATAATGATTCATCCCCCTGATGTTGATTTACCCGATGACCCTGTTGATCAGTGTGGGGTTGCATCATTCCTCCAAAATGATGCTGTCCAAAATGCCCAAATTGTTGATTAGTGCCTTCATCATAATACTACACATGGTTTAGTGTTGTATTATTATGACTATGTTGGTTTTGATAATTCATACCAATTTTTTTGTCTCCATTATTCTGGTAAGAATCATGACATCCGGGATTCCAGTCATTATACTGTACAAACTGTTGCTGATTTTTGTTCCAGTTATCTGTATTTAAGTTATTATACAGTACATTGTCTTTATCCATTATATTATATTCATTTTGTCTGCATTGCCTTGTTGGATAATAATTATAATCTCTTATGTGTTCTCCATGCCCTTGCTGCATAGTATCCTCAAAGAAATGTTTTTCTAAAAAAATTTGATTATTAGAACCATTATTTAATCCTTTGGCTTGTGTATTCTCATTTCTTCTTTTATCGGGCTGAAAACAATTATTATCATTGTATTTGTGAGCATGAATATATTTTTTTTACATATCATCTTCCTGAGCAAGTTTATGATTCTCATGTGACTTTTTGTGTGCATTCTTTCCAGCCTCATGTGAATATTTATCTCCACATTTTATCCCACCGTTATTTACGTGCCAGTTATTTACGAATCCATTTGAATCCTCATATTCCCTTTTATCCTCCTCAACATGCTGGTCATATTTTCTATTCTGGAAAATATAATCCAAATAATACATATTATCATTTTGATGCTTATTTGATTCTTTAACGTGCTGGCTTTGTGCAACCATATACAGCTGCTTGCATAAGCGTTCTAACTGCAAATTGTCACATTCACTATACACATTATGATCTTCAAACATTTTCATACCTGGCATACATAAATCTAGCTGAATAACTTTGAGTGTTTGATACTCCTTTCTTTGTCTATGTGCAGGTATATAAGGGTGTTCATGCAGATTTTTACAATGGTGAATTTATCCTTTGTAACACATGCTATTAATTTGAATTTTTTCTTTCTCCGGCTGCGCATTATTGTACATTTTGTGTATTAAGTTGCTAGTATTTAGAGTCAACATTTATCTTTTCATATTTATCCCCACGCTGCACATTATTGTTACCGATTTGATTATTGTTATTCATGTGTTGCTCATCATAATGTTGACTTTGCACCAGACTACTTGGCTGCCCATGCGTGCCTCCAGCCTTCTGTAATATATACATTTATTCTCATATATACTTTTGAAGAATAATATAGAATAGTTGGTTAGGGGGGTAGATTTGGGTAGATAGGTAGGAAATGGAATGGGTCGAGAGGTCGAGTGTTCAACTCCCTCTCCCTATTCTTTATCCTAAAAATTAGAAAATATATAAATACAAAATATCACAATAATCATATTATTAAATTATAAAAGTGGTTAAGGAAGAGGTAACTCCCTATGTGAAAAGTGATTTTGATCTCTCACCTGCACATACAATTAAAATAAGTAAATACTTTTCCCCTATTCCTCTTGAAGAATAATGTAGACTAGTTGGTTAGGGGTGAGGGATTAGGTATGTAGGTAAAAACGTTGGCTCGAGAGGTTGAGTGTTCGACTCCCTCTCACCGCCTTTTTAGCCCAATTATATACATATTTTATTTTTAAAAAAATTATTAGTATCTAAAAACAAATATGTATAAAATAAGACATTTTACAACCTAATACATGAGAGTGGAAATCATAAATGCAAATGCCTTCTATCTATTTTAATATTTTATCATAGTAAAGTTATATAAAATTGAAATCAAACATCATACTTCCCTGATGCATTTACAATTTTAAGACCTAAATTTTCAGGTGTCAACAAGGTGAACCATCACCATATCACCCATTGAGAATTGTACATCTCTTCTTCTACTATCTGTGCATTCTTGTATTTCTTTGTGACTTTCTCCAACCCACTCTTCACTTCTTTGTGGATATCCCTCATGACCTCTACAAAATCACTAGCCTGAGCACTATTCCTCTCCAATGAACTAACTTATCTCAACCCCATCATACCCATTGGATGTGTTCCATAGACTATCTAGAAGAGACTCTGCCCTGTACTCTTGTTTATGGAGTCATTGTAGGAAAACTCTTCCTAAGCAATCATTGAATCCCATGAGGTGCCATGCTCCTTGGTTAGGCACCTTAATAGGTTTCCAAGAGACCTATTAACCACTTCTATTTGGACATCTAATTAGGGATGGTAGGTAGATGAATAGGCTAAGTATTTCCCAAGTTTCTTCCACAAGGTCCTCCAAAAGTGACCAAGGAGCTTGGGGTCTTTGTCTAAGACTATGGATAAAGTTAATCCAAGTAGTCTTATGACTTCTTTGAAGAAAATTCCTGCAACATGTGAGGCATCATGGCTAGTCTTTCAAGGAAAGAAGTAGGCCATCTTAGAAAACTTGTCCACCACTACACACACACTATCATAACCTTTCTTGGTCTTAGGAAGCCCAAGCACAAAACCCAAGTTGACAACATCCCATGGTCTTTTTGGGATGGGTAAGGGAGTGTAGAAACCTTCATTAGAATTCCTTCCTTTTTCTCTTTGGCACACCATATGAGACTCCACAAATATCTTGACATCAGATGGTATCTTAGGCCAATGGTAGAATCTCCTTACTAGCTCCAAGGTCTTATCAAGTCCAAAGTGGCCTGCTAGACCCCTGCAATGCTTTTCTTTCACAATATTTTCTCTAAGTGATCTCCTAGGGTTACACGACTGACTACCTTTAAAGAGTTGCCCCTCCTACAACATGAAGTCTAAGAAGGTACTATGATACTATCCTATCATGTCTTTGCACACCTTTTATGCCACCTTGAAGTCCCCATCTTGCTCATACATTTCCTTGATGGAATGGATTCCCACACTTTCCAACCTCATCTCTTGAATTGTCAGGTTCCTCCTACTAAGGGCATCAAAAACTTTATTTTCTACCCCTTTCTTATGTTTTATTGTGAATGTGTAGGATTGGAGGTATTCCATCCACTTCACATGCCTGTGGTTCAAATTTTCCTTCCTATTTGGGAAGCTCAATGCATGGTTATTAGTATATACCACAAATTCTTTGGGTAACAAGTAGTTCCTCCACTTCCTTAGGGACTGTACCATTGCATACATATCCAAATCATAGGTGGAGTACCTTTTATTTTCCTCATTTAGCTTCTCATTGAAGAAGGATACAAGATTTCCCTCTTGGATAAGAGATCCTCCTATGGTCCTATTATTGGCATCACACTCAATGGTGAAGAGTTTACCAAAGTCTGGCAACACTAGGATATGTTGTTCTGCAACTTTCTGTTAGGAATAGTCCCAAGAGATGACTGAGAGGGGGCATGAATCATTTATCTACAAGATTCAATTCTTTATCCAATTAAGTATAGAAGAACATTAAGCATATACACAATAATATAACACTTAACACAACACCATAATTTTGGTTACGGGGAAACCCACTTGTGGGAATTAGCACCCACTATAATTTTCACTAGAGTATAATGATCCCTGTTAGAATATCTTACAACCCTGTTAGGAGTTGATCTTTACAATGCATTAAGTATAGTGACTTGGTCAAGGGTTAGACCCTGTTAGGCATCTTTTACAATTAACCTTGTTAGGGGTGAGGATGCACTATCTGAGAGCTCACTGCTTAAATGGTGAAGGCTGCAACCTTCTAAATAACAGATACACACTATATCTAGATCTTGGTGAACTGTAAGATTTTCTATCTTGATTAGTTCCATTGAATAGCATACACTCTCTTCTTTTTCACATAGACCTTCTACTAATGGCTCAATACTTCACACCTTCTTATCTACTTTATTCTTTCAACTCTCTACCATACTTAGCAATCACAACTAACTGACTATATGTATCTTTCTCTAAATGATATAATCAAGTCAGCCTATTAGAAATTTCCTTAAATCATATTAGAGAAACAATATAATTCTCCAACAACATCTCCAATGGCTATATCAAGCACACAACACAAATATGACCGCGTAACTCAATATGAGTAGATGTGTCACTTCACACTATTGGCTCCACCAAATTAAATAAAACTTTCTTCTCATGTTGAAATACATTATGCACTCTTAACCAAACATTCTTATCTATTATCCAAACACAATATGAAGCATGCATATAAAAATGATAGGTGCAACTACTATAACAATATAAACAATGTCGGCTCCATCAGATAAATTTAGGAAACTATTACTGTCAACTAGAAACATCATAACTTAGCCTATATTTCACAAGTGAATCTGTGTCCATGAACATAGAATCATACACATGTCTACAACATAAATATAAATGCAGAAGGCTCCATTAAAATGATACTACAAATCACATACAAAACTCTTCCTAGGACCTGTTAGGAACACTATTGATACAAACAACTGTATTACTGTCTTCACTCAGAATCAACCTCTACATCTATGATATCATGCTGATAACATATCTAGGAACCATATGCTCAAGGCTCTCTCTATCAATCTTCCATGCATGTTTCTTACCATATGTTTTCATCAATGATAAACATACAGTCAACATTGTCTTGCTAGAAAATCTACAATAATCTCCCCCTTTGGCATTGATGGCAACATATGGAATAAAAAACACCACCAATCCAAATGTATAATTCTTTTCTAACATTCTCCATTTCCTCAACAAAAATCCCCCAAGGATAAATTCTCCATCTACTATAGAATGCTCTGAATATCAACTACTGTATCTCCTTGTTGTATACTCCCCCTTACTTCTTACTCCTCAACTATATATACTCCCCCTAACTATTTTTTTTTTCATGACTATATACTCACTCCCCCTTTGACATCAATGGAAAAGGGTGCCAAAACAAATAAGCACTAGTACTACTCCTGAAGTAAAGTATTCAACTATTCATCAGTCACTAAGGATTCATGCACTCCTACAAACTCTAATCAGATTTAGGGAAGGGAATTACTCCCAGCTTCTCCTTGAGATACTCAAATGTATCCTTTGGTAAAGGTTTTGTGAATATGTCTAATAGCTATTCTTTTGTGCTCACATAGTCCAATATTACTTCTTTCTCTACAACTTTCTCTCTTAGGAAGTGATATTTTATCTCAATATGTTTTGTCTTTGCATGCATCACAGGGTTCTTTGACACATTAATAGTGCTAGTGTTATCATAATGAATAACAATAGGATAATCAATCTGAATTCCAAAATATTTTATCATCTGCTTGATCCACACAATTGTAGAATCATTTAATGCTACTACCACATACTCTGCTTCTACTGTGGATTGAGAAATACAATTCTACTTCTTACTTGTCCAAGTAACAAGTCTATCTCCAAGAAATATTGCTACTCCTGATGTGCTTTTTCTATCATCAACACAACCTACCCAACCTACATCTATATACACATGAAGTTCTACATTCTCTGAGTTAGGATACCATAAATTATAGTCTATAGTTTCTTTCAAATATCTAAATATCCTCTTTACTACCATAAGATGACTTTATTTAGGTTCTTCTACAAATCTTCCAACTATACCAACTACATTAGAAATATCTGGTCTAGATTGAGTAAGATATATGAGTTTACCAATCATATAATTATATAGGGTTATGTCTACTACTGTAGAATCATCTTCTTTTGAAAGATTGGATCCTGTTATCATAGGGGTACTTACTAGCTTGCAATCATCCATCTTGAATTTCTTCAATATCTCTTTCACATACTTAGACTAATTAATGAAAATACCTTTGTCTATCTGTTGCACATTCAATTCCAAAAAGTACTTGATAGGTCCAATCATACTCATCTCAAATTCACTCTACATCTCTTTAGCAAATTTTGCACTAAGCTTGTCATTACCTCCAAAAATAATGTCATCAAAAAAAATAGAAACTAACAATAACCATCCAGGTGTCTCTCTTATGAATAATTTATAGTTTTCTTCTCCTTTCTTGAATCCAATCTTAGTCAATTAACCATCTAGTCTTTCATACCATACTCTAGGGGCTTGCTTAAGTCCATAGAGGGCTTTCTTCAGTCTGCATACCATATCTAGTCTGTCTAATAAAGTAAATCCTTCAGGCTTCTCTATGTATACTTCTTCCTTCAACTCACCATTCAAGAATACTAACATGACATCCATCTGATATACTTTAAAGTCTTTGAATGTAGCATAGGCTAGAAATAACTTTATGGCTTCCAATCTACTAACATGGGCAAATGTATCAGAATAATCAATTCCTTCTCTTTGCACATATCCTTTACATACTAGTTTTTCTTTGTTCCTTACTAATGTACCATCTTCATTCATCTTGTTTTTGAATATCCATTTGGTTCCAATCACATTCTTGTCACTAGGTCTAGGGACCAATTCCCATGTGTCATTCTTAATTATCTCATCTAGCTCTTCTTTCATTGCTTAATGCCAATCTAAATCATTACATGCATCATCAACACTCAAGGGTTAAATTTGTGAAAGTAAACATACCTCTTCATTAATTGTTGAACTTTTAGCCTTTGATCTTTTCATGACCTTGTTGTTCTGATCTTCAATGATATCTTCTTTTGAATGTTATCTAGATGTGAACTTTGGAACATTAGTTGTGACTCTCTCATCTACCTTTTGTGATTATTCTTCACTTTTTTTAGGGTCATTGAATAATACATCAATGTTGTCAAACATTTCTTCAACACCTCCTTCTCTAGTGGTAGGTCTAGGTTCTTCAATCATCGGTGCATAATCATGATATCTCTCTTGAATCATAAAATTTTCATCAATATTTACATGAACACTTTCAATTATCTTCTTCAATCTTAAGTTAAAACATCTATAGGCTTTACTTTTAGTGGAGTAACCAAGAAAAATACCTTCATCACTTCTTGCATCAAACTTGCCAATAGCTTCATCTCTCTTGACGTAGCACTTTCTTCCAAAGATTTTGAAGTATTTCACTATAGGTACATTACAAAACCATAGCTCATAAGGTGTCTTGTCTGTGCCTATCCTTAATTGAATTCTATTGATAGTATAGACTGTTGTATTGATGAAATCTCTCCAATAGGTGTGTGCAACTTTTCCTTCTATTATGATGGTGTGCGCTGTGTCAAGTATGATCCTATTTCTCCTTTCTACAATTCTATTCTGCTGAGGGGTTCAAGGTGCTCTTAGCTATCTCTTTATCCCATGTTCTTTGTAGTATGTTGCCACACTTTTGTTCTTCACCCTTTAAAACAAAAGTGAATACCTTGTGTTAGATTGAGTCATGAATTTTGAGGTAATAAATTGGAGTGTAAGTCTAGAATCCCCCTAGGATAGGTGGTCTTTATCGAATAATCCCTTCATGCCTTCTTTTTTCTTTTAAGCCTGGTTGGTTTTTAATTTCATCCTAGGAATGGGTAAGTTATAGTCCCTAATTTGATAAAGACTCTATTTCTTTTAGTTTTGAAAGATGGTATTCATATGAATGTGAAGCTCTAAAATAACATTTTTCCCCTTTGTCAAAAAATTGAAAATTGCCTTCTCCTCGGCGGGTTCCGACCCATGAAGGTAATTTTCCATGGGAAGAGAACACAAGAATCATCAAGCACATGGATAAGGCATAGAGATCAAGATTCTTGGGTTAAGAGCGAGTTGGGTCTAGAAAAGTAGCTTGGCGGAGAAGTTGTAATGAACTTCCCCGTTTGTGGAGTTTTTCTTGTAGAGGTTGTTTTCTGAAGGATAGTGGAAAGTGTATCAAAGATTCCCAAAAGCCAAGCACCTAGATTTTAAGGAAATGAAATTGAGCCCTTGTAGTGGATAAAATGATCTCAGAATATGAGAAAGTGACTAAGAGACCATTTTCGGAGAATTAGTTTTTAGCTTCTCCCTTATTGGAAAATCACCTGAGAAGGTTAGTTTCTGAGAAGTGACGACTCATGAAGAAATAAGAAAGATAAATCATAGGGATTGAATGATCTATTATGAGGAAGATAGCCTTCTTTGATATCTAAAATAAATTGCTAGAGAAATGGGTCAGTTGCAGATTTTTGGAAAATCACTCTCCAGCTTCTCCAAAGTCAGGTTTCTACCTTCGAAGTGAGTTTTCCGACAAAGGCGTGGAATTGAGAGAAGTGAAAAAGTAAAAATATGTTGTGTCAATTAAGTTACCATTACAGCTACTTGAAAATGGTAAAAGTGATTTCTCAAGGCCATTAATAAGATGTATTTAATTCAAATCTTAACGTTAGAACTTTAACAAATATTTTTAAAAATCTCTCACTCATATGGTGAGAGATATGGAAAGTAATAGGAAGGAAGTAGGATGTTTATCAAAGACTCAGGCTATCAAGCAAAAATTACCATTTGTTCACATATTTTTCATACACCTTTGATTTCCCACAATTTCACAAACCATCTTACGACATTCTCCAGAGCTTCTTAACAGTAAATCAAAAGCATAATCAGAAGCTATGGCCACTAGATTCATGTGTTTCGATGGGTTGAATGGAATTACATCTAAATGGAAAAATTTGATAGATACATCCCTCAAATTCTACAACTTAGGAAATCTACACAGAAGATTGAATGAAGAAGACCTCCATCACATGATGCAGAAGTTCAAAGGTAGCAATTTGGTCAAAGCTGTTGGATTTCCTATTGCAGTGCAAGCTCCCAAACTAATCAAGGAATGTATAACAAGATTCAACTCAGATACAAAATAGATTTTGATGCCAAAAGACATATTAATCATCTCCATTGATAGAGAGTCTATGCAGAATAGTCTTCATATCACAGAGCGAGTAGAATTTTCAAATATGAACTTCTCAATTGCAATTTTAGAATATAATGAGAAGAAGATGAGGTGGAGGAAAGAGATCATGAACTCATGGTTTTAGAAGGCTAGAAGCATAAAGGGTGGTGTAGGAGCACCTACTCCACATTAAACAAGCACTCCTATGTAACCTAGGATTTCACACTAAGGTCCTTAGAGGCCTCTACTCATGCTTAGAATAGGGGTTAAGTATTGGATCTCTTTGTAAGGCCATAGTTCCAAGATTGGCATTTTATGAGCCCTCTATTTAACTAGTGGTCATTAATGATCCAACACCCTAGTCATGGGTAATCCTATTTTTTCTATGTTTGGATCCATTAGGGATCATCAAAATAAGGTTAAGATCAATTTTGGTCTTTAGATTTGCAAGATAGAAAAATAGGCAAAAGTTGCTCTAAAAGTTGTCAAGCAACTTTCGAACAACTTTATAAAAGTTGTCAAAAATTGTAATTACCTCTCCCAAATGGCTATTTGGTTCAAACCACTTATGTAGCCATTGGTACTATCCTATATAAGCCCTTAGGGGTGGGTGATAGAAGATACAATGTAATTTTGGCAATAATCGATAAAAAAAACCATCATTTCTCTGTAGATTTTATGGTACAGGTTGCTGGTATAGATGAGTGCTTGAGTTTGGAATGAAACCCTAATAGGATTTGTTATTCCTATGAAAAATGTCCATTTTCCTTTTGGTTTCATGTCTTGATCTTTCATACATTAGAAGTTATAGTATTTTCTTTACCACTACCCTGGTTTGAAGGGTTTGCAGCAGGTTCCTAATAGGGCCTGATTGTTTAGGCACATTCCACCATGGGAAATTGAAGCCCCTTGGTGGACTACAATATTTTCAAATTTAATTTCATATTTTTTAGGTTAGGAGTGTGGATTTTTAGAGAGGTGTGTTTGCCACCAAACCCTAGGTGTACATCTCTATGTGTGCACCAGTCAAGTAACTAGGACAGTCATCCTAGATTGTGGTTGGGGATTCTCGAAGGTCTAAAAACTTGGATTTTGTGTTTTTTTACATGTAAAAACATGAATAAATGCTTATTTTTTATTTTTTCATAGAAGAAAGGGTACTTGTAGTGCATTTGAAGCCCTAATTAGGCCTATTAGCCTGGTCTAACCTTGCAACAGCAGTGAATTACATGCACTTCCATTCCTTGGTGTTAAGACATGTCTTGTAAAACCCAAAAGGGTATCAAGATCCTTGATCACATCATCATCTCATTTGGGAACATTCAAAGTTATGTTCAAATTTCACTCTAGGGAGGGCTACAAGCTAAATCCTCAAGTTGTGAAGCATATAGGTGTTATGGGTTGCTTTTGAATGAAAGAACCATTGGAACTATAAGGATAAGACCTAAATAGGCTAGAGAAATGTCTATAGGCCACCCCTAGTCTTATTTTCCATTTCTTGGGGTTTGATTGGCTATTGGGCTAAAGAGACCTCTTAGACAATCCTTGGTTTTTGGTGCTTAGGACTTTGGTGAACCTAGTGATAAGGTCACATTGGATATTTAAGGTTTTCATAACCTTTCCCTAGTCCTTTTTTGATACTTTTGATAAGTATTGAGCACTAGACCTTGTCACTTTGGGTGTTGGAGGATTGAAACTTACCATTGCTCAATGTTTGGAGGCTTTCATTGACCATTGCTACATCAAGTGGTATCAGAGCTATGTTTGATCCTAAGAATGAGGAGATCCCTACAAGGGTTACAAATAGTGAATTGGAAGAGATGGTAAGAGATAAACAAGGTACAAATAAGGCCTTAACTAAGAGGCTTCAAGAGCTTGAGAAGAATCTTGATGACAAGGACAAAGATGAGTCTAAAAATGAAGAAGGGAGTGAAGAAGAGGAGGATGATGCTGCCCTACATATCCTTACAGACCAAAGACCTTTCATAGATGCCTTGAAATCCATGGGAAGGAGAACCATGGAGGAGAAGATAGATTTTTTGGTCTTTAATGGCAAGATGAATGCTAACTTAGCCCTAGATTGGATAGAGGCTATGACAATGTTCTTTGAATGTGAAGACATCCCTGAAAAGTAGAGGGTAAAGGTGGAAAGATCCAAGTTGAAGGGAGTATCCCTAAATTGGTGGAACTTCATCCAAATTGAGAGGATGAAGAATGTGAAGAATATGATAAATTCATGGAATAGAATGATAGCATTGATCAAAGAGACATATGTACCTGAGGACTATGGGGTACAACTCCATAAGAGGAAGCAAAGTCTAAAACAAAAGGACATGGATGTTGGTTCATACACCGAGGAGTTCTTAAAATTATGCATGAAAACCAATATGGCTAAAGATGAGGAAGAGAAGCTAGCAAGGTACATGAATGGCTTGAAGGTATCCATTCAAGAAGAGTTAAGTCTACACTACCCTACCACAGTCAATAGGTGCTATCAAATGGCACTTAAGGTAGAGGAAAAATGGAAGAGAAAGAAGGATTTTGGAAAAGAAAAGAGTAATGATAGTGGGAACAATTTTAGAGGCAAAAAAAACTCTTGGAACAAGGGACAAAGTAGTGGCAGTAGTAGCAAGACCCCTGACCAAGGAGATAAAGAAAATAGTGACTCTAATTCAAGAGGAAACTATAGAGGAAGAAGACTTTTCAATAGGGTAATGACAAATTCAGGAAGAGGTAATGGACCATTGAAGTGTTTTTATTGCAATGAAATGGGACACCATACATGAAGATTCATTGAGAAGAGAAATAACAATAACCAAGGTGAGAGGAGAGCACAACTTGTCCAAGAAGATAAACAAGAAGACAATGCTAATGCTAGAGACTTGGAACCAGAGGAAGGAGTGTGTCTAATGATGAGGTAGGTCTTCCTTCAAGTACCACAAACCCAAGAGCCTCCACAAAGAAATAATCTCTTTAGGACAAAGATCAAATATCATGGAAAGGTATGAAATCTTCTTATTGATTCTAGTTCAAGTGAAAATCTTGTATCTTGTGAAATGGTTCAGAAATTAAAACTTCCTAAGAAGCCACACCCTTGCCCCTATCATGTTTCATGGTTAACCAAAGGCCAACAAACTCTAGTAACAGAACAAGCATGGATAGAGTTTTCAATTGCATATTTTAAAGACAAGGTTCTTTGTGATTTAGTTGAGATGGATGCCTCACATATCCTTCTAGGTAGGCCCTAAAAATTTGATGTTGATGCCATACACCACTATAGGAAAAACACCTACTCCATCACCAAAGATGGGAAGACCTTCACCATGAAGCCCCTACCAGATAGAAAAACTAAAAAAGAACCCACCATGATCATCATGGGAGAAAAGGAGATGTTGAAAACCTTGAAGGAATCTAATATTGAACCATTTGTCTTGATCTCAAAACCCAAAGATAACATCAGGTCTGATCAAAGGGAGCCCATACCCATTGAAGTCATAAAACTACTACAAAAGTATAAAGATGTCACTGTTAGTGACCTGCCCACTAGTCTCCCTTACATTAGGGACATTAGTCATCAAATAGACCTCATACTAGGCTCTTCCTTGCCTAATAAGGCACCATACAAAATGACACCATTGCAACATGTAGAGATTGCAAAATAGGTCACTGAATTGTTGGAAAGAGGCCTCATTCAAAAGAGTCTCGGTCCTTCTATTGTACCCTCAGTCTTAGCCCCTAAAAAGGATGGAAAATGGAGGTTATGCACTGATAGCAAGGCCCTAAAAAAATCACAATAAGGTACAGATTTCCCATGCCAAGAATTGAGGACTTATTAGATCAATTAGGAAGTGCTTGCTACTTCACCAAGATAGACTTAAAGTATGGTTACCATCAAATCAGAATCAAGCCTAGAGATGAATGGAAAATAGCATTCAAGACTACTGAAGGTTTGTTTGAATGGTTAGTAATGCCCTTTGGTTTAAGCAATGCCCCTAGCACTTTTATGAGGCTTATGAATGAGATATTCATAGATTTTATTAGAAAATTTGTTGTTGTTTACCTTGATGACATACTAATATTCAGTCATAGAAAGGAAGACCATCTTAATCATGTGGAATAGGTATTAAGAAGACTCCATCAACACAAGTTGGTAATCAACTTGGAAAGGTGCATGTTTATGAGGAAGGAACTTGTGTTCCTAGGTTTTGTGATTTCATAGGGTACCCTCAAGATGGATCCTGAGAAGGTAGATCCAATTATTGATTAGCCTCCACCAAAGAATCAAGGTGATGCAAGGAGCTTCCATGGGCTTGCAACATTCTATAGGAAGTTCATAAAAAAATTTAGTCATGTGTGTGCACCAATGCTTGAAACAATCCAAGGTGGAAAGAAGACTAAGTTTGCATGTACAAAGGAAGCCAATGATGCATTCCAATACTTGAAGAATAGAGTCTCACAATACCCTATCTTGGTCCTCCCTGATTTTAACAAAGTCTTCACTGTGGAATAGATGCAAGAAATTTGGCTATAGGTGTTGTCCTAAGCCAAGAAGGAAAGGTAGTTGCTTTCTTTTTAAAGACATTGAATGAGGCCAAAAGGAAGTACTCTACTTATGACCTAGAGCTCTATGCCATGGTCCAAGCCCTCAAGAAATGGAGGCACTACTTGATCCCAAAAGAGTTTGTAGTCTACACTGACAACCATGCATTAAGCTTCCTTAATTCACAAGAAAAACTTTTAGTCAGGCATCTCAAATGGGTAGAGCAATTGCAGGCCTATACCTTCAACATTAAGTATAAAAAGGGTGTAGCAAACAAAGTTGCTGATGCACTTAGTAGGAGTATTGGTTTGGTTGAAGAAGTTCAACTACAAAGTGTGGGAATTGAGTCCCTCAAACACTTGTACTTGGATGACCCTAATTTTTCAGAGATATATCAAATTTGTATAAAAATGGAGGGTAGATATCACATTAATTTTTTTGAATATTTGATTCAAAATGGGCTTCTATTCAAAGGAGCACAATTATGCATACCAAAGTGTTCAATGAGAGAAAACATAATTAGAGAAAAACATTGTGGTGGCCTAGGAGGTCACTTTGGCATTGACAAGACATTAGACATGGTGAAGAGGAGCTATTTTTGGCCCAAGTTGAACAATGAAGTTAAGAAGTTTATTGAGTCTTGTACTATTTTCCAAAAAGATAAAGGGATGACAACAAATCAAGGGCTCTACCAACCCTTACCAATCCCTTCAAGGCCTTGGGAATCCATTTCAATGGATTTTGTAATGGGACTGCCTAAAACCAAGCAAGGATTTGATAGTGTGTTTGTCATAGTGGATAGGTTCAGCAAAATGGCTCACTTTGTGTCATGCAAGAGCACAAATGATGCATCTCATATAGCCAATCTCTTCTTCAAGGAAGTAGTTAGAATTCATGGCTTACCTTAGACAATTGTATCAGACAAAGATGTAAATTTTCAAGGGCACTTTTGGAGGACACTCTTCAAGAAGTTGGGTACAAATCTCACCTATAGCTTTGCCTATCACCCACAAATAGATTGGTAGACTGAGGTAGTAAACAGGTCCCTAGGTAATCTTTTAAGATGTCTAACCAAGAAATACTCACAAAGTTGGGATACCATCCTGCCCCAAGTAGAGTTTTCCTTCAATGAATCTATAAATAGGTCAACCAGTACAACTCCTTTCCATGAAGTGTATGGATTACAACCTAAGGGACCATTGGATCTAATGGAACTCCCCTCTGATTTCAAAATCAGTGCTCAAGGCCAAGAACTGGCAGAGCTCATATCAAAGGTATAGCAGCAAGTAAAACAAACATTGCAAAAGTATAGTTTGAAGTACAAAGAAAATGCTGACAAGAGAAGGAGAGAGGTCCACTTTAAAGTAGGAGACAAGGTTTGGGCATTCCTAAGGAAGGAGAGACTACCTAAGGGTAGATACTCCAAACTAAAAATGAAGAAAGTAGGCCCTTGTAACATAGTTAATAGAATATGTGAGAATTCCTATGAGATATCCCTTCCTCCAACTTTGCAAATCTCTCCAATCTTCAATATTGTAGACCTCACACCATATAAAGCTACAAAAAGTCCAATGAATGAGCAGGGTGAGGACACAAACATTGAGGATGAAGACTATGTTACTGATCTTCCACAAAGCAAACTAGTGGAGATTGAAGAAATTTTGGACTCTAAGATATTAAACCAAACCATGTATAAGAAGTAAATGTAGTACTTAGTTAAATGGAAGGGCCTTCCCAACATTGATGCTACATGGATGACTAAAGATCAAGTCAAGCAACATGGGACTTCGGTGGAGCAATTATCCTCAAGTAGGGACTTGAGTTTTAAAAATCAAGGGGAGTATGGTGTAGGAGAACCTAATCCACATTAAAAAATAACTCCTATGTAACCTATTATTTCACACTAAGGTCCTTAGAGTCCTCTACTCATGCTTAGAATAGGGGTTAAGTATTAGATCTCTTTGTAAGGCCATAGTTCCAAGATTGGCATTTTATGAGCCCTTGGTTTAACTAGTGGTCATTAATGATCCAAAACCATAGTCATAGGTAATCTTGTGTTTTCTATGTTTGGATTCATTAGGGATCATCAAAATAAGGTTAAGATCAATTTTGGTCTTTAAATTTGCAAGATAGCAAAATAGGCAAAAGTTGCTCTAAAAGTTGTCAAGCAGCTTTCGAGCAACTTTCTAAAAGTTGTCAAAACTTGTAATTACCTCCCCCAAACAGATATTTGGTCCAAACCACTTATTTAACCATTGGGATTATCCTATATAAGCCCTTACAGGTAGGTGATAGGAGATACAATGTAATTTTGGCAATAATCAATAAAAAAACCATCATTTCTCTACAAATTTCATGGTATAGGCTACTGGTAAAAATGAGTGCTTGAGTTTGGAATGAAACCATAATAGGATTTGTTGGTCCTATAAAACATCTCCATTTTAATTTTGGTTTCATGTCCTAATCTTTCATACATTAGAAGTTATAGTATTTTCTTTACCGCTACCCTGGTTTGTAGGGTTTGCAGCAGGTTCCTAATAGGGCTTGATTGTTTAGGCACATTCCACCATGGAAAATTGAAGCCCCTTGGTGGAATACAATATTTTATAATTTAATTTCATCTTTTTTAGGTTAGGAGTGTGGATTTTTAGAGAGGTGTGTTTTGCACCAGACCCTAGGTGTACATCTCTATGTGTGCACTAGTCAAGTAACTAGGACAATCATCCTAGATTGTGGTTGGGGACTCTCCAAGGTATAAAAACTTGGATTTTGTATTTTTTTACATGTCCACACATGAATAAATGCTTATTTTGTGTTTTGGCATAGCAGAAAGGGTACTTGTAGTGCATTTGAAGCCCTAATTAGGCCTATTAGCTTGGTCTAACCTTGCAACATCAGTGACTTCCATGCACTTCCATTCCTTGGTGTTAAGACATTTTTTTTAAACCCCCAAAGGGTATCAATATCCTTGACCAAATCATCATCTCATTTGGGAACATTCAAAGTTATGTTCAAATTTCACTCTAGGAAGGGCTAGAAGCCAAATCCTCAAGTTGTGAAGCATATGGGTGTTATGGGTTGCTTTTGAATGAAAGAACCATTGGAACTATAAGGATAAGACCTAAATAGGCTAGAGTAGTGTCTAAAGGCCACCCCTGGTCTTAGTTTCCATTTCTTGGGGTTTGATTGACTATTGGGCGAAAGAGACCTCTTAGACAATCCTTGGTTTTTGGTGCTTAGGACTTTGGTGATCCTAGTGATTAGGTCACATTGGATATTTGAGGTTGTGATAACCTTTCCCTAGTAATTTTTGGATACTTGTGATAAGTATTGAGCACTAGACCTTGTCACTTTGGGTGTTGAAGGATTGAAACTTACCATTGCTCACTCTTTGAAGGCTTCTGCTGACCATTGCTGCATCAAAGGGAAAAGTGCCAAAGACACTTTTCAGGAAAAATCTTATGGCTGAGATCATTGACATCCTAGTGCTCCTTCACAAGATAAAAGTTCAAAGTGATGCATTGAATTTCATAGAACACTACTTCTTCTTGGTCCAGGTAATATGCGTTGAGCATCGCTATATAGACTGGGATCAAGTGGTAAGTGAAAATTTATCTAATGCCTTCAATCTCACCAAGTACCTGAACATATTTTATATGTCTCTTGTTTGATCTATGTTTTAGCTACATTGCAAGTATGGCCAGGAGTCCCTAGGCTAGAAGAATATTAAGATGATGTGAAAATTTATGATTTCTTCCCTCATTTGAAGTTACAAAATAGCTATGTTGAGTTCATTAAAGTTAATGACTCATTTACAATGAGGTTGTGTAGAGAATTAAAAGGATTCATAGAGTGGAGGTTCTCACTAGAGGCCATGGAATTCATCACCCAATTTCGGAGTTTCTTCATTTAGTTTTCTAGTTTCTCATACCTTCATCTTTCAGGTTTTGATGATTTCCCCATGAAGCTGCCAAGGTACCCAAATGACATGATCGTGCTTGTAGAGGTGATCTAAAAGATGTTGCAAGTGAACTTGATTAGTGTGGGAATTAAGAAGAAAGGCTACAAATTCCCTATCACCATTGGAGCATACAGCTATGTGTCAAGATCCAATTTTAACAATGTGATGAAGGCATTTGAGAGCATATATAACCTAGAAGTGTATGAAGTTTTGAGGCCTCAATTTGACCTAGTAAGTTATGCCAAGAATCACCTACAGATTGGCAATATGGTCAACCACATCCTTGAACTCAAAGATTATTGGGTGAACTGCAAGGATGAGTTAGAAAGCCAAGAAAGGTTTTACTCCAAACTGACTATTGAACAAATCAAGTTGTTCAATGTCAACATTAATGTTGAAGGCATTGTTGATGATGGAGAACATATGTATACTAACACATATCAAGTTCATATCAAGCCCTATCTTATGAGATTTGAACTAGTTCAAGGTCAAGCTATAGAATATTTGGAGACCTTAATAGCTAAAGTCATTAAGAGAACTGATAAGTGGGTTCAGTGGATGATGGGAAGGAGAAAGAGATCTAGGAAGCCTATTCCTCAACAAGCTCTTGTAGTCAAGTCAGTGAGTGCTCCTACATCCTCCTCTTTTCCAACATCATCTATGGCAAAAGGACAAGCCCAACCAGCACATGGAGATGATGAAACACCTAAAAAAGAGATCCCACTTGATAAGACTTGTGGAGTAGGCTCATCTCCAGTCATCAGTTCAAATGAAGAAGCCGAAGTTGAGAAATTTGACAAGCCAATAGAAGAACTTGTTGGGGCCGTGAAGCTAGAGAAGCAAGCACAAGGAGGAACTATTGAGACACAAGGTGACACTCCTACTCAAAAGGCTCCTACCATTGTTGAGGTTGGTGACTATAGTAGCAGTTCAAAAACTAATGAGACAAATGAACATCTGGGGTCTCCTCAAAAGGAAAAGAGCATTTCTTCTCTACAGGTTAATCCTTTCACTTGCAAGCCTAATTCTTCCCCTCATGTTATCAAGAAACTATTTGTTGAAGATTTGATTTCTACAATAAAATTTACAAGTGTAGAATCATGGCTCAAGAATAATCTAGAGCAAAAAAGGAAAAGGGTTGAGCAAGGCCCTCGCATTGGTGAGATGTTCTCACAAGCAATGTAGTCAAGTTCAACCATAAGCAAAGCTAAGAAGACTAGGAATTTGACCACTCTCGGTCGAGATCTAGACATGGGGCAACTGATGATGGAAATAGCCAAGCTACTGAAGGATGACAAAATTGAAGACCATATTGCCTCAGACTTTGCACTCCAGTCCTTAGACATGGGGCTTGCCCACCATAAAACAAAAGTAGACTTGTGGAAGTCTAGTAATGTCTTGATCGAGGAAGAGCTTGAAGAGCTCAAAGTCACCAAGACTCAACTCAAGGTGGAGATTAAAGAAATGACTAACTTAATTAAGTAGTTGGTCACTCCTATAGTAGGCCTACCTAGTTCTCTAACAACATTTGACCCTGCTGTAGCTGAGAACTAAGCAATACTTGCCAAATTGCAAGAAGATAGACATTTCAGGCACATTGGCAGGAGATGGATTGAATGACTTAAGTCTGAAGGTTTGGTAGCCATTGAGTAGCTTGGGAATGTCTTTTTATAGTTGGAGATAGAGAAGGATTCTCTTAAGGGACACATGCATACACTCATAGAAGAGAGGTTGAGATGTGAAGAGTGCATGGTGCTACTACATTGGCTGGTCATGATGAAGACTAAAGATGTAATCAAGGCCAACATATTATAGAAAGGGGATGAACCTCTAATCAAATGGCTCCAAGGGTTTGAGTTCAAAATGGAGATGATAATAAAGTCAGAGATGGGTATGAAGGAAACTGAAGAGGAAGTCACCAAAGAGAAAAGTAAAATCTTTGTACATTTGACAAGTCTTTACTTCAAGTCTCAAGCTAGCGGAGATGGAAAGAGCCTAATTAGTATAACCAATATACATAAGTCATTCTCTGACTACTTGGACCAGCTTCCAGAGTTATCTGGGTCTCACCTCGACAAAATACATGATCTTTAGAAACTTGGTAGATGTATACACAAATCCATGGAGAAGACGCAACCCCTAAAGGATGTTGCAAAATGCATGGAGAAAGATCATGCCCGCTAGCTCATAAGATTGAAAAACATGTACATCCTAGATTCTGAAAGGATGATTCTAATTATTGTGGCTACCAAAGCTCATAAGGCTAATTTGGAGAAGGCGAAGAAGCTAGCAAAGAGAAAATAGCTTTCCCCTCTTCTTTTTGATGTACATTATATAGTCAGTAAATGGCCACTTGTCATTTATTGACTTTGTAGAATATGAATCGATTCGGTTGATTTTGTAACAACTTAACTCTTGAAGCCTATATGTAATACTTTAAAAATCAATGAAAAGGTCAACTAATTTTTGGTGTGAAATACATCTTGTTGTGGAGTCAATCGGGAATGTGTTTTGTGCCATTTATTTACTGTTCCATGCATTTGTAAGTTTAAATGTTTGTTTTCCTTAAGCTGGGTTAAAATTAGCAAATAGACAGAGTTTTGTTTCTCTTCTTTAGTCTAGATAATCGATAGTAATCAAAGCATTACTTGAAGGTTGGCAGAATACACGTATGTCCTATTTTAGATTAATTTCTTCCATGTTGTTTTACTACATTTCATTCATTCAAGAAGGATTCATCATTGCATTCCCACTGGTGTGAATTCATAAGTATTGTAAAATCTTGAAGTTGGTTAGAGTTTAGAATCAAATTCACTACCTGGATTAGTTTCTCATCAAGGGTTAATTTGGTTACCTCTATTGTTCTTTGGTTAAGAACATACCCCATTAGGATTTAGAGCAAAGAAAATTCATTGCATATCTTCACATAAGAGAGCTATACCTATTAAAATTTAGAGGGAAGTTAGTTGAATAGTTAACAACTTTCCAACTATTCATATTCACATTGTTTCTTAAGGATATTTTGGGCAAATAAAGAGTTAAATTCAAAAAGAATAATCTATTTACCAATAGATTTTTGGTGAATTTACTGGGGAGAGAAACAATTGCTAGGCCAGAATATTTGTCATGAGGAAAAATGGTGTTACCTCATGAGAATGTGTTTCTTGTGGTTCAACCCAATCTTGGTTTTCAAGACAACTGAGAAGATATAGTCTCATCTTTGAATACTTTTTCTTGGAGATACAAAATAAATGCAAAGCATTATAAGAATTGTTAGGAATGAATGCTGGATGTTGGCAGTCATTCTGTAGCAGTTGTTGTTGCATTCATGATTATGATTGTCATTGATGTCAACACAGTGATCTTCTAGAGACTACCAGAGAAGTAGACAGTGTTTTGATTAGCGCACATGGGATATTACAGTTGGAGCTATGCGATGTTGAGGTTATACTCTTTGATATGTTATATATCTATGGTTAAGAATGAAGATAGTAATTCATTGATTCATGAAAGTTATGAGTATTTTGGTAAAAGCAGTATTCATGCAGTGTTCCTGAGTAGTAGTTTGTGGAAATCAGATGATATCTCCTAATCAGGATGGAATCTGGTTTTGCGTAGTTAAAGGGAATTTTGAGACACATTGATGGTGATGTGGTTCATAGCACAAACTTCAAGGTTGCATGAGTGAAGATACATTGCATTTGGAAGCTGATAGTTTTTTGTAATTTTGATGTAGCGTATGAAAAATTTTATTTTGTAATTGTGTGCTGACTCATTTGTAATTATTTGAGTGTGATATAAAAGAAGGAATGTTTTTCCTTATTTTATGTAGTTGAAATATGAAAGAAGTGTGAGCATGGTTTGGTTGCATGTGAATGTAAGCATGAAGTGAAGAAAAGAGCCTAAGAGATTGTGAAAGCAAAATTATGAAGGAAGACATGCGAAGTACAAAGATCCAGAATTAAGATCTGGTGTAGTAATGAGTGTGGTTTGGCATAGTAAGGAGGTAAAATATTTCATATTATTCTACTGAATAATATTAAGGTTATTTAGATAGTGTGTTCAGTGATCTTACCCTGAAGCTATTTGGGTAGTGGGTCCTTCTGTCTTCCATAACTCTTAACAGGGTTAGAATCTTTTAACAGGGATTCAAAATCTCCTAACAAGGATTTATATGTACTGAATGTATTTTATAAGACTCCTAACAGAGTCCATCCTCTCACAAGGAATATTCATATTAGTGCATATTTTGTGGGCATCATTCCCACTGGGGTTTACTCTTTGATCAAGAGGTTCCCTAGTCAACATATCTTGTGTTATTATGTTATTGTGTATGAATATCTTTGTATGGTTAGTAATTGCATTGCTTACATGGTTAAATGCTATTGAAGATGTTAAAAGTTATAATTATCTGATAACTGATTCACCCCCCCCCCTCTCAATTATCTTGGTGGACTTTACTTTCTAACAATTGGTATCAGAGTAGCAAGTCCTTGAAAGAAAATTTTAACAGCTTAAGGAGATCCATGGAAAATTTCAGGAAAGAAAGCCCTAAGTTTGATGGAGAAAATTTTGATAGCTGGAAAGAAAAGATGAAGACACATCTATTGTGTTTAGGACTAGGCTATTGGTTGATTACAAAGAATGATAGGACTATAATTGAAGATGACAGTCTTGAAAAAAGTTCTAAAGATGAGGTAAATCTATTCATGTGTAACATACTTGCAAGAGAAGCACTCTTGACAGCACTTTCAGAGAATGAATACAGTCAGGTAAAATGTTTTAAGAAATCTAATGAAATTTGGAAAGCTTTACACTCTACTTTTGAAGGTGATGAACATGCAAAAAGAGCTAGATTACATAATTGGATATGTGCATTTGAAGATATTAGAATGATGGAAGATGAATCTGTTAGAAGCTATATTGGTAGAATTTCAGAAATTGTTGCAGGGATAAAATCTTATGGAGGATCAAAGATAGAGAATGAAGTGATATGGAAAATTATGAGGACATTGACTCTTGTATTTAAGCAGACAACACAGATGATTGAACAAGTTATACCTTGTACTACAAACTTTACAAGAGAGACTCTTCTTGGAAGATTGGAAGCAGCATAGATGAACCTGAGGTTATTAGGAGACTTACTTAGAATGGAGATAGCATTTAGTGCTCTTACTATTCATCCTACTTTGTCAAGAAGTACCAGTGTGAGTGGAGATTATGCCAGCAGCAACAGATCTAGAAATGAAAAAGATAAGAAAATTGAAGAAGGTATTGCCTTGCTTGTGAAAAGAGAACCAGATGGTAAGAAATTTTTTAAATGTTGGACTTGTCAAGAATATGGTCATTTTGCATCTAAATGTCCTAAAAGAGTTAAGAAGTATAGAAATAATTTCAAGCCTAGAAGATCTAAGGAATGTTATTATGCTAATGATGAAGATCTTGAAGCTGGTATAGAAGAAACTTTGAGTGAAAGTAATACTGAGAATAATGATGAAATAGGATTTGTAGCAATTAAAGAAGAAAATTCTGAATCTGATGTTAAAGAAGAAAAAACATTATTTTCCCAAGTTGAAAAGAAAGATGATTGGATTATAGACAATGGTTATTCACATCATATGACTGGAGATATGAAGAATTTCATAAAGTTTAACAATTATGATGGAGGAGTTGTTAGAGTTGGTAACAATGAACCTTGTTTGATTAAAGGTATAGGATCTATTACTCTTGATGGAAAGACTAATACTGATGATGTTTAGTTTTTTGATGGATTGAAACATAATCTTTTGAGTGTTGGATAGTTAGTGGATAACAGATATCAAGTTTGGTTTATTGAGAAAACTTGTGTGATAAACGATAAAGATCAAAATTTGATTGGAATTGGATCTAGAACTAGAGGCAATGTATTTCAGTTGAATCCTACTAAGATGACATGCTTGATTACTAAAATTGATGACAGTTGGTTATGGCAGAGAAGGTTTTGTCATATAAACTTTGATAACATTGTGAAAGTGAGTACTACGCTTGCAGTAAGGGATTTGGCTAAAATTATGAAGCCTACTAGCATGATTTGCAAAGAATGTGTGATGGCTAAGCAGAAGAGAAGTTCATTTCTGAGTAAGAAGTTCATATCGGCAGAGAAGTTGGAGATTGTTCATACAGACTTGAGCGATCCTACTAGGACTAGAGCATTCTATGGAGAAAGGTATTTTATGATTCTTGTTGATGATTTTACAAGAATGATGTGGATTGCATTTCTAAAAGAAAAATATGAAGCATTTGATAAGTTTAAGATCATTAAGAATAAAGTTGAGAATGAATCTGGAATGAAGATTAAATGTTTGAGATCTGATAGAGGTGGAAAATTTACTTCTAGAGAGTTTAACACTTTTTGTGAAGTGAATGGTATTAAGAGATAGTTTTTAGCCCCTAGAACACCTGAAGAAAATGGTATTGTAGAAAGAAGAAATAGGTCAATAACTAAAGCAACAAGAGCTATGTTATTTGAGAATGACTTGGTGAAAACATTTTGGAGAGAAGCAGTGAATACATTAGTATATACAATGAACAGAGTACAAATTAGAGCAGACACAAACAAGACACCTTATGAATTATGGTTTGGACATGCACCCTCAGTTAACTATTTTAGAATTTTTGGAAGCAAATGTTATATAAAGAGAGATGATGATATTGGAAAGTTTGATCCTAGAAGTGATGAAGGTATTTTTCTTGGGTATTCTTTGAAAAGAAAAGCATATAGATGTTATAATAAGAGAACTAAAACTATTGTTGAGAGCGCAAATGTTAAAGTTGATGAAAAGTTTAAAATTTAGGAAAGAATGCTTGATTATGAATCTGATGAAGAAGTTAATCCTTAGCCTAACATTGAAACTACTAAATTATTCTATGAGATTGATAGTGAATTGTTGAATGAGAATCATACTAGAGAAGAAACTAGAGAAGAATCTAAAGAAGAATCTACAGTTGAAGCAAGATTTGTGACTATGACACTGAACAGGTATCTATCTAGACATCATCCTGTTGAACAAGTTATTGGAAGTTTGGATAGAGGAGTTATGACTAGAAATAAGGTACATTTATGTTTGATTTCTCAAATTGAACCTAAATCTACTAATGAAGCTTGTGAAGATGAACATTGGATTAATGCTATGAAAGAAGAACTAGATCAAATTGAAAAGAACAAGACATGGGAATTGGTTCCTAGACCTAAAGACAAGAATGTGATTAGAACTAAATGGGTATTCAAAAACAAGATGAATGAACAAGGAGAAGTAGTAAGAAACAAAGAAAGATTAGTATGTAAGGGATACTCACAGCAAGAAGGAATTGACTATGAAGAAACCTTTGCACTAGTAGCAAGACTTGAAGCAGTGAGAATGTTTTTGGCTTATGCAGCTTTTAAGAAATTCAAAGTGTATCAGATGGATGTGAAGTCCACATTTCTGAATGGTGAATTGGAAGAAGAAGTCTACATTGAGCAGCCTTAAGGTTTTCCTTTGACTCAAGAAGGAGATATGGTATGTAAACTAAAGAAAGCCTTATATGGAGTAAAGCAAGCACCTAGAACTTGGTATGCTAGATTGGATAAGTATTTGTTAAAATTGGGATTTACTAAAGGAACAATAGATAGTAATCTATACACAAAAGAAATTGAAAATGGATTGTTAGTTATAGTTATTTTTGTTGATGACATTATCTTTGGAGGAGAAGATGAAGCTAGTGACAAATTTGTTGATGAAATGAAGACTGAATTTGAAATGAGCATGATTGGTGAGATAAAATACTTTTTGGGATTATAGATAACATAGAAAAATGATGGTATCTTTGTTAGCCAGAAAAAGTACTTGAATGATTTGCTGAAAATATTTGAATGGAGAACTGTAAACTAGTTGGAACACCTATGGTTACAGGACACAAACTATCGAGCAAAGATGAAACACTAGCAGTTGAGAAAAAGAAATACAGATCCATGATTGCAAGATTTCAGTACTTAACACACACTAGACTAGATATACAACATTCAGTTGGAATGGTAGCAAGATTTCAAGCTGAACCTAGAGAGTCACATTATGCAGCAGTAAATAGGATATTGAGATATTTAAGAGGCACAATGGATTATGGATTATGGTATAAAAATCTGATGATTTTACCCTATGTGCATATACAAATGCTGATTGGGGAGGTAGTGTTGATGATAAGAAAAGCACCAGTGGTGGAGCCTTTTTTTCTTGGAGGAAGATTGGTTTCCTAGTTGAGAAAGGAGTAGAATTATATTTCACAGAGTACAACAGAAGCAAAATATGTAGCAACAGCAAATAATTGTAACCAGATAATTTGGATGAAGCAGATGCTAAAGGATATTGGAATTAAATTTGTTGAGCATGTTGTCATACATTGTGACAACACCAGCACAGTCAGTATGTCTAAGAATCTTGTATTGCATTATAAAACTAAGCATATAGAGATCAAGTATCATGTTGTAAGAGAGAAAGTTGTTGAGAAAGAAGTCAGACTAGAGTACATGAGCACAAAGGAACAAATAGCAGACATATTTACAAAGCCTTTGCCTAAGGATACATTTGAGTATCTGAGAGGTATGCTTGGGGTTATGCCCCAGCCTACTTTTGAGTAATGATGCAGTTGATTGCATCCGTCCAAGGGTATATGAGCCCTATCTTTTTTTGGATTGGATGTTGGTACTTCCTCTATGGGGGAGTATGTGTATCTGAGCTGAGTCATGAGGACTCTTGTGAATGTATTTTCTGAATAGTGTCTTTTGACATTGAGTTGTTGTTGACATAGTGATGAAAATTCTATCATTGATGTCAATGGGGGAGAAGTATGCATGAAAAAAAATATGAGAAAACTGAACATGATAATGAAGCAAGATTTGATTGATGAAGAGGATTTGAATAATTTTTAGAGCATCAGTGCAACAGTGTTGCGGTATTGGATTTTTGGAACATTGCATGTTTTTCATCTATGTTTCCATGAATGCTAATGGGGGAGATTTTTCGAAATGAATGTTGGATGTTGGTAGTCATTCTATAGTAGTTGTTGTTGCATTCATGACCATGATTGTCATTGATGTCATTGATGATCTTCTAGAGACTAGCAGAGAAGCAGACAAGGTTTTGATTAGCGCACATGGGATATTGTAGTTAGAGATATAAAATGTTGAGGTTATACTCTTTGATATGTTATATGTCTATGGTTAAGAGAATAGATAGTAATTCACTGATTCATGAAAGTTATGAGTATTTTGGTAAAAGTAGTATTTAGGCAGTGTTCCTGAGTAGCAGTTTGTGGAAATCAGATGATATCTCCTAATCAGGATGGGATTTGGTTTTGCACAGTTAAAGGGAAGTTTGAGACACATTAATGGTGACATAGTTCATAGTGCAAACTTTGAGGTCACACGAGTGAAGAGATATTGCATTTGGAAGCTGACATTTTTGTGTAATTTTGATGTAGTGTATGGAAACTTTTATTTTGTAATTGTGTGCCGACTCATTTTTAATTATTTGAGTGTGGTATAAAGGAAGGAATATTTTTCCTTATTGTATGTATTTGAAATGTGAAATAAGTGTGAGCATGGTTTGGTTGCATGTGAATGTAAGCATGAAGTGAAGAAAAGAGCCTAAGAGATTGTGAAAGCAAAATTTTGAAGGAAGACATGTGAAGTACAGAGATCTCAAATTGAGATCTGGTGTAGCAATGAGTGTGGTTTGGCATAGTAAGGAGGTAAAATATTTCATATTATTCTACTAAATAATATTAAGGTTATTTGGATAGTGTGTTCAGTGATCTTACCTTGAAGCTGTTTGGGCAGTGGGTCCTTTTGTCTTCCATAACTCTTAATAGGGTTAGAATCTTTTAACAGGGATTCAAAATCTCCTAACATGGATTTATTTGTACTAAATGTATTTCATAAGACTCCTAATAGAGTCCATCCTCTCACAAGGAATATTCATATTAGTGCATATTTTGTGGGCATCATTCCCAGTGGGGTTTACTCTTTGATCAAGAGGTTCCCTAGTCAACATATCTTGTGTTATTGTGTTATTGTGTATGAATATCTTTGTATGGTTAGTAATTGCATTGCTTACATGGTTAAATGATGTTGAAGATGTTCAAAGTTATAATTATCTAATAACTAATTCACCCCGCCCCCCCCTCTTAGTTATCTTGGTCGACTTTACTTTCTAACAGGAATGTGAGTTGAGTGCTTGAAAAAGAAGTGAGAGCAAAAGCACTTGAAAGAGAAATCTAGAGAAGAAATCAACCCAGAGCTGAGTATGAAGGTAGGTAGAAAAACTAATTCAAAGCTCTGGATCAAAGAAGATTTCTCAGAAGTGCCAAGGGGCAAGGTGGAAAAGACCCTACATTTGAAAGGCTCGTTGAGCTCAGTTTTCCCATAATAGACTTACCTCGTCAGAGAGGTGATAGAAAAAGGAGTAGACCACCTTCACCTCCCAGGACACAAAATTCATTTCCTACAACTTTCTAGGTATTAACTTTATGTTGGTTGGTTTCTAAAGTTTTGAAGTTGTGCCTTCAAAATTTTGATTTTTTGAGGTTTTTTCTCTGAGTTTCATGAATTGGTCTTCAAGCTTTTTTAGATCCCATAGTTCAAAAAATTTTAAAATATGAAGAACCCTAAGTACTAGGTCTAATTTTCTTTGAAAATCCAAAAAAGCCCTAAAATTACTTGCCAAAGTCTATTCAGTTGTTACCTTTTTCAAAATCACTTAACGACCTTTTAAAACATGTGCACTTTTATTTCTTTGGTAGTCACATAGTCTTGAAATGAGTTTGGCATATTCCCTTTAGCTTAGCGATTACCTAAAACCCTTTTTCATGTAGTCTCCTTAAGATAGAAGAATATTCCTTGTCTTCCAATGACTCGGTGGTTACCTTCTGTCGCCAAGTCTATAGATGTTTATTATGAGAACTAGCGACTACTATGATAAATATTTGAAAAGCAACTATAGTTTCCCTATCTTTGGATCAAAAAATCTTCAATTGGGAAATCTCTTAAAGAAATAAAGAATTGATATAATATTCAATGATTTAGAGATTCCTCTTTGGTCGCTAAGTCTCTAAATTAAAGGTGGCAGTCTATCTTCTTTGGGTCGCCAGATCTCTAGGTTCTCAAACAGTTAGTTCTTTTATCCAGTGACCTAATGATTTCAATGGTCACGTGTTCTCATGATCCTAGTGGTTATGTTTCAAGTAGTCAATGATTCAGTGACACAGTTATCTCTAAGTCTCACAATGCAGCGGTTAAGTTATAAAATGTATAGTGACTCAGTGGGAACTGTAGGATGAAGAATTGATCGATGGTTGGTGTTTAATCTCATTACATAACTAAGGTTAAGAAAATCTTCTGGCAACTTGGAGAATAAACATAACTAAGGTTAAGAAAATCTTCTGGTAACTTGGAGAATAAAGGTGTTCACGTAGTCTTGAGTCTTAACCAGAGTTAAAAGAAATATCTAGTGACAGGGAGTTGTCTTTAGTCATGTGGTCACCAGATGATGGTGAGTTAAGAGAAAGGTCAGCAGATAGAAATTTCCAACCGTTGATTTAATTTTGATCGAGTGGTGATCGTGTAGTCTCAGAATCAAACCATGGATTAGAAAAATTTCCAACGGCCTTGAAATTTGCCTTGTCACCCAATCTCTAGATCAAACCCAAGTTAAATAATTTTTTCTACGAATTGGAGATTATCTTCAGTCGCACAATCACAAAATGGTAAGAGGTTAAGTGTTGATCGAGGATAGAAAAATTGAAAAAATATGAGCATCTATTTGCCAAATTTTCAGATGTGTCTTTCTATGATTGGTCGACAAAGTAAGAAAGGAAGTAAGCAATTACAAAGACCAAACTATATTAGTTGTTGGATCTCCAAGATAAATAAATCAAAGTTTTCTTTATCTTCAATCACTAAATCTCCAGATAGGTAAGTTGGGAAGTCTCAAGAAAAGGTTTGAAAAGTCAACAAGCTTCAGCAAATGGCAGATTCACCATAGTCACTAGATCTCCTAATTAACCAAGGTCACCAGGTCTTGAGATGAAATTAAAAAGAGATAATTCTTGCAACAAATAAGAGATTGACTATAGTCACCAAGTCTCAAAATAAAAAAAATAAAAAATGACAAAGGGTTGCCTAGTCTTTGGATAAATACAGTAAAATTCAAGTTATTAAGCGACTATGATTTCTCACTATAGTCGCCAGGTCTCAAGAAGGAATAAAGTTATTAAATGACTAAAGTTTCCTTTAGTCACCAGATCTCTGAGACTATTAAGGAAGTGCCAAATGTTTCAGTGATTATGAGAAAGTGTTGTAGTCGCTAGGTCACCAAAAAATTAAATTTTGATTACCTATCATTTTCTTAGCTTATGGCTAGTGAATTGAGTTCTAAGTGTGCCAAGTAATGGTGGAAGCAACATGATCTCCAACTTTTCAGTTTCTAATGAGTCACTACATTCAATTCTTCCAAATAAATATAGTTGGTTATCACTCATTTTGAAATACAAAGAATTCCCGAAGAGCTAAGGTAATAAAATTCTTGTGATTTTCAGAGCATTCTCAAAGTTCAGTACGTTCAAAGTTTTCAGCAAAATTTGAATTTTTAGAAAAGATGAGCCAGTTAACTATCAATGAAGCATTTACCAGCAAGGGTACCAAGGAGAAAGCCAAGGAGAGCTTTTCAGATGAATTCCTCGCCTTATTGCCCGGGTCATCACAGAACAAAAAGGTTAGTGACGAGTGTTTTTTTGATGAGCTTGCATACTGTAGAGATGCTAAAACTCCTGGTGTCATCGGTATGTGTTTATTCAAGTATTTTTATAAAAATTCTAATAGCCCGGTCCCTGTCTCCAACCCTTGGACTTCATGGTTGGAAAAATTAATTGTTCCAAAGGTTTTCTTGGACATAGATGTGTTAATTGTTTTATCCCATAGATATGATCCCCTATCTAGAACAATTAGGAGGGGTGATGGTTCTCCTCTGGTCACACTTGACTAGAATTCCTTCATGAGAGCCTTTGGTATCCAGATTCCTATGGCTACAAAAATTAATCTATAGGCCCAAGCCAATAGATATATTAGGGAGTCTACTGTGGTATCCAAAGAAATTCAAAACCATGTTCCCTGGGAGAATAGAAATTACATTACACCAATAGCCAGGTCAACCCCATTTTTATATAAAGTATATTACATATGGATTATGCAAAGTTTTAGGGATTGATGGTGGGGAGAGGATTACTTTAGATATCCTGATGATGGTATTGGAATCACAGAGTCCTCATGTGACTAGAGGATATGATTACATAGGTTAAGTTATCAATAAAATGCATGAGGGTTTACAAGCATTGAAGAATCATACATCTAGTTCTACACCTAGGTTTATGCATTATTCCTTGTTAATGCATCTTATCTTATTTTTCAATTATGATATCATGGACTTGGAGGGCCTCGAGCCACAAATGATGTGGAAGGGACAACCAAATCCAGTGCATTTTTGGATAAGGGCTTGGATTCCTTCTTCCTCAAGGTGTGATTTTTGTGCATTTCAGAATTGGATAGTACAACCTATCCTCCTCAGTTTGGGGCTAAATCTTTCAAGGTTGTCAACTAAGGCTCTGTAGCTAATAAGGCCCCAAAAAATTGTTGACAAGTGGACCAAGGGTCACAATTGGGGGGATGTTTACTATGAGGAGGGTTATACAATGATTAGGGTCTATGGGTACCCTCAACCACCCCACATTCTTCCATGCTTTCTTCCACCTAGGGTTGCATTCTTAGAATTCATTTGGCAGCTTATGCTGCCTGATAAGGAGTAGCTAGCTCTACATAGAAAAGGAACCTTCACCCCAAGGCACTTCAGAGTGCATAATTTTACAATTGGTAAGAATTCCTTTAATCAAGTAAATGATTGGTTGGGGTAGTTCAAAATGCATGCTACATCATATAGATATGTTGATACAGAGGGTTTCATGGTTGCTACTAGAAAATATTATACCCCTAGCATACCATTCAACAAAATACATGAAGAATATCCTGAGAAGGATGTCATAAGAAATATAATAGAGGATGAGGAAGTGGTAAGAAGAGATGACTAGATTAATGAGTTATATGCCATGGAGAAATAGTTGAAGAAAAAAGGATTGGCATTTGGAGGCTTCTTCCACACATTTCCGTATCTCCAAAGACTGGAACAAATGATGACCCAATTTAATACTTTGATGATATCTATGGAGGACCAAATAGATGAGATAGAGAGAGGGAAAGAAGTACATTCTAAATCAAAATGTGATGAAGATAGTGATGGTGGCTTCTTGATACACACCATCCATTCTTTGGAACAAATAGTAGCTAAAAAACATGAGGATGGGGAGGATGCAATTGTTGTTTTATTTGAGTTACCTAATTCTTAGGATACAAATGAGCCTCCACCAAAGAAGCAAAAGTTTCTAGTGGGAGAATCTTCCCAAGTGAGGACTACAAAGAAGAAAAAGGATAGAGTAGGAGCCCTCTTCACTGGAATTGGTGTCCATCACCACCAATTAAGGAAAAAAAAAAGAGAGGAGAAGAAAAAGAAAAAACTTGAGAATGAAGATGTTGAGTTGCCCTTGACCCTGTACCAATATGAAAGAATGTTGGAACAAGATGCATTCTTGAAGGATAAAATTTTTATCAAGTCAGATGAATTCAAGAACTTCTTGATATGACATAAGAAACAATAGGTTCCATCAAGTGTTTAGATTACATAAGAAGGTCAAGTTCCTGATGAGGTAGTTCAAACTTTGAGAGATTATGACCCTAAATCTGAGACTGTCACCCCAGAGGAAGCTAGACAATTGGTCAAAGCTAGAAATATGCTACTAGTACCTAAGTGGAATTTATATTCTAACTTCATCATTGATAAAATCAAGAGGTAGGATGATATAACATTGTCTTTAGAGACACAAGTGGGAGAGATCATCAAAGGATTTGGGTATAGCCCAAAGAATCAGGCATTGGCTCTATGGAGCCTATATCCCAAGGACAAGAAGCCATCGATTTTGAATGTCAAAGAGCAGATGGATGGTGACAAAATTGTGTGGTCAATCCACAATAAAGGGGATTTAGAGATATCTTAGGTACTCACTCATTTTGCAAGATTAAATGAGGATAAAACAAAACAACCATTAGAGAGATATGGTACCCTGTTGGATGATTACAGTGAGCTTCTAAAGGACAAGGATGTATGAATAATGAAGGAAAGGGAATTGGAGAAAACTATAGAAGACTTGACTCAACAAGTCCTAAATACTCCTGTAGTAACCCCTGCACCACCTGAACAACCTGCACTATTAGAAAACAAAGATATATGTGAAGAAGAGGTTGCTGCAAATATTGAGAAGATAAGATTAGAAAAGAATGAGGCTATTCTACAAGCCCTATTGAAAATTTTGTAGCATGGGGTTTATGTGCTTAAGGATAAGGTGGATACTATTTTTATTGCTTACAATAAATTTCCTGAATTGCAGGTGGAAGTAAATAATTATGTTTCAATTTTAAATATTTATTATGCAACTTGGTCAGTAAGGGCACCACTTTTTGAAAGATTAGTAGCTATGAAATCTTTAAGAATAGATATACCAGAGGTTGTTTTACAAGTGGGTGAGGAAATAAATTGAGTTAAGGACATTCTACCATTATTTAAAGGGAAATCAAATCATATTGAGGCCAAGATATTCATGTTTGGCTCAAATTTTAATAGGTTCATTCCCCCAATTAAAAATGGAGATGGTGCAATAAAGAGTTTGGACTAGTGGAGATTAGATTTTGATCCCCTTTTTCCTAGGAAAGAGGCATTCCTCAATGAGAATAATGAAATAGATATGGAGAGATTTAATGTCACTCTGGATGAAGACATAAAAGTGGAGATGGAGCTCACCAAATTTATAATAGATGTCAAGCTAATAATAGACACCAGATGGGAAAGACAAAAGGCATAGCTACAACATATTTAGAGTTATAAATGGCTAACAGAGGAAGAGATAACTACATGGGATGAACTCACAAGGCCCAAGAAGGTAAAATATACTGCAATTAACTTTGATGTCTTAGATGATGAATGAAGAAGACACCTGAAGTACCTGAAACCTGACCTCAGAGCACAGGGATGATAAACTATCAATTAGATATGGTGTAATTTAGTTAGAATGGTGGTCACCATATCTCACAAAAACTTAATGAAGCTATCATGAATACCGATAGACAAAGGTGTCAGCAATCAATGAGCCAAGAGCAGAACAGTCCAAGATATTTTTGTCTTTCCACTA
Organism: Chamaecyparis obtusa; assembly: GCA_027943335.1. Lineage (NCBI taxonomy): Eukaryota > Viridiplantae > Streptophyta > Pinopsida > Cupressales > Cupressaceae > Chamaecyparis > Chamaecyparis obtusa. Next base: position 1,134,905 of record BSBK01005659.1, read on the forward strand.
CCTGAGGGCATTTCTTGTAATTTGTCTTATATTCTTTTTAGGTTTAGGAATCCAACCATCTGAAGCTTGTTGCATTCTCATTGATAAGATAATTCCAAGATGGTTGAGCTATATATATGAGTTGTAACCTCATTTTGAGGATAGAGTTAAAAGATAATAGAAAAAACTAAGTATAATTGCTACAAAATAGACTTCTAAATTTTGTGACTGAGCTTCTAAGTATGAGTTTTTATATGTAATTTAGAGGTCTATTTTAATACAAATACACTACAAATCCCAAATACACTAACTCTTTCTTCACAAAACTGCACTTCTTCAAATTAATCAACAATGTCTCATCTCTTAACTTATCAAACACCATACGAACATGCATCATATGCTCTTCTAATGTCTTACTAAAGATCAAAATATCATCTAGGTACACAATGAAAAACTTACCCAAAAATTCTTTCAGAACCTCATTCATGAGCTGCATGAAAGTGCTCAGTGCATTGGTTAGCCCAAAAGGCATGACTAACCACTCATACAATCCTTCCTTTGTCTTGAAGTTAGTCTTCCATTCATCTCCTTCTCTGATCTAAATCTAGTGACATCCACTCTTTAGATCTATCTTTGAGAAATACATAGCTCCACTCAAACAATCCATAATATCATCCATTCGTGGCAATGGAAACCTATACTTGATTGTGATCTTGTTTACTGCTCTGGAATCTATACACATCCTCCATTCTGCATTCTTCTTTGGTGCTAATACTATTGGTACAGCACATGGACTCAGGCTCTCCTGAATCAATCCCTTCTATAACAACTCATGTACTTGTCTATTCAACTCCACTTTCTGTTGGTGTCATTCTGTGTGCTACCTTGTTTGGAAAACTGGTTCCTGGAGTCAAATCCATCTAATGACTAATCTTCCTTAATAGTGGTAATCCATCAAGTACATTATCAGATACATTATCCTAAAACTCATTCAATAAATCTGCAACCTCTACAAGTACATCCTCTACTTCCTCCTTACCAGCTTTTGGAATTAAAGAAAAACACACATGCTTATGCCTCATACCATCTATGAATTTTCTTCCATCAAAAAAAGTTATTCTTGCATTACCACATACCTTTTCTTCGGTCTCCTTCAATGGCTTTAGCTTATGTTGCACTCCATCCTTTCTCAGGGAATAGGTATTCGCATGACCATCATGTACAACACATCTGTCAAACTACCATGGCCTACCCAACAACATGTGACATGCATCCATAGGTATGATATCACATAGTACCTCATCATGGTACCCACCAATCTTGAACTTTACTAGGCACTGTTCACTGACCATGACCTTGTGGTCATCCTACACCCAGGAAATCTGATATAGATGTGGGTGTTTCTATCTCTTGAGCTTCAACATTGTCACCATCTCTTCTAACACAAAATTTTCAATGCTTCCACTATCAATAAGCAAATCATAGCATTTACCCTCACACTTGCATCTAGTGCAAAATAGGCTCATCCTTTGTTCAGGTTCATTCTCACCACTCAGTAGGACTCTTATGTTAATCAGCATTTCTCCTCTTTCAGCATCTTTAGAATTTAATGATCTGGCATCTTCATCTACATGTGCAACTCTGGCTTGGCCTTCATTCCTCCTATCCATCCTTCCTTGGCATTGAGGACATTCAAATTCCCTATGACCTTCTTCTCCATAGTGAAAACATGTTCCACAGAAGCCTCCTCTTCCTGAACCATGTCCTCTTCCTCTTCCTCTCTAATCTCTATTGTTCTGATCTTGGAAATGATTGGAATTGTTTCCTCTTTAATTTTGACTTCTACTAGCCTCATCCTTCTTTTTCAGATCTTCATTTCATCCTCCATAAGACCGTCCACCAGATCGTGCACCGTGACCTCTTCTATTTTGTCTGTTCTTGAACTTTTTGTTCAAATTTTCCTCTAATTTTAGGGAAAATTGGTATGCCTCTTCAATACTATTCATTTGAACTAGTTTCAACTCCTCTTGAATGCTTGGCCTCAACCCATTAAGGTAACGAGAAACTTTCTCTTTATCAGCTTCCACATGGTTTGTTTTTGATGAGGATTCGATAGAACTCCTTTGTATACTCCTAAACAGATCATCCCGCTTGCTTCAAACTTTGCATTTTCTTCAATAGGTCAAGCTCATAATCAATAGGGATTAACTATCACTTCAATTTATCCACCATCTGATCCCATCTTGGGATTTTATCTTTCCCTCTTCTATTTCACTCCAATTGAATCTCTTGCCACTAGATCTTCACATGACCTTTCAGTTTGGCCTTCACAAATTTGACCCTATCAGGATTCTCAATATCTTCATACTCAAAATATTCTTCACATTCATTGATCCGGTCGATCAATTCCTCTGGGTTAATATTTCTTGAAAATGCAGGAACCTTGATCTTAGGTCTTTTCCTGATCTTGGAAATGGCTCGGAAAAACCTCTCTTCTTCTTGATTCAAAATTTCACCTTCTTCTTCTTGATCATCATTTCCTTCTTTGGCTTCATCCTCACTTTCATCTTTGACATTAAGATTCATTCCTCTGGAAATATCTTCTTGCAATGCTCGTACTTTTCTCTAGAGTGCTCTAACTTGAGGTGTTACAACACCAACTCTTCCACCATGTTTCCTTCATGGAGGCATTTTCATGATGTATGTTGAAACCCTAACCACGGTCCTGGTGCAAACTACCTCACAGTCGGTGATTTGTTTACACACTCAAGAATTCCTACTCTAATACCACTTAATGAAGGGTGCTCCCCTTAATACCACAAACACATAAAAGAAACATAGAAACAACAACAATATGCAAGAACAAAAAATTGGCTTCTTATTATCTCCACAAATGTGGAATTACAAACTTTTAGAATTACAATCTACAAAGCCACATGGGCATTCCCTTACAATATTCTGTAGGACAAAGCCTTGAATCAATACCCAGATCTACTACCTAGAACTGCCCTAGACAAAACTACGGGCCTTCTTTATATAGGCAATTTCCACCACTTGAGAAGGTTCCAAAAATTTAGCCCTTAAGGCCAACTATACATAGAATTATTTTATTTTCACAATTTTTACAATAGGGTCAGCTCAAAAGAAATACAAAATATGCTTTTAGGTAGCCTAACTTCTAGAGGCCATAACTTTTTAACCATAGCTCTATTTTTCTATTGCAACCACTTCTTCAAATTAATCAACAATGTCTCATCTCTTAACTTCTCAAACACCATACGAATATGCATCATATGCTCTTCCAATGTCTTACTAAAGATCAAAAAATCATCTACGTACACAACGAAAAACTTACCCAAAAATTCTTTCAGAACCTCATTCATGAGCTGCATGAAAGTGCTTGGTGCATTGGTTAGCCCAAAAAGCATGACTAACCACTCATACATTTCTTCCTTTGTCTTGAAGGAAATCCTCCATTCATCTCCTTCTTTGATCTGAATCTAGTGATATCCACTCTTCAGATCTATCTTTGAGAAATGCATAGCTCCACTCAAACAATCCATAATATCATCCATTCATGGAAATGGAAACCTATACTTGATTGTGATCTTGTTTATTGCTCTGGAATATGTACACATCCTCCATTCTGCATTCTTATTTGGTGCTAATACTGTTGGTACAGCACATGGACTCAAGCTCTCCTGAATCAATCCCTTCTGTAACAACTCATGTACTTGTCTATTCAAATCCATTTTCTATTGGTGTCATTATGTGTGCTACGTTGTTTGGAAAATTGGTTCCTAGAATCAAATCCAGCTAATGACTGATCTTCCTTACCAGTGGTAATCCATTAGGTATATTATCAGATACAATATCCTAAAACTCATTCAACAAATCTGCAACCTCTATAGGTACATTCTCTACTTCCTCCTTACCAGCTTTTGGAATTAAAGAAAACACACATGCTCATGCCTCATACCATCTAGGAATTTTCTTCCATCAACAAAAGTTATTCTTTCATTACCACATACCTTTTCTTCGGTCTCTTTCAATGGCTTTAGCTTATGTTGCACTCTATCCTTTGTCAGGGAATAGGTATTTGCATGACCATCATGTACAACACATTTGTCAAACTACCATGGCCTACCCAAAAATATGTGACATGCATCCATAGGTATGATATCACATAGTACCTCATCATGGTACCCAACAATCTTGAGCTTTACTAGGCATTGTTCATTGACCATGACCTTGTGGTCATCCTACACCCAAGAAATCCGATATAGATGTGGGTGTTTCTGTCTCTTGAGCTTCAACTTTGTCACCATCTCTTCTGACACCAAATTGTCAATGCTTCCACTATCAATAATCATATTAGAACATTTACCCTCACACTTGCATCTAGTGCAAAACAAGCTCCTCCTTTGTTCAGGTTCATTCTCACCACTTAGCAGGACTCTTCTATTAATCAGCATTTCTCCTCTTTCAACATCTTCAAAATCTGATGATCTGGCATCTTCATCTACATGTGCAACTTTGGCCTAGCCTTCATTCCTCCTATATTTCCTTCCTTGGCATTGAGGACATTCAAATGCCCTATGACCTTCTTCTCCACAGTGAAAACATGTTCCATGGAAGCCTCCTCTTCCTAAACCTTGTCCTCTTCCTCTTCCTCTCTGATCTCTATTGTTCTGATCTTGAAAATGATTGGAATTGTTTCCTTTATAGTTTTGACTACTACTGGCCTCATCCTTCTTTTTTGGATCTTCATTTTGGGCTCCATAAGACCATCCACCAGATCATCCACCTCGACCTCTTCTATTTTGTCTGCTCTTGAACTTGTTGTTTAGCTTTTCCTCTACTTTTAGGGCAAACTGCTATGGCTCTTCAATACTATTCATTCAAACTAGATTTAGCTCCTCTTGAATGCTTGGCCTCAACCCATTAAGGTAACGAGAAAATTTCTCCTTATCAACTTCCACATGGTCTGTTCTGATGAGGATTCGATAGAACTCCTTTGTATACTCCTAAACAGATCATCCCGCTTGCTTCAAACTTTGCATTTTCTTCAGTAGGTCAAGCTCATAATCAACAGGGATGAACTATCACTTCAATTTATCCACCATTTGATCTCATCTTGTGATTTTATCTTTCCCTCTTCTATTTCACTCCAATTGAATCTCTTGCCACCAGATCTTCGCATGACCTTTTAGTCTGGCCTTCGCGAATTTGACCCTATCAAGATCCTCAATATCTTCATACTCAAAATATTCTTCACATTCATTGATCCAGTCGATCAATTCCTCTGGGTTAAGATTTCTTGAAAATGCAAGAACCTTGATCTTAGGTCTTTTCCCAATCTTGGAAATGGCCTGGAAAAGCCTTTCTTCTTCTTGATTCAAAATTTCACCTTCTTCTTCTTGATCATCATTTCCTTCTTCAGCTTCATCCTCACTTTCATCTCTGACATTAAGATTCATTCCTCTATGAATCTCTTCTTGCAATGCTCGCACTTGTCTCTGGAGTGCTCTAACCTAAGGTGTTACAACACTAGCTCTTTTGCAACATTTCCTTCGTGGAGGCATTTTCATGATGCACATTGAAATCCTAACCATGGTCCTAGTGCAAACTACCTCATAGTTAGTGATTTGTTTACACACTCAAGAACTCCTGCTCTAATACCACTTGATGAAGGGTGCTCCCCTTAATACCACAAACACATAATAGAAACATAGAAACAACAACAATATGCAAGAACAAAAAATTGGCTTTTTATTATCTCCACAAATGTGGAATTATAAACTTTTAGAATTTCAATCTGCAAAGCCACATGGGCATTCCCTTACAATATTCTGTAGGACAAAGCCTTGAATCAATACCCAAATCTATTACCTAGAACTGCCCTAGACAACACTAAAGGCCTTCTTTATATAGGCAATTTCCACCGCTTGAGAAGGTTCCAAAAATTTAGCCCTTAAGGCTAACTATACATAGAATTATTTTATTTTCACAATTTTTACAATAGGGTCAGCTCAAAAGAAATACAAAATATGCTTTTAGGTAGCCCAAATTCTAGAGGCCATAACTTTTTAACTGTAGCTCCATTTTTCTATAGTAACCACTTTTTAAAAATGCCATGACAAGATCTACAGTGCCTAACATGCACTAGCGCTAGTCAGCCAGCGGTCGATCGCGATCCGGAGCCTCTAAGGCCTTCAAAATTGACCTAAAATATTTCGTACCCAAAAACCTCAATAAATTCACCAATATAGATGATGTGGCAATGAAACTCAATTGGTAGGCTGATATGACTAGGATGAACCTCCAACTATGAAATTAGAACATTCTGAGATCATATGACCAGCTTACTAAAAATAGTAAGTTTCCATAAATAGTAGCTCTGCACAAGATAGCCCTTATTGAAAAGTAAACAAAAATATTTTTGGGTGATGCAAGATTTCTCTTACACCTTGGATGCTCCTACATTAGTAAGGCATGCTATTTAGATTACAGATAGTTTGTAAGGCATACTATTGTATTTCTTTTAAGATAACCCTGTGGATTTACATTTAGACTCTTTTGCCCATTGGATTAGGCATTGGTTTAGTGTTTATTTCTTATAAGTTATCTTTCATAGTCTTTAAAACATTAAATTTCATTTCATTACCAGTACTTTTACTTTTAAGAATTGTTTGTATGTTTTGAAGGAACTGTATCCAAGTGATATAGTTCATATTTGTTGATTCCTTGAAGAGTGAATCACTAGGTTTCCCCTCCTTAAAAGGAAGAAGGATGAGAATCCTTGTCTCGCTGATTTTTTCCATTCTTACAATCATGGTTTATCTAGTTAAGCTCTATATTTAGTTGATTATGGTCATTTGCAGAGTGTTTCATAAGTTGGTTCAATAAAAAGTCAATGGTAAATCAGTGTCCACTTTCATATATACTATATAATCAATAATTATTCAAAGGTAAAACCTGCCTGAGCATGTGGAGTTGGAAAATGAAGGAGAATCTTATCCAATCCTTAGGAATTAGGCATTTCTTTTGTCTAAATCAGTATTAAGAGGCATAGTTTTCAAGTAGTTTTACAAGCACTGAGATTCTTACAAGAAAAATCCATAACACTTTACATAGAGTAGTTGCTCCTCTTGTCATTAATTTTCCACAACATCTTGCACATACAGTCATGGTAGGTCCATGGGCTACTGCAACTAGTCTGTTGTTGTTCACAACATATCACCCACTTTCTTTAGGATCTAGAAAGAACTTTCCTAAGTTCTTGGGAGATGGGAAAGTTATTATAGATGAACACATTAAATCCTTCTTCATAGCAACTCATATCCTAGTAGTTGGTTATGAGGATTTTTCTATTAGGCTATTTGTTGAAACTCTAGTTGAAGTAGTGGCTAACTAGTTTTATTACTTGGATGATGCTTCAATCATGAGTTGGGATACTACGAGGATGACTTTTGAAGCTAGATTCAAAATTGTTGAAGATGAACATGCATTGTGAACATAATTGACCTCTATCAAGAAACAAGCCTCTATAAGTATGAGGGAGTTCATTGCTAAATTCAATAATATTGCTAACAGAATCCCCACGGCTGATAGACCCACCCCCACAAATCTAAAGATATTCTTTATGAGTTCCATGCCACCAGATATAAATTATGATATGAGAAGAGCATGACCTACAAATTTGGACATTGCTCAGAAGATAGCCATTGAGTTAGAAGATTACATGATTTCTGATGGCAGATGGAAAAGATAAATGCAGACATGTGCTAGTTCAATTGGTACTACATCGAGTAATGAGATGATGCAGAAAATGTCCAATGAAATCATTGCTTTAAAAAGGCAACTCCCTAAGTTTAACAATCTATACCAGAAATCATTTAAAGATCAAAATAGTAGAAATACTAATAGCAGGGCACTACAATTAACTTCTCCACAACAAAGGCTTGCAATTGAGGCTCCCCCTAAGAAAGAAAATATGTGTATTTCATCTAACGACATACCATAATGGTGAGAGATGTCCTTAAATATCTCGCATGATGCAGTTATTATCTACCAACAAGTTAGACACTATGACATGAGATAATGAACCAGATTCATGCTCACATGGTGACTCTGTAAATTTATTTTTTGAGTATGAATCTGATTCTGAGAAGAAAGGAGAGTGTTACACTACCATAGATGGCACCACCTGTGCAGTCCTAACTCAAAGCCAAAAAAACAAAACTCTCATTGTCATTCCTTCAATGGGAACCAATGATGCATCTACTTAAGGTATGAAAGAAAATAGTTGGGAAATGAAAATCTCATAGCCAGGTAAGGAAAATGATTCCTTTGATTTCATTCAGTTCTATAAAAATTCGAAGATCCAAATTTCTCCCATAGACTATTTAAGGTCGAATCTCGCTGAATTGAAAAGATTCATAGATTACTTAAATGGAGATAGTATTAAATTGAATCATAATTTTAGTTCTTCCAATGAGGATGATTCTATTAGGAATGAATGCTAAATGTTTGGCATCCATTCTGTAGGATTTTTTGTTGCATTCATGACTATGATTGTCATTGATGTCAACATAGTGATTTACCGAAGACTTGCAGAGAAGAAGATAGAGTTTGGATTAGCACACATGGGTTATTGTAGTTGGAGTTATGTGATGCTGAGGATATACTTTTTGATATGTTATATGTCTATGGTTAAGAGTGCAGATAGTAATTCATTTATTCATGGAAGTTATGAGCATTTTGGTGGAAGCAGTATTCAGGCAGTGTTCCTAAGTAGCAGTTTGTGGAAATTGGATGATATCTCCTAATCGGGATAGAATCTAGTTTTGTACAGTTAAAGTGAAGTTGAAGACACATTAATAGTGATGTGGATGATAGCACAAATTTTGAGGTCACATGAATGAAGATTTATTGTATTTGGAAGCTGACAATTTTGTGTAATTTTGATGTAGCATGTGGAAACTTTTATATTGTAATTATATGCCAACTCATTTGTAATTATTTGAGTGTGGGATAAAGGAAGGAATGTATTTCCTTATTGTAGTGTATTTTGATTATGGAAGTAGTAGTTGTATGTGATGCTGTGTGCATGAAGTGAAGAAAAGAGCTAAGTATGAAAGCAAATTTGTGAAGGAAGACATGCGAGGTATAGAGATCTAAAATTGAGATATGATGTAATAGTGAGTGCGGTTTGGCACAGTCAAAGAAGAGGTAACATATTATTCTATTGAGTAATGCAAAGATTATTTGGGCAGTTTATTTAGTGACATTACCCTGAAGCTATTTGGGCAGTGGGTCCTTCTGTCTTCCATAACTCTTAACAAGGTTAGAATCTTTTAACAAGGATTCAAAATCTCCTAACAAGGATTCATACGTACTGAATGTATTTCATAAGACTCCTAATAGAGTCCATCCTTTCACAAGGAATATTCATATTAGAGCATCTTTTGTGGGCATCATTCCCACTGAGGTTTAGTCTTTGATCAAGAGGTTCCCTAGTCAACATATCTTGTGTCATTGTGTTATTGTGTATGAATATCTTTCTATGGTTGGTAATTATATTTTTTATATGGTTTAATGTTGTTGAAGATGATAAAAGTTATAATTATTTGATAACTAATTCACCTACTCCCTCTCAGTTATCTTGGTGGACTTTTCTTTTTAACAGATTCCTCACTAGCAAAACTATTTGAACAAGGGGAAACCACTATGCTAGCTACCTTCCCGGGTCAAAAACCCAAACCATTTTATGTCTCATTATATATTAATGGTTGTAAAATTAGAAACTGTATCATAGATTTAGGTGCCTCCAATAATGTGATGCCTTCTTCTATGGCCAAAGCCTTAGGCCTCACCATGACAAAAGTCCATGGTAGATGCAATTATATGGACGCTAAGCAAGTCCCTTTGCTTGGCCAAATCAAAGATGTCCAAGTAGCTCTAGCTACCCATCCTAAAAAGAAGATGCTACTAATTTTCCTTGTTGTAGATATACCAAAAAGCTATGGACTACTACTAAGTAGAAGTTTTTACAGAGACTTGGGTAGGGAAATTAATTTGGATTAGTCCCAGGTGATAATTCTTGTGGGAAATAAGAAGGTTAAACTAGAACCTGAGGATAAGTCAAAGTTCATAGTTTCGAAATCAGATGATCCAAAAGCCCAAATCCTATATGAAGAATTGGAGTTCAGTAATTACATGATCTTTACCCAGGGCATTGTTGATGAACCTAAAAGTGAGCAAGAAGAAGTTGAGGCCTTTGAGAAGGATAAGATTCTAGAAGTCTGGACACTGGAATTTGATGGTAGCTATTCTTTCTTTGGGTCTAGTGCAAGAGTTGCATTAATTCCACCCATAGGTGACCCCAAGCTAATAGCTTTCAAATTGGAGTTTTCAAATACCAATAATACAGCTAAGTATGAGGCTTTATTACTTAGAATAATTACTACGAAGGAAAAGGGTGTAAAAGTTCTAAAAGCTCAAGGCGATGCTGAGTTGATTGTGTGCTAGATCAAAGGTCAATACTCTGTCAAAAATTAGAAGCTGAAGAGTTATAGAAATAGAGTGTGGGATGAGATTGAAGGGTTGGATGCCTTTTCAATCGAATATGTCTCTAGAGAATTAAACTCCAAAGTAGATTCACTAGTAGTCTCTGCATCCTTACGACTACCTCATCTAGAATTTAAAGAGAAGAAGTACCAGGTAGAGGTGATGTATAGGCCATCAATACCTGATAACATAGATGATTGGAAAGTATTCAATGATGAAAAATGCCTACAACTCTTCCTTGAAGGTAATGATAGCCCCCTGAAGAAAAGCCAAATGATCTCTCACAAGATCATCCCAAGAAACAGAAGAAGGATGAACTAGGTGTGACTCAACTACAAGGTAATGTCATTCCCCCATATTTTATATCATTAGAGAAATTGTTCAATCATCATGATAATTATGTTAAGAAGAAGTGAATAGAGAAAGGTCTTATGACTGGGGAATATGAAGGGATGAAAATTGGGAATGAGTTAAATCCTAGAATGATAAACATAGGGAAGTGTTGCACACCTAAAGAGAAAGATGAAGCTAGAAGGCTTTTTTTGGAATATCAAGGTGTCTTTGCCTAGAGTTATGAAGATTTCAAAAGCTTCACGGGAGGAAATTTCAAGCATCAAATCCCCCTAAAACCTGATGCTACCCCATTCAGATAGAAACAAAGAAATTACAATCCAAAAGTGGCAGATGCTATCTTTAGAGAAGTTGACAAAATGCTCAAAGCTAGGGTTATCTACCCTATCCACCACTCTACATGGATAGAAAACATCATCCCTGTGAGGAAAAAGAATGGAGAAATAAGGATATGCATAGACTTCATAAATTTAAATCAAGCTTCTTTAAAAGACAACTACGCACTCCCCAATATGGATCACTTGTTGTAGATAGTTGCAAGGGCTGAAATGATGTCTATGCTTGATGGATTTTTAGGCTACAACCAAGTAGATGTAGAAGAGAAAGACCAGCACAAGACAACATTTACCACTCCCCAGGGCACATTTGCATACTGTAGAATGCCATTTGGCCTTATCAACACTGGTGGTACATTTCAATGAGGTATGGATTTGTCTTTTTCTGCTATGAAAGATAAGATCACTGTCATATATTTAGATGACTTAACTATGTTCTCTAAGAAAAGAAGTGATCATATTAAGGATTTAGAAAAATTATTGCGAAGGTGTAAAGAACACAGGATCTCTTTAAATCCTAAGAAGTCAATTTTCTACATTACCAAAGGAAAAATACTAGGTCATATTGTCTCACAAGAAGGTATCAAGATCGACCTAGAGTGAGTCAAAGCCATTCAAAGGCTAAGTTTACCTGTGAGTAAAATTGGAGTGAAGTCATTCTTTGGTCAAGTAAATTTCCTTAGAAGATTCATCCCTGACTTCTCAGAGATCACCAAATGTATTGTAGACATGATGAAAGGTAATTAGAATTTCAAATGGAATGACCCTAGTAAAAGAGCCTTCCAAGATATAAAGGATGCTATAGCCAACACCCCTATCTTATGCCGCCCAGATTATAAGAAGGATTTCATGATTTATTGTTATGCATCTGAACATACACTGTCAGCTATTCTTAAGTAATAAATTAGAGAAGGAATTCAGGCTCCTATTGCCTTTATGAGCATTCCCCTAAAAAATCATGAGCTAAGATATTCTCAAACTGAGAAACATGCCTTCTTGATGGTGAAAGCCTTAAAGAACTTCAGATTTTATATATTATATTCTCACTCCATTGTGTTTTTTCCTGACATTGTAGTAAAGAGTATATTAACCCATCGAGATGTGGGATGCAATAACAGAGGAGCTTGGGTAGCCAAAACACAAGAATATGACATAGAGATCAAGCCAAAAAAACCTGTATGAGGCAATGCATTGTGCAAATCTATGGCATAAAGTGAAGAAGATAATCAACCTAAACTAGAACAACTAGTTTTAGCAGTGAGTTTACAAGACCCATGGTTTGAAGACATTGTTTATTTCCTGACTTATGGTGAATGCCCTGAAAGATTGAAAACTAAAAATAGGAGAGACTTGAGGTTGAAAGATGCTAAATATATCATTTGGGAAGGGATGTTATAAAAAATATCTATAGATGGAACTTTTCTTAGATGTGTGGAAAAGCAATAGTAGGAGGGATTGCTAAAAACATTCCATGATGAACCCTGTGGTGGGCATTTCTCATCTTCTATAACTGCATTTAAAATTTTGAGGCAATGCTATTATTGGTCAGGGATGTTCAAGCATGCATATCATTGGGTGGCCAAGTGTGAAAAATGCAAGATGTTCATAGGTTGACCTCAACTGGTAGCTCTTCATCTCAGACCAATAGTAATAGAGGGTCCCTTCCAGCAATGGGGCTTCAATTTTATCGGGCCTATCAATCCTGCATCAAGTGCTAGTCACACTTATATAATCACTACAACTAATTATTTTATGAAATGGGTGGAGGAAAAGGCCGTGAAGAGAAATACTCTAAAGTAGTGTGTGAATTCATCAAGGAGAATATCATGGTAAGATTTGGTGTGCCTGTTAAACTAGTCATGGATAATACAGCTTACTTTTCTTCAGCTAAAATTACTAAATTCTACTTTGAGTATGGCATAACTGCTAGTCATTCATCTGACTATTTCTCACAAGGGAATGGTCAAGCTAAATCAAGTAATAAGAACCTAGTAAATATAGGGAGAAAACTTGTATCAAATAACCGAAAGGACTTGGCATAAGAAAATTCACGAAGCACTCTAGGCTGATAGAGTAACCCCAAAGAGGGCAATCGGTATTTTGCTTTTTGACCTAGTATACGGAGATGACGCAAGCCTTCCCCTACCTCTATAATTAGCTACTAACAAGTTGAGAATAGTGGTAGAAGATGGCATCTATAAGGATGGGTTGGAAAAATGAATCCTGTACCTAAATAAATTTGAGGAAGAATGAGAGAAGATTGTTGATCACATCACAGAACATCAAATGTGGGTAAAGAATCTCTTTGACAAGAAAGAGACCAAGGGAGTTCATGGTTGGAGATTCAATTCTGCTATGGGATAAATGAAGGGCGCCTAAAGGAATGCAAGGAAAATTTGAGACACTCTAGAAAGGACCATTCATCATCCATTAGGCCTTTGATAGAAATTCTTTCAAACTGGCATATCCAAATGGTGAAGTACTACTTTTGACCTATAATATTCAATATTTAACATTATATCAAGTTGGAAATTGAAAAAAGGTAACCCCTGTATTATATGATAGTTACATTTAGTTCCTATTTCTATTTTCCTTAGTTTAGGTTCCCTCGCTTTGTCCTTCCTTTCCTATTTCCTTCCTTTGCTTTAGTTTTGTCATGAGCCACCTTTTCATTTAACTTTGCAAAACTAGATATTTGGATTCCTTGCTTAGATATGATCATACCCAAGTCCCCAGACAGAGCCAGCTATTTCCCCACTTTTGTTCTTCACCCTTTAAAACAAAAGTGAATATCTTGTGTTAGATTGAGTCATGAATTTTGAGGTAATAAATTGGAGTCTAAGTCTAGAACCCCCCTAGGATATATAGGTGGTCTTTATCAAATAATCCCTTCATGCCTTCTTTCTTCTTTTAAGATGGGGTGGTTTTTAATTTCATCCTAGGAATGGGTAAGTTATAGTCCCTAATTCGATAAAGACTCTATTTCTTTCAGTTCTGATCGATGGTATTCATATGAATGTGAAACTCTAAAATAACATTTTCCCCCTTTGTTGAAAAATTAAAAATAACCTTCTCCTCAGCGGGTTCCAACCCATGAATTTTCCGTGGGAAGAGATCACAAGAATCATCAAGCACATGGATAAGCCCTAGAGATCAAGATTCTCGGGTTAAGAGTGAGTTGGGTCCAGAAATGTAGCTCAAAGGAGAAGCTATAATGAACTTCCCCATTTGTAGGGTTTTTCCTGTAGAGGTTGTTTTTCGAAGGATAGTGGAAAGTGTATTAGAGATTCCCAAAATCCAAGTATCTATATTTTGAGGAAATAAGATTGAGCCCCTAAAGTGGATAAAATGATCTCAGAATATGAGAAAGTGACAAAGAGACAATTTTTGGAGAATTGGTTTTTAGCTTCTCCCTTATCAGAAAATCACCTGAGAAGGTCAATTTCTAAGAAGTGATGACTCATGAAGAAATAAGCACAAGAAATCATGGGGATTGAATGATTTGTTATGAGGAAGATAGCCTGCTTTGATATCTAAAAGAAATTGCTAGAGAAATGGGTCAGTTGTGCATTTTTGGAAAATCACTCCCCAGCTTCTCCATAGTCAGGTTTCTACTTTCCAAGTGAGTTTCCTGACAAAGGTGTGGAATTAGAGAAGTGAAAAAGTAAAAATCCACTACGTCAATTAAGTTACCATTACATCTCCTCCAAATGGGTAAAAGTGATTTCTTAAGGCCATTAATAAGATGCATTTAATTCAAATCTTAACATTAGAACTTTAATGGATATTTTTAAAAATCTCTCACTCGTGTGGCATGAGAAATGGAAAGTAATGGTAAGGAAGTAGGCTATTTATAAAAGACTCAAGCTATCAAGAAAAAATTACCAATTGTTCACATCTTTTTCATACGCCTTTGATTTCCCATAATTTCACAAACCATCTTATGACATTCTCTAGAGCTTCTTAATAGTAAATCAAAAGCATAATCAAAATCTATGGCCACTAGATTGATGGGTTTTGATGGGTTGAATAGGATTACATCTAAATGAAAAAATTGATAGATACATCCCTCAGATTCTACAATCTAGGTAATCTACATAGAAGATTCAATGAAGAAGACCTCCATCCCATGATAGAGAAGCTCAAAGGTAGTGGTTTGGTGGAAGCTGTTGGATTTCCTATTGCAGTGCAAGATCCTGAACTAATCCAGGAATGTATAACTAGATTCAACCTAGATACAAAATAGATTTTGCTTCCAGATGACACAATACTCATCTCCATTGATAGAGAGTCTGTGCAGAACAGTCTTCATATCCCAGAGTGAGTAGAATTTTCAAATATGAACTTCTCAATCACAATTTTAGAATATAATGAGAAGAAGATGAGGTGGAGGAAAGAGATCATGAACTCATGGTTTCAAAAGGCCAGAAGCATAAAGGGAAAAGTACCAAAGACACTTTTTGGGATAGATCTAAAGGTTGAGATCATAGACATTCTAGTGCTCCTTCACAGGATTAAAGGTGAAAGTGACACATTGAATTTCATAGAACACTACTTCTTCTTGGTCTAGGTAATATGTGTTGAGCATCACTATATAGACTGGGCTCAAGTGGTAAGTGAAAATCTATCTAATGCCTTGAGTCTCACCAAGTACTAGAACAAATTTTATATGTCTTCTTGTTTGATCTATTTTTTAGCTACATTGCAAGTATGGTGAGGACTCCCTAGGTTATAAGAATATGAAGATGATGTGAAAATTTATGATTTCTTCCCTAATTTGAAGTTAAAAAATAGCTATGCTAAGTTAATTAAAGTTAATGACTCATTTACAATGATGTTGTGTAGAGAATTACAAGGATGCCTAGAGCAGAGGTTCTCACTAGAGGCCATGGAATTCATAACCCAATTTGGGAGTTTCTTCATTCAATTTACTAATTTATCATACCTTCATCTTGTAGGCTTTGATGATTTCCCCATGAAGCTACCAAGGTACCCCGATGACATGATCGTGCTCATAGAGGTGATCTGGCAGATGTTGCAAGTGAACCTGATCAGTGCGGGAATTAAGAAGAAAGGGTACAAATTCCCTATCACCATTGGAGCATATAGCTGCGCATCAAGATCCAATGTTAAGAACATGATGAAGGCATTCAAGAGAAGATATAAGTTGGAAGTGTATGAAGTTTTAAGGCCTCAATTTGACCTAGTAAGTTATGCCAAGAATTACCTACAGATTGGCACTATGGTCAAGCACATCCTTGAACTCAAAGATTATTGGGCGAACTGCAATGATGAGTTAGAAAGCTGAGAAAGGTTTTACTCCAAACTGACTATTGAACAAATCAAGTTGTTTAATGTCAACATTAATGTTTAAGACATTTTTGATGATGGAGAACATATGTATATTGACACATATTTAGATCAGATCAAGCCCTATCCTGTGAGCTCTAAACTAGTTCAAGGTAAAGCTATAGAATATTTGGAGACCTTAATGGCTAAAGTCATTAAGAGAACTGATAAGTGGGTTTAGTGGATGATGGGAAGGAGAAAGAGATCTAGGAAGCCTACTTCTCAACAAGCTCCTGCAGTCGAGCTGACAAGTGTTCCTGCATCCTCCTCTTTGCCAATGTCATGTGTGGCAAAAGGACCAGTCCAACCAGTAGGTGGAGATGATGAACCACCTGAAAAAGAGATCCCACTTGAGAAGACTTTTAGAGTAGGCTCATCTCTAGTCATCAGTTCAAATGAAGAAGCTGAAGTTGAGAAATTTAACAAGCCAATGGAAGAACCTATTGGGGCCACAAAACTAGAGCAACAAGAACAAGGGGGAACTATTGAGACACAAGGTGACACTCCTACTCAAAAGGATCCTACTATTGTTGAGGTTTGTGATGATAGTAGTAGTTTGAAAAATGATGAGATAGATGAACATCTAGGGTCTCCTAAAAAGGAAAAGAGCATTTCTTCTCCATAGGTTAATCCTTTCACTTCCAAGCCTAAGTCTTCCCCTCCTTTTATCAGGAAATTATTTGTTGAATATTTGATTTCTACAACAAAAGTTACAAGTGTAGAATCATGGCTCAAGAATACTCTAGAGTGGAAAAGGAAAAGGGTTGAGCAAGGTGCTCCCAGTGGTGAGATGTTCTCATGAGAAATGTAGTCAGGTTTAGCCATAAGCAAGGCTAAGAAGACTAGGACTCTAACCACTCTCAGTCGAGATCCACACACAGGGCACCTGACAATGAAAATAGCCAAGCCATTGAAGGATGATAGAATTGAAGACCTTACTACCTCAGACTTTGTACTCCAATCCTTAGACATGGGGCTTTCCCGCCATGATACAAAAGTAGAGTTGTGAAAGTCCACTAATGTCTTGATTGAGGAAGAGCTCAAAGTCACCAAGACTCAGCTCAAGGTGAAGATTAAATAAATGACTAACTTCATTAAGTATTTTTTCACTCCTATAGCAAGACTACCTAGCTCTCTAACAAAATTTGACCCTACTGTAGCTGAGAACCAAGCAATACTTGCCAAATTGCAAGAAGATAAACATTTCGGGCACATTGGTAGGAGGTGGATTGAATGACATAAGTCTAAAGGTCTGGTAGCCATTGAATAGATCAGGAATGTCTTTTTACATTTAGAGGTAGAGAAAGATTCTCTTAAGGGACACATGTAGACACTCATAGCAGAGAGGTTGAGATGTGAAGAGTGCATGGTGCTACTACATTGTCTGGTCATGATGAAGACTAAAGATGCAATCAAGGCCAACATATTACATAAAGGGGATGAACCTTTGATTGAATGGATCCAAGGGGTTGGGTTCAAAATGGAGATGATAATCAAGGAAGAGATGAAAATGAAGGAAACTAAAGAGGAAGTCACCAAAGAGAAAAGTAAAATCATTTTATATTTGACAGGTCTTCACTCTGAGTCTCAAGCTAGTAGAGATGGAAAGAGCCCAATTGGTATAACCAATAATGCAGATGTCATTATCTAACTACTCGGACTAGCTTGTAGAGTTATCTAGGTCTCACCTTGATAGAATACCTGATCTTCAATAACTCGGTGAATGTATACATAAAGCCATGGAGAAGACGCAACCCTGAAAGGATACTAAAAAATGAATAGAGAAAGATCATGCTTGTTGGCTCATAAGATTGAAAAATGTGTACATCCTAGATTCTGAAAGGATGATTCTGATTCTTGTGGCCGCCAAAGCTCATAAGGCTAAGTTGGAGAAGGTGAAGAAGCTAGCAAAGAGAAAATAGTTTTCCCCTCTTCTTTTTTATGTACATTGTATAGTTGGTAAATGGCCACTTGTCATTTACCAACTTTGTAGAATATGAATCAATTTGGTTTATTTTGTAATGGCTTAACTCTTGAAGCCTATACGTAAAACTTTTAAAATCAATGAAAAGGTCACCGAATTTTTGGTGTGAATTATATCTTATTGTAGAGTCAATCGGGAATGTGTTTTGTGCCATTTATTTACTATTCCATGCATTTGTAAGTTTGAATGTTTGTTTTCCTTAGGCTGGGTTAAAATTAGCGAATAGATAGAGTTCTATTTCTCTTCTTTAGTGCAACTAATCGATAGTAATCAAAGCATTACTTGAAGGTTAGGAGAATACACGTATGTCCTATTTTAGATTAATTTATTCCATGTTGTTTTAATGAATTTCATTCATTCAAGTAGGATTCATCGTTCCATTCCCACTGGTGCAAATTCATAAGTATTGTGAAATCTTGAAGTTGGTTAGAGTTTAGAATCAAATTCATTGCCTGGATTAGTTTCTCATTGAGGGCTAATTTGGTTACCTCTACTATTCTCTGGTCAAGAACATACCCCATTAGGATTTAGAACAAACAAAACTCATTGCATATCTTCACATGAGGGAGTTGTACCTATTAAAATTTAGAGGAAAGTTAGTTGAACAGTTAACAACTTTCCAAATATTCATATCACATTATTTCTTAAGGATATTTTGGGCAAATAAAGAGTTAAATTCAAAAAGAGCAATCTGTTTACCAACACAGTACTCATAAAATCCGTCAGAGGTGAATTCTCCTCCTTTATCTGATCTCAGACATTTTATCTTTAATCCAAACTCTTTTTCAAATTTAGCTTTGAATATTTTGAACTTCTCAAATGCTTCTTATTTGTCTTTTAAGAACGCAACCCACATCATTCTAGAATAATCATCAACAAACAAAATAAAGTACCTTTCACCATAGTATGATCTTGTTTGAGTTGTTCCACATAGGTCTGTATGCACTTGATCCAATTTGTTCTCTATTGAATTATGCTTTCTTTTGAATGAATTCCTTATATGCTTTCCCATCACACATTTCCTGCATATTGTATCAACTAGTTTTGTAATACTAGGGAGGTCTCTTACTATCTTTACATTACTTATCTTTACTATATTGCCAAAATTTATGTGACATAGTGTTTTGTGCAATAACCAACTGTCATCTACTTTAGTAATAAAACAACTTACTTCTGAATTAAGCTGAAAAACATTACCTTTAGTCTTTGAACCTGATGCAATCATTTCTCCTTCTTTGTTATTAATGATGCACTTGTTGTTTTTGAATGCCAATTGATATCCTTTGTACTTATCCAAATGAACAAATCTATCTTTGTCTCCTATTGTGTGATGTGAACAACTACTGACAATGATCCAGTTTGTCCTGATGTCTGCTTGAGAAATCAATTCTAGCTCTTGTGCTTTCCTTTAATCTTCTTTATCCATTTCATCATACATTCTTTCCATTTATTCAATTGCAAAAAATCCAATTTCATCTTCTACTAAATCTTCATCTGATACTCCATCTTCAACATAGTAACACTCTTTATACTTAGGCTTGTAATTTTTGTATTTCTTGACTCTTGTAGGACACTTGGATGCAAAATGACCAATCTTGTTACATGAGAAACATTTGAATGGAAACTGACCTTCATATTTTCCTTTTCCTTTTATTTATTTCTTAGCAATCATAGCAATGAATTCATCTAATTCTTTATCATCATCTTCATCATCAAAATTACCAAAAGTGTTCAAAGATTTCTTACCATGAACTGAGGCTTTGAATTTTGTTTCACTCTTAGGCTCTATCTTCAATCTTGATATCTCAAATGCTAAAACCTTTCTGATTAAGGTCTCTCTTTTGAAATCTTTTGTGGACTAAATAGTTTCATCAAGGATGTTTATCTTGTTGTCATATTCTGGTGTCAAGGTAGTCATCAACTTATCCATTATGTCTTTTTCTAAAATCTCTCCACCATTGTTTCTGATTCCTACAATTCCTTCATTAATCATTTGATTGTAAGAACAGATGTTCTCTTCAGGTAGCATCTCCAATGTATTGTATCTTTTCTTCCACTTCTTTCTGCATGCATTCTTGGCTTGAATATCTCCTTTGAACATATCTTCTAGATAATTCCATATCTTTAAGGATTTATCTACTTTCTTGATCTCATAAAATTCACTTTCAGACAAGGTGCTAATAAGCACTTCTTTGGAAATAGCATTTTGAGTGAACATCTCCTTTGCTTCAAAGTTACATCATCTTTTGCAAGATCTAATAAAGAGGGAATCTGAACTTCTTTAGTAGCTACTTCAAAAATCTAAAAGGAAATGAACTACAAATGTGTCATCATTTTGTTCTTCCAGTGTAGATAGTTCTCTTCATTAAACTTAGGACTTTATTTTGTAAAGAATGCCATCTGATCAACCTCAATATATTAAAATTTCTCTCTGAGGCACTTGGATCTGATACCAATTGTTAGGAATAGTCCCAAGAGATAACTGAGAGCAAGGGGTGAATCAATTATCTACAAGATTCAATTCTTTATCCAATTAAGTACAAAAGAATATTAAGCACATACACAATAAGATAACACTTAACACAACACCCCAATTTTGGTTATGGGGAAACCCTAATAGGTAAAAACCCTAGTGAGAATTAGCACCCACTATAAACTACACTAGATGACACAAGGACATAGACCATAGGGGCCAAATAGTGGCACACCCTAATGATCCAGCCTGCTCAACAACATGTGAAAGCAACAAAAACACAGAGAGAGAGAGAGAACATAGGATTATTGATATATTATCATTCATTTAAATTGATTCATACATGTTGGGATGTAAGGCCTTCTCAGTTACAACCAGATATTACAATGAAATATAAAAGTCTTCAAACATGTGAGGATCTATCAACAATCTTGATTCTACTATGTTCTATCTTCTATCTTAAATTCCCCCTAAACTCTAACCAAACAACTATACTTATACAAGAGGCTACCAAATTAAGTCGGCCTTCGGATCCATAATCAATAGAAGGAATGATCATATCTGGGACCATATGCTACCCAATGATGGATACCAACATTAAATCCATGACCCAAAATCAATGCACAAGTCAGCGTCAATAGAAACTCAAAATAAACTACTCAGTAAGAAAGGATGACCGAGCAATAGATAAGCATCATTGAGCACCAGTGAAACCACCACCACTTAGGAGATGACTGACCAAACTTGGTAACCAAAGGAAACCAACCAAATACCAAGCCAACTCGGTCAAAGAAGGAATCGAGCAACACAGACAAACTCAAATATGTTTTTGGTGACACAGGATTGCCAAGGACTCAAGATGCTCCTCCTTCAAACACTTGGGGTTATTTATAAATGATTCTTTGAATCATTTAGTAGGTATGATCTGAGCTACATCCAACTTAGACTATGAAATCCATGAACTATCTTCAATTGGTCTATTCTTCCACTTTACCAAATATTTCATATACTATTTAACTGTTGTACTCTGGCCAATTCTTCTCCAAAATCTATTCAACTTCTTCATTTTGCTTCTTAGGATATTCCATTAGTAATGTCATGTCTTCATTAGCTTCATGATACTCATACAAATCAGAAATGTTGAAAATCGGTGATATGTCCATGTCATCAGGTAACTCAATCTCATATGCATTTCCATTGTCAAATTTCTTCAAAATCTTGCAAGGTCCAATCTTCTCCATCTTCAACCTCCCATATATTCCAACAAGAAATAAACCTTTCTTGAAATGAACCATCACTTCATCACCAACATAAAGAGTCTTATGTCTCCTTGATCTATCAGCTCTATCTTTGTATTTCTGATTACTCTCTTCCAGCTTGATTTTCACATCTTCATGAAATGTCTTCATGTACTTAGCAAATTTCACTTCTCTTACTTTCATCAGCAATGTCTCTCAAATTAGATATACCTCTTAGCTGTATGCCATTCACAATCTCATAGGGTCTTTTTCTTGTACTCCTATTCACTGAATTATTATATGCAAACTCTGCTTGTGCCAACACAAAATCCCAATTACTAGGTGTGTCTCCAACTAAACATCACAAAAGCTATCCCAAACTTCTATTTACAACTTTTGTCTATCCATCAGTTTGTGGGTAAAATGTAGAACTATATTTCAACTCAGTGCCAAGCTTTCTCCAAAGGGTCTGCCAAAAGTATCCAACAAATTTACTATCTTGATTAGAAATAATAATCCTTGGTAATCCATGCAATTTGAAAATTTCCTTGAAGAAAAATATGTTACATGTATTGCATCTGATGTCTTTCTACAAGATATAAAATGTGCCATCTTTGAAAATCTATCTACCAAAACAAATATAGAATCATTACCTCTTACTATCTTCGGTAACCCAAGAATAAAATCCATACTGATGTCAGTCCAAGGTTTCTTAGGTACAACAATCGGTGTATACAATATAGTATTCTGACTTACTCATTTTTCTACTTTATAAATTCCACAACTTTTCACAAATTTATGAACATCTTTATACAACTAGGCCAAAATTACTTCTCCTTAAGAAAATTCAAAGTTTTATCAATGCCAAAATGTCAAGCCAAACCACTACTATGTTTCTCCTTCATCAAATTAGTTCTCATTTTTCCTCTCGGTATACACAACTAAATAGCTTTAAGAAAAATACCTTCTTGAATGAAATATTCTTCCCATTTTGTATTTAGTTGATCTTGAATAGGTGCTCTACACTTTCTCCATGGCTCAGAAAAATTAGGATCAATTTCATACAAATCTCTCATCTCATCAAAACCAAGAACTTCAATTTTCATCTTGTTCATCAAAGATCTTCTTCTACTCAATGCATCAGCAACTTGGTTAGTGACTCCACTTTTATGTTTGATCATAAATGTATAACTCTACAAATACTCAACCCATTTCATATGTCTCTAATTCAACTTATTCTGACTACCCAAGTATTGTAAAGCCTTATGATTAGTATACAACACAAATTCACTTGGTATCAAATAATGTCTCCATTTCTTCACTGCTTGAACAATAGCATAGGAGTCTTGATCATACATAGAATATTTCCTTATAGCATCATTCAACTTTTCACTAAAGAAAGCAACAAGCTTACCTTCTTGACTCAACATAGCTCCAATTGCACTACCACTTGCATCACATTCCACTTGAAATATCTTATTGAAATCAGATAATGCCAAAATAGGCAATTCAAGAACCTTCTGCTTCAAGGTCTCAAAACTTTTATCAACTCCATTTTTCCACTTGAATTCTCTTTTATCTCCTCTCATAGTCTCAGTCATAGCATTACAAATTGAACTGAAATTCCTTATGAACTTTTGGTAAAAACTTCCCAAAACATGAAATGATCTTACCTCACTAGCATTCACAGGTGTAGGCCAATTTAGAATAGCTTGAACCTTTTCAGGATCCATCTTCAAACCATTAGTTGGAATTATAAATCCTAAATACACAATCTCCTCTTTCATGAATGAACACTTTTTTAGATTTATCATCAACTTTTCTTCTTTCAATCTCTACAAAATTTGTCTAACATGCAACAAATATTCTTCTCTGGTCTTACTGAATATTAGAATATCATCAAGATATACAATCACAAACTTACACAAGAATTTCTTAAAAACTTCATTCATCAACCTCATAAAAGTACCTTGTGCATTAGTTAAACCAAAAGGAATAACCAACCACTCATACAAACCTTCTTTTGTCTTGAAAGCAGTCATCCACTCATCACCTTCTCTGATTCTTATATGATGATACCCACTTTTCAAATCAATTTTTGTAAAATACTTTTCTCTAGTCAAACTATCCATTATGTCATCCATTCTCGGTATAGGAAACCTATACTTCACTGCTATCTTATTGATTTCTCTAGAATTAGTACACATTCACCATTCTCCATTCTTCTTAGGTGCTAATACCATAGGTACTGAACAAGGACTCAAGCTATCTCTAATCAAACCTTTATCCAACAACTCTTGAATTTGTTGATTTAATTCTTAATTCTCAGTAGGTGTCAACCGATGAGGTGCCTTATTTGTAAACTAGCTCCAGGGATTAGATCCATGCAATGATCAATACTTCTCTTCAATGGAAAACCATTAGGTACATTATCAAAAATGATATCACTATACTCGGTGAGTAACTCATAAATCTCCTTAAGAACACTATCCTCTATTTTCTTACTCATTTTGTTAGGAATCACAACAAAACATACATCATTCTTCTGTAAATCCTTAACAAACTTTCTTCCTTCTATCAAACAAACTTTCACAGATGTGAAAATATTACTAATAGATTCTTCCATCAAAGGAAACAAGATTTTTTTCTTTCCATCAGCCACAATAGTATACTTATGCAATCTACCATCATATATAGCATGTCTATCATATTGCCAAGGTCTACCCAACAAAATATGGCAACAATCCATAGGCATGACATCACACAACACCTTATCATAGTACTTTCCAATCTTCAAATTCACATAACATTGTTCACTTACCAGGAGTGTATGCTCATATTTGATCCATGAAATCTAATAGGGCTTCAGATGTTCTAACCTTTCCAATTGCAACTTTGTGACCATCTTTTCAAATGCAAGATTCTTTGAGCTACCACTATAGATGATTACTTTCCAAAATTTCTCAGAAACTCTACATCTGGTCTTGAACAAAATTTTCCTTACCAAATCTTCCTTTTTACTTTCATTCCATAGTGCTCTTCTAACCATCAATTTATTTTCCTTCTCAGGTTCATTTGGTGACTCTTCTTGCACCAAAGCATTTCTACTACTTCTAGCCTTCTTACTAGCATGTGTACATTCAAAAGATCTATGTCCTTCCTCTCCACAATTCAAACAAGTTCCTTGGAAATTATCTCTACTATAACCACCTCGATAGTTACTGCCTCTACCTCTAGATGAACTTTCACCTTTCCACTCTGTCTTACCTTTATCCAGATTTGTCTTTTCTGGTTCAGATCTACTATTTTCACCATAATATCTACCTCTTCCTCTAGGGAATCTACCACCTTGACCTCTTCATCTCTACTCATGTCTCTTGTTCAATTTCTCCTCGGCCTTCAATGCAAATTGATAAGCCTCTTTAATGTTGTCCAACTTGACCAAAATGATTTCCTCTAGGATGGAAAATCTCAAACCATTCAGGTATCTAGCAATTCTTTCCACATCATCCTCATCATGTCTAGATCTAATATCTAATCTATAGAATTCCTTAGTGTATTCTTTTACCAAGCTATCTTTCTACTTTAGAATTTGCATTTGCCTAACTAGGTTAATCTGATAATCAAAAGGTAAGAACTTTCCTTTCAATTTATTCACCATTTTATTCCATAACTTGATTTTTTCTTTTCCGTTCTTTTTCCAATCCAATTGAAGATGCTCCCACCATAAGGATGCATGACCTTTCAACTTTGTGCCTACAATTTTCACCTTCTTTTCCTTGGATACATTTTCATAGTCCAAATACTTCTCCATTTTAGTGATCTACTATATCAATTCATCAAAATCCAATTTCCCACTATATTTAGGAGGACTGAAATGTGGTGTTGACTTCAAACTTTTCAAGGCCTTCAAGAATCTTTCCTCACCCTGATCCATCAATTTCATCATCACTAATACCTTTTTCCACTTTAATTTCATCATCACTAACATCTTCAAGATGTCTACCTCTTCTTTGGGCTATTTCAATAGCTTCTAATCTAGTAGAAAGTTGTCTCAACATGCCTACCATTCTTGGATATACTTCTCACCTCCCATGAACCATCTTGAAAACCCTCTGTAATTACAGGTCATATCACAATCTTCCACCCCACAAAAAATTCAACTAAGGCTTCACAAGAAGGAACTACAAACCTAGATCCATAGACCTAGATCAAATCTCACCTCACTCTAATACCACCTGACACAAGGACATAGACCACAAGGGTGAAATAGTGGCACACCCTAATGATCCAGCCTGCTCAACAACATGCAGAAGAAACAACAACATACTGAGAGAGAGAAAGAAGCATCATAGATATATTATCATTCATTCAAATTGATTCATACATGTTGGGCTATAAGGCCTTCCCATTTAGGGCCATATATTATAATGAAATTTAGAAGTCCTCAAACATGTGAGGATCTATCAACAATCTTGATTCTACTATCTTCTATCTTGTATTTAAAACTCCCCCTAAACTCTAACCAAACAACTATACTTATACAAGAGGCTACCAAACTAAGTTGGCCTTTAGGTCTATAATCAATAGAAGGAATGGTTAGATCTGGGACCACACACTTCCCAATGATGGATACTAGCATTAAATCCATGACTTAAAAGCAATGCACAAGTCAGCCTCAATAGAAACTCAAAATAAACTACTCAGTAAGCAAGGATGACCAAGCAATAGACAAGCATCTCCGAGTGCTAGTGAAATAACTGACCACCCAAGAGATGACTGACCAAACTCTGTAACCAAAGGAAACTAACCAACTACCAAGCCAACTCAGTCAAAGAAGGAACCGAGAAACACAGACAAACTCAAATATGTTTTTTGTGACATACGATTTCGAAGGACCCGAGATGCTCCTGCATAACTAGAGTATAATGATCCTTGTTAGAAAATCTTACAACCCTGTTAGGAGTTGATCTTTACAATGCATTAAGTATAGTGACCTAGTCAAGGGTCAGTCCCTGCTAGGAGTCTTTTACAATTAACCCTATTAGGGGTGAGGATGCACTATTTGAGAGCTCACTGCTCAAATGGTGAAGGTTGTGACCTTCTAAATAACATATACACACTATATCTAGGTCTTGGTGAACTATGATTTAGACTTGCTATCTTGATCAGTTCCAATGAATAGCATACACTCTCTTCTTTTTCACATAGACCTTCTACTTATGGCTCAATACTTCACACCTTCTACTCTGCTTTATTCTTTCAACTCTCTGCCATACTTAGCGATCATAATTGATGGGCTATAAGTATCTTTCTATAAATGATATAATCAAGTCATCCTATTATAAATTTCTTGAAATCATATTAGAGAAAAAATATAACTCTCCAACAATATCTCCAACGGTTATATTAAGCACACAACATAAATAGGACCGCACAACTCAATATGAGTAGATGTGTCACTTCACACTATTGGCTCCACCAAATTAACTGAAAATTTCTTCTCATGTTGAAATACATTATGCACTCTTAACTAAACATTCTTAACTCTTATCCAAACATAATACCAAGCACGCATATCAAAATGATAGGCACAACTACTACAATGATATAAACAATGTCAGCTCCATCAGATAAACTCAGGAAACTATTATTGTCAACTAGAAACATCATAACTTAGTGTATACTACACAATTGACTCCGTGTCCATGAACATAAAATCATGCACATGTCTAAAAAATAAATATAAATGCTCAAGGCTCCATTACAACTGTACTTAAAATCACATACATAACTCTTCCTGGGACCTATCAGGAACAATACTGATACAAAAGACTATATTACTATCTTCACTCAGAATCAACCTCTGTGTCCATGATATCATGTTGATAACATATCTAGGAACCATATGCTGAAGGCTCTCTCCATTAGGATTCCATGCATGCTTCTTACCATATGTTGTCATCAATGACAAACATACAATAAACACTAGCTTGCTGGAAAATCTCCAACACTTTCCTCTTTAAAAACTCAAAAGCCCTGTCAGCTTCTTGAGTCCAAACAAAATGACATTTCTTGCCTCTTTTTATAGTGTCAATCATGGGGGCACTCACATTGCTAAAAACTCTAATAAAATTTCTATAAAAATTGGCTAAGCCATGAAATCTCTTTACCTCACATTTTGTCCTTGGAGTGGCCAATCTAGTATGACATCCACCTTAGATGGATCCTTTTTAGATTTCCCTTTGAGATGATAAAGCCTAGTAATATCAATTCCTTCTACAAGAAAACACATTTTTCTAAGTTAATTCTCAACTTCTCCTCTAACAATCTTTTCAAGACTTGTTCCACATGCTCTAGGTGTTCTCCTTTGCTCTTACTAAAGATGAGAATGTCATCTAGGTAGAAAAACACAAAGTGGTTGATGAATGGCTTAAGCATCTTATTCATGAGCCTCATGAATGTTCTTGGTGCATTTGAGAGACCAAAGGGCATCACCAACCACTCAAATAGCCCTTCATTGGTCTTGAATGTTGTCTTCCAATCATCTCCTTCCCTCACCCTGATCTGGTGGTATCCACTCTTCAAGTCCATCTTGGAAAAATACTTTTCCCCTCCTAGGCAATCCATCAAATCTTCCATCCTTGGCATTAGAAATTGATATCTTATAGTTATCTTATTTATAGCCTAGAAATTATTACATAATCTCCATGTACCCTCCTTTGGGGCTAGTAGTGCTGGCACTACACAAGGACTTATGCTCCTTCTTATAAATCCCTTGCTCAAAAGCTCTTCGATCTTCCTGGCCAACTCTTCATTCTGACTAGGGGTAAGTTTATATGCTACCTTGTTAGGCAGTGTAGAACTTGGTATGAAGTCAATGCAATGACTTACATCTCTAATAGGGGGTAGTGTCTCTATCCTACCATCTGCAATCACACCCTTATATCTCCCTAAAATTTCCTACACCACCTTAGGTCCCACTTTCCTTAGTGATTCTTCATCTCCTATACTGCACCCCTTTCTCTCTTCCTTGGGACTCAGCACAATGGCATAGCATGGAGTATCCTTCTTCTTGAGTGTCTTCAAGAACTTCTCTCCTACAACTAGCATGCTGCTAGCTTGAGGAGTCTCCTTTACATCATCTGATAGGGGCCTCATGGTGAACTATCTTCCACCCTTAGTAATCTCATATATGTTGGTCTTTCCATCATGATGTGCACTCACATCATGCTTCCAAGGCCTCCCTAGTAGTAGATGACAAGCATCCATGCCAGTCACATCACATAGGGTGTTTCCATGGTAATATCCTATCTGGAACTCCACATGCACCTATTCATTCACCAAAGCTTGTCACTCCTTGTTGAGCCATGACACTTTATATGGTTTAGGATTAGGTATCTTCTTTAACCCAAGCTTATCTACCATAGAAATAGAAGATAGATTATCAGTAGAGCCAGAATCCACTATTACTTTACATACTTTACCTTGCACCTTGCATGTTTTCCTAAACAAAGTCTTCCTCTGAGGTGGCTCCTTTGCTGGAGGATTCTTCAACAAGGTCCTGTTGAACATAAGGAACTCCCCTTGCTCTAGATTTTCATTCCCTCTTGCTCCTTGCATGCTCTATGGGTCATCCTCTTGGGCTAGATGTACCTTCCTATCTCCTCCTTGATGATTGTTCCCATTTTTATTTGGGCACCTTGAGGATTGGTTTCCTACTTGGTCGCAGTTGAAGCATCTTCTAGTGAACACCCCTAGACTCCTTCCTCCTAATCATTATCTATTGTTACTTCTTCTACCTTTATAGGCTCCTCTAGGGCTAGCATCCACTTCTTAGTTTTCTTGATTACTAGATTCCCCTTGGGGTCTACTAAAGGATCCTTTTCCATTAAATCTTCCTCTACCTCTATTATTAGCCCCTCTTGCTTTGTTTTGGGAGTCACCCTTCCTCCTTTGTCTTTCCTCAATCTTCTATTCCATTTGGAAACAAGAGTGCATAGATTTTGGATTGAACAAAGTCAATTCATCTTGGATTATATACTTGAGACCATTCAAGTATCTAGCCAACTTTTTCTTCTCACTTTCAGTTACCTTGGCCCTTAGAGAGAGTTTTTAAAACTACTTTGTATATGCACCTACATCCAAGTCCTTTTTCCCAAGGCTTTGCAACTTTTTGTGTATAGTGACTTCATAGTCCTCTAGTATGAACTATCTCTAGATTTTAGACTTCATCCTCTTCCATGTGGTTATCTGGTTCTTCCCCTCATCTGGCCTTTCATTTTGAAGGTAGTTCCACTAGCTAAGGGTAGGACCCTTCATTTTGGATTTTTCCAACTTCACCTTTTTTATTTCTGACACACTCTCACAATAAAAATGATTGTCCAAAGTCTCTATCCAATCCACACAATCTTTAGGATCTAATTTTCCACAAAAGATAGGTATATCTACCTTGATATCTCTTCTCCCCACCTTCTCAAGGACTTCTAAAAAGACCCTCTGATTTGCATCTATTCCTCCAAGGCTCTTCCCCTTCTTCTTCATCCTCTCCTTCTTCTTTAGAGTCCTCTTGGGTTTCTCTACCCATTTTTCCTTTCAACTTGTCCATCTCTAGTGTAGGGCACCCAAGGCCTATTTAGGATAATATTGTGTTTTAGTTTCTTTTTTTTGTAATAAGGAGGGATTGATCTTAGGGATCAATCTCCTTAATGTTTTGATCCTTTTTGTATGGTCAAGGATTCCTAAGGCATGTCTATGAGCCTTGGAATACCTTAGTCCATGTGGATCCTAGATGGTCTAGGATTGGGTCACTTAAGGTTTTTATGTTTTAAATCATGTTTTCTTTAGTTTTAAAATGTTTTACGGGTCTATTCTATAGATCACCTTGGTTGATCACTTTTAGAGTCTTTTGAAGGTCTTTTGAAACAACATTATAAAAGTTGTCATTTTTATTGTCGAGCAACTTTCAAAGTTGCTCAACAAGTTACAAAATTGGTTCCAATGGTCACAACTATGTGGAGACTGGTTGGACACCTTTGTTGAAGCTATTTAACCTTTACAAGACCTCTGAAGGAGGTTATATTTGAATGATAGAAGTTTGGTGCAAGAAATTTAATAAAAACCAATCAAATTAAGTGGAAACAAGCTGTGTATAGATGTGTACGGAGTGTTGAATGTGATGAATTTTTGTGCTTTTTAATTTCCATGTATTTAGTCTCTAATTCCATTGATTTGATCCTTTAATAATTTTGGCATTCAAAGTAATCAGTTAGGATTTGTTTATAGTCAGGGTTTGAAGGGTTTACCAGGCGTGTCTCACAAAAATGGCCCAAACTTGCATTCCCATTGGTGGAAACTCATGAAACCTTGGGGAATGAAATTTAATGTTGTAATGTTTATGATTCCAAAAGGAAAACACTAGAATTGATCAGAAAGTGGGATTGACACCAAGCCCTAGGCTGAATATCCCTATGTGTTTAGCTAAGAATCTTGAAGAGAGTATATGCAGGGGTAAGATCTCATTATGTTGAGTATTATAAGAGTTTTTTTGAGTCTAAAATATAATAAATAAGAGTCCTAGAAACCTTAGTTGGTTCTATAGACCCATTACCTATCATCCTTAGTGAAATCCAGGACTAAGGTGGCAATTAGGCCTATGACCTAAGGTTATTAGGCAGTGCTGGTGTTGAATCAGATCAAGGTATTTTGAGGATTGACATGACACTGAAAAGGGTACTCAAAAGTAGTTTTAGTTTTGCAAGACTCATTGGGAGTCAAGATCTATGTGCCCAAAAGTAGTTTGGAAGACCTACAAGGTTTTGTAGGTGAAGTTGCAATCAGAAGGTTGTGCAAGTTGGGGAAGTGTTTTGATGATTGATTTTCTATATTTGATCATCAAATACAAGATTCCAATCATTAGTTTGATCAGAGAACTCGACTGGTGAAGAGTTCCACAAATTGGTCCCATTTGGGAATAAGTCCTTAAATCTAAACAAGGGTGAAGTTGAGGACAATTTCTAAAAGGTGGGGAAATGTTTCAAGGAAGACTTAGGAGTTATAAACTTAGTTTTTTCCATCCATAGTCAGGTTTGGAGAAGGTTGAAAGAAATTAGAACCTTAAGGGAGGAAGATAGTGGGTAAGAGGTCTAGGAAGTCACTACCACTGACCTCTCTGCATCAAGTGGTATTAGAGCCACTAAGACTCTATTTGGAAGAAATTAAGAAGGCAAGATGGTAGATGGAGAGGATATCCCTTTGAGGATAACAAATGTAGAGTTGGCTAAGATAGTCAAAGAAAAAATGGCAAAGAGTAGGGATATCAAAGAGGAGAATAGAGCCATGAAGAGGGAGTTAGACATATTGAAAGGACAAGTGAGAAGAGGGGAGAATAAGGAGTTAGAGGAAGAAGAGTAGAATCAGTCTGGTCAGCACAATCTACTAGAGGATCAAAGGGAAATGCTTATAGCCTTAAAAAGAGTGGAAAATAAGGATAAGAATGACCTACCCATGTTCCATGGAAAGTTGGAACAAGAGGAGTGCATGGATTGGTTAGAAGCCTTAAAGAACTATTTTGAATGTGAAGAAGTGCCTCCTAGAAAAAAGGTTAAGATAACTAAGTCTAAGTTGAAATGACCAGCCCTTAGCTGGTGGAACTTTCTCCAAAATGAGAGATTGGAAGAAGGAAAGTCAATCATCTCCACTTGGACTAGGATGAAGGAAGAGTTGAAGATGAAATTTTTACCTAAATATTATGAAGTGAATCTTCATAAAAAACTTTAAAATCTAAAGAAAAGGGATCTTGATGTGAGTGCCTACACTCAAGAGTTCCATAACTTTACTCTAAAAGCCAAGATGTATGAGACAAAGAAACAAAAGTTAGCAAGGTATAGTAATGTTTTAAATTATAGCATCCAAGATGAGTTAACTTTGGTCACATTAGAGACAGTCCACAAGTGTTTCCAACTAGCCCTCAAGATTGAGGAGAAACAAAAGAGGAAAGGGGAACAAGGTAGAGGAAGATGAAACAAATTCATAGGTAGGGGTAGGTTTAATGGTAGAGGGACTTTCTCTAGAAGTCAATGAGAAGCCAATAATCAGGGGATTGATCAAGATACTAGTGGAAAAGGTTCATTCAAAGGAAGAGGACCAAACAATGGTAGGGGAAAATCAAGAGCAAGAGGCTCTAATGTATTCATAGGGAGGTGCTTCTCATGAAATCAAGTTGGCCACCAATCTTTTAGATGTCTTGAGAAGAATGGCAACAACAACCAAGGAGATAGGAGGGTATAGTTGGCTCATGAAGAGGAGGATTGCCAAAGTACTACCTCTTATCATACCACCGCATCCAAGAAGGCTGACCCTAGAAAGGAGAGTTTCTCATGTTCCCTAGATCATTGTTGGTACCAATAAACAAAGAGCCATCCCAAAGGAAATCTCTCTTCCAAACCACATGTAAGGTGAAGGGTAAAGTATGCAAGGTAATTGTTGACTCTAGCTCTACTAAAATTTGGTTTCCTTAGAGATGGTTACTAAACTTAGTTTGAAAAAAATTCCACATCCTAACCCCTATAAGGTGTCTTGGTTGAGCAAGGATCAACAAACCATTATAAATGAGCAGTGTCTAGTTGATTTCCAAATACGAGAATATAATGATAAGATTATGTGTGAGATTGTTGAAATGGATGCTTTCCATCTCCTTTTAGGGAGGCCTTGGCAATATGATACTAATGCCCAACATGATGGGAAAACCAATGTATTCATTATAACTAAAAATGGAGAAACTATCACTATGTCTCCTTTACCTGATGTCCCTAATGAGAAAGCCTTGTCTAGTAGTGATATGTTGGTCAAGGAGAAGGAGTTCTTGAAAGTCCTTAAAGAGGACAATGTACCATGTTTTTCTATTGTAGTCAGACCTAAAGATGCTCATTATGAAGCTAGTGGGTTGAACCTAGAAGAAAAAACAAGTGTTTTTCCAAAACTAGTGGCAGATTTACTTGATAATTACAGTGGTGTTGTGGCAGATAGCCCTAATGACTCCCTTCCACCAAAAAGGGAGATAATCCATTGTATTGATCTAATTATAGGGGATACCTTACCAAACAAAGCAGCCTATAAACTTACACTAGAATAGAATGTTGAGGTAGCAAGACAAATTCAGTGGTTGCTAGAGAAGGGTTACATAAGGAAGAGCATTAGCCCATGTGTTGTACTTGTAGTCCTTGCCCCTAAAAAGGAAGGTACTTGGAGATTATGCACTAATTCTAGAGCCATTAATAGAATCACTATTAGATACCGGTTCCCAATTCCTAGAATGGAAGATCTTATGGATTGCTTAGGTGGAGCAAAGTTGTATTAAAAAATAGGCCTCAAGAGTGGCTACCATCAAATCAAGATCAGAGAGGGGGATGAGTGGAAGACAACATTCAATACTAATGAGGGGTTGTTTGAATGGATAGTCATTGTATTTGGCTTATCCAATGCTCCTAGTACTTTTATGCACCTAATGAATGAAGTTTTAAAGCCTTTTCTTCATAGATTTGTGGTTTTTTATTTGGATGACATCTTAATTTTCAGTGGAAGCAAAGTGAAGAATCTTCATCACATAGATCAAGTCCTAAGGAGACTCCATGAGGAAGGATTGAAGGTAAACTTGGAGAAATGTCCATTCTTGTAGGAGGAGCTTGTTTTCTTGGGTTTTGTGATATCAAAGGGAAGTTTGAAGATGGATCCCACTAATGTAGAAGCCATCCTAAAATGGCCATCACCTACTTTAGCCACTGAGGTAAAATTTTCCATGGATTATATAGTTTTTATATGAAGTTTATAAGGAACTTTAGTGGCATTTATACTCCTATAATCAATACTATTAAAGGTGGTAGGAAATGTGTTTTTGAATGGACAAAAGAGGTAAATGAATCCTTTGAGATGTTAAAAAGAAAGATCTCTAAACAACCAGTGCTTGTGTTACCTAATTTTCATAAGGTTTTTGTAGTGGAGTGTGATGCTAGTAACAAAGCTATTGCAGGGGTTCTTAGCCAAGAAAGGAGGTCAGTCACCTTCTTTAGTGAAAATCTAAATGAAGCTAAGCAAAAATATTCTACTTATGATCTTGAGCTTTATGCCATGGTTCGGTCCTTAAGGAAATTGAGGCATTATCTATTGCCAAAAGAATTCATTGTTTTCACTAATAATCATGCTCTTAGATTTCTAAATAGGCAAGAGAAACTAAATCACAGGCATATAAAATGGATGGAGTTTTTGCAAGCTTACACCTTCACCATTAAGCATAAAAAAGGGGTTGCAAATAAAGTGGCAAATTCTTTGAGTAGGAGAACCCTCACCATTCAGTCTATGTAGTTGGAAAGTGCAGGTATGGACATGACAACTAGGTACCACACTGAGTTTCCTAATTTCTTGATCCAAGATGGTATTTTATTTAAGGGTGTATTACTTTGTGTTTCAAAAGGGTCTATGAGGTAAAAAATCATTAAGGAGAAGCCTTGTGGTACCTTGGTAGGGCATTTTGGCATAGAAAAAACTTTGGAATCAGTCAAGAGGTTCTACTTCTAGCCCTGGTTGCAGAAAGATGTAAGGTTTGTAAAGAATTTCTTGGTTTGTAAAAGGTCTAAAGGTCACACTTCTAATGTAGGACTCTATACACCCCTACACATTCCATTAAAGCCATGGGACATCATTAGTATGGATTTTGTGCTTGGGTTACCCAAAACCAAATCTGGCCATGACAACATATTTGTGATAGTGGATAGGTTTTCCAAAATGGCTCACTTTGTGCCATGTAAGAAAACTCATGATGCATCCCATGTGGTAGGTTTATTCTTTAAGGAGATAGTTAGATTGCATGGTCTACCCCTATCAATCATATCAGATAGAGACCCAAAGTTCTTAGGTCACTTTTGGAGGACCTTATGGAAGAAATTGGGCACTAATGTGTGTCTCTAATCAACATATCACCCTCAATCTGATGGGTAGACTGAGGTAATCAGTAGGTCACTTGGTAATATCTTGAGATGCTTGAATCAAGAACATGGATCAAGTTAGGACTCCATTCTAGCATAGATAGAATTCTCAGATAATGATTCAGTCAACTAAAGTATAGGGAAGACTCCCTTTCAAATTGTGTATGGTGTTCATCCTAGGGGTATCTTGGAGTTGAGAAAAGTTAGTTTCTTAGAGAAGCTTAGTGCCTTGGCTAATGACTTTATCATTGTCATGAAGGATATCCAAGATCAGGTCAAACACAAACTTCAACACACTAATGCCAAGTATAAAGCCCATGTAGACAAGAGGAGGAAAGATGTGTCTTTCAATGTTGGTGATTTGGTAATGGTGCATTTGAAGAATGAGAGACTACCTAAGGAAAACTACACCAAGCTGATGGCTAAAAAGATTGGGCCCTTTAAAATTCTAAAACAATGTGGCTCAAATTCTTATCATGTTGATCTTCCTACACATATTCATTTGTCTCCAATATTTAATGTTGCTGACCTATATCTTTATAAGGGTCATGAAGATGATATTGTGGTTGTAGGTGATTCTGATCCTAAATAGGAGGAGATGCTTAAAGATCTTCCCAAGTCATCTCCTTTGGAGATTGAAGGTATTTAGGAGAGTCAAGTTGCAATGAAGACCTAGAGGCACACCTACTATGACTACTTGGTTTAGTGGAAGCATAAACTAGTGGAGGATGCTACATGGCTTACCCTTGAGTCTATTAAATAGACTAGTTTTCCTTTGTCAACTTTTCCAACTCAAGGGACTTGAGTTCTTTTTTCTTGAGGAGCATGGTGCAAGGCACCCAAGGCCTAATTAGAATAATCTTGTGTTTTGGTTTCTTTTGTTTTTAATAAGGAGGGATTGATCTTATGGATCAATCTCCTCAATGTTTTGATCCTTTTTGTATGGTCAAGGATTCCTAAGGCATGTCTATGAGTCTTGGAATACCTTAGTCCATGTGGATCCTAGATGGTCTAGGATTGGATCACTTAAGGTTTTTATGTTTTAAATCACATTTTATTTAGTTTTAAAATGTTTTAGGGGTCTATGCTATAGATTACCTTGGTTGATCTCTTTTAGAGTCTTTTGAAGGTCTTTTGAAACAACATTGTAAAATGCAAAGTAAGTTTTCTGGATTCGATTGTGTAAGTATTTTGTGTAAAATACTTACACAATCGAATCCAGAAAACTTACTTTGCATTACTAATGGATTGTGGAAATCTTATGTTGTTAACATTGTAAAAGTTGTTATTTTTGTTGTTGAGCAACTTTTCAAAGTTGCTCAACAAGTTGAAAAATTGGTTCCAATGGTCACAACTATGTGGAGACTAGTTGGACACCTTTCTTGAAGCTATTTAACCTTTACAAGACCTCTAAAGGAGGTTAGATTTGAATGATAGAAGTTTGGTGCAAGAAATTCAATAAAAACCAATCAAATTCAGTGGAAACAAGATGTGTACGGAGTGTTGAATGTGATGAATATTTTTTATTTGTAATTTCCATGTATTTAGTCTCTAATTCCATTGATTTTATTCATTGATAAGTTTTGCATTCAAAGTAATCAATTAGGATTTGTTTACAATAAGGGTTTGAAGGGTTTACTAGGACTATCTCACAAAAATGGCCCAAACTTGCATTCCCACTAGTGGAAACTCATGAAACCTTGGGGAATAAAATTTAATGTTGTAATATTTATGATTCCAAAAGGAAAACACTAGAATTGATTGGCAAGTGGGATTTTCACCAAGCCCTAGGCTGAACATCCCTATGTGTTCAGGTAGGAATCTTGAAGAGAGTATATGCAGGTGTAAGATCTCATTGTGTTGAGTATTTGAAGGGTTTTTTTGAGTCTAAAATATAATAAATAAGAGTCCTATTTTCTTATTTGGTTCTATAGACCCGTTACCTATCATCCTTAGTGAAATCCAGGGCTAAGGTGGCCAATTAGGCCTATGACCTAAAGGTGATTAGGCAATGCTGGTGTTGAATCAAATCAAGGTATTTTGAGGATTGACATAAACCTAAAAAGGGTACTAAAAAATGGTTTTAGTTTTTCAAGACTCATTGGGATTCAAGATATGTGTGCCCAGAAGTAGTTTGGAAGACCTACAAGGTTTTGTAGGTGAAGTTGCAATCAGAAGGTTGTGCAAGTTGGGGAAGTGTTTTGATGATTGATTTTCTATATTTGATCATCAAATACAAGATTACAATCATTAGTTTGATCATAGAACTCGACTGGTGAAGAGTTCCAAAAATTGGTCCCATTTGGGAACAAGTCCTTAAAGCTAAAAAAGGGTGAAGTTGAGGACAGTTTCTATAAGGTGGGGAATAGTATCAAGGAAGACTTAGGAGTTATAAACTCAGTGTTTTCCATCCATAGTCAGGTTTGGAGAAGGTTGAAAGAACTTAGAACCTTAAGGGAGGAAGATAGTGGGTAAGAGGCCTAGGAAGTCACTACCGCTAACCTCTTTATATCAATATCCCTCTTAAGGTTTCTATTCTCTTCTCTAATGGTCCTACTCTCTATCATCTTCTCCTTGACCAATTTGGCCAACTCAACATTAGTGATTCTCAAGGGAATCTCCCTCACCCCTTCTTCATTCTCTAACATCTTGTCTTCTCTTTGCTATCCAATCAGGATCTTGGTGGCTTTGATACCACTTAAAGAAGAGCTATGCAACCACCCAAAAAAGCTAGGGTCTTCAACACCCCAATCCACTCTATAATGGATTCAAGGACCAAAATTGATCCTATTCCCACTCTCGGGTACACTCACACTAATGCAGTGCAAGGAAGGAGAATCCCCAATGGAGATGTCCTAGCCCCTAGCAAATAACCACACAATAGAATATAATAACAATACAAAGATTTAGATCCACACAATGCAAAAATTCATAATATATTTTCATCCAACATGCCCGGCTGTAAGGCCTTCCGAGTTACAGCCAAATACAATGCAATTACAATAGAAACTCCACAAGATCTTGCAAGATCCAAACCAAACCCTAGCTAGCCCAAATCCACACACTGGTAGGAACCCCCAAGGAAGATCTAAACTTGTGCTCACAAGCCCACCAAGCAATCTCCTTGTTTCCCAAGCTGCAGCTACTAGCTCTCCTCAAAACTCACTCCACAACCACCTCCTCTTCTCCCAGGTGGATGAATGATCACCAAAGAATTCCCCCACAACCCCTACTTATACCAATCTAAGCCACAAGTCAGCCCTGAACATAAATTAAATACAAATACCAAAATTAAATTCCACAAGTCGGCCAACAACAATAATTAAATGCCCAAAATAGATGCCTTAGTAAAATCACCATATCTCCTAGCTCCAAATGAATTAGAACTCATGCTTCAAAACGTAGGTAGAAATATAGGCCCTCTTCAATCCCTAAAATTTTCAGCCTCTAAATCTTTGTGGAAAATTACTTATATGACCTGAAATAGGCACCAAATTCCTAAGCAAGGCCGAGCTCCCCTAGGCCATGCTGAGCAACCAAGACCATGCCAAGTTCCATTAAATACATCAAAACCAATTACCCAAGACCCAATTAGGTTTATCCAACTCTACCAAACCCCTCACATATGAAAATAAGTCCACATGACTCCATCAAATTTCCCAAACATGCAGGATAGCCAACTACCCTGGGATGCTCCTGCATCAGACTCCCCAGGTTTGAAAAGAAGTATGCCTCATACTTTGATGCTAGATGAAATATCTACAACCATCTTCATCTTCACCAAAGGCTTCCACTCCAATAGGGACAATATAACCAACATGCAAATCACCCAAATCCGTATCCATCTGTCAACCACTAGAATCTCAACCATCCAATCAACATGCTCACTCCCAAGAACAAACTGAACAT
Source organism: Chamaecyparis obtusa (assembly GCA_027943335.1). Classification (NCBI taxonomy): domain Eukaryota; kingdom Viridiplantae; phylum Streptophyta; class Pinopsida; order Cupressales; family Cupressaceae; genus Chamaecyparis; species Chamaecyparis obtusa. Next base: position 1,175,074 of record BSBK01005659.1, read on the forward strand.
AGTGCCTCACCAACATTCTTTGTAGTTGATCACTACCAACAACAACAATATCCTTGAACATGAAATCCATGTCACCAACATGTAAGCTCAAATCCACAATAGGAGAAACATGTAAATCCTCAACCATGTCAACCACCAACAGGTCCACATTAGGAACATACAGATCCGTAGTATCATGTAGATCCTCAACCACATCAACAACTAGTGAATCCACACCAGCAATAGCCATATCAACAACATCCATATCACCAACATATGGATCATCACCCTTAGCAACTTGATTATCCATGACCAAGTGCTCCACAATTTCCATGTCAAACTCAACCAACTGATCATGAAAACCAACCTCAATCACAACATCAAAAAGGTTAGGAAGCTCCATAGAAACATCCACAAGTTTCTCCATAGGTTTTGCATTAGCCTCCACACACTGATCAAAAAAACCAACTTCCATATCAACCTTGCTATGCCCTCTTCTCTCTTGAACAAGTCTTCTAACCGGCCAGATAACTCACTTCCTGATCGGTAGACTCCAGCTCCATGATTTCAAGATCTCTTGAACTCTCTTATGAAATTTATCCAGAGATGGATCACTCTCAACCATCCCTTCCTTAACTTTATTAGTCAATCTAGCTTCCAACCGAGCACAAGTCTTTGAAATATTCTTCTCCACCACATCATGGAGTTTTGCAATCATCTCAGGGTCCAATCTTCTTAGAGCCATCTTCTAAGATCTTCACAAACCCTCTGCAATGAATCACCAAATAGATTCAACCTTCAACCAGGTCCTAGTGCAAACTGCCTCACATTCGGCATTCTGTCCACACACTCAGGAACAACCTTTGCTCTGAAAAACTCCACCCAAGGTCCTGGTGTAAACTGCCTCACATTCAGCACTCTGTCCACACACTCAGGAACAATTGTGCTCTGATACCACTTGATGTAGTTCAAGGTAGGAGAATCACTAATGGAGATGTCCTAGCCCATAGCAAATAACCACACAATATAATATAATAACAATACAAAGATTTAGATCCACACAATGCAAAAATTCATAATATATTTTCATCCAACATGCCCGGCTGTAAGGCCTTCCGGGTTACGGTCAAATACAATGCAATTACAATAGAAAATCCACAAGATCTTGCAAGATCCAAACCAAACCCTAGCTAGCGTAGATCCACACACTGGTAGGAACCCCCAAGGAAGATCTAAACTTGTGCTCACAAGCCCACCAAGCAATCTCCTTGTTTCCCAAGCCGCAGCTACTAGCTCTCCTCAAAACTCACTCCACAACCACCTCCTCTTCTCCCAAGTGGATGAATGATCACCAAAGACTTCCCCCACAACCCCTACTTATACCAATCTAAGCCACAGGTTGGCCCTGAACATAAATTAAATACAAATACCGAAATTAAATGCCACAAGTCGGCCAACAACAACAATTAAATGCCCAAAATAGATGTCTTAGTAAAATTGCAATATCTCCTAGCTCTGAATGAATTAGAACTTGTTCTTTGAACCATAGGTATAAATATAGGCCCTCTTCAATCCCTGAAATTTTCAGCCTCTAACTATTTGTGGAAAATTACTTATATGACCTGAAATAGGCACCAAATTCCCAAGCAAGGCCAAGCTCCCCTAGGCCATGCTGAGCAACCAAGACCATGCCAAGTTCCATTAAATACATCAAAACCAATTACCCAAGACCCAAGTGGGTTTATCTAACTCTACCAAACCCCTCACATATGAAAATAAGTCCACATGACTCCATCAAATTTCCCAAACATGCAGGATAGCCAACTACCCTGGGATGCTCCTGCATCACACACTTGATGAGCCCTACAAAGGCACTTCACCCTATATCACTAATCCACTTCCAAAAATGATGGAAAAGAATATATGGGACCTAAAAATTCAAGGATTTACCATCTAAATCAATCCCAAAAACCCACAACATTGAGTCTTCAAACAAGGCCTACAATCCTTGTAGCCCTATGCACCCTATTTTTGGTCTTGAGTTCCCAAAACTCCTAAACAACCTAGGAAAATAATCACTGATCCAAACACCCTTTTGGATCCCCTTAAAGATCCTAGAATCCCTTAAGTTTATCTTGATCTAGCACCCTCCAATCCTTACTAGGTTCATAGGCCTACACTACTACATTTGAGGCCAAATTTTGATAGAAGTTTCTGACGGGTAACTTTTTATTACGAATTTGGTGTTTTTTTTGTAATACACCCCAATGGTGTTAGTATTTTGATTGGTGTTTAATTGACCATCAGATTTCTGATAGATTCAAAATATAGATTAAAAAAAAAGTGAAATGGCCTCATCATTTTTATTTTGATTGGATAGAGGAGTGGGAGAAAAGGAGCGAAAGCTGAGCATGGGAGAAGGTATGTGATTTCTTCATCTTTCAAGCCTCTGGCACCATATTCAAATGCATTGAATTTTGTTTGATCATGAATGCTCTTTGAAGTGACTACATTCTACTGGTGTCATTCCCTGGCTAGTGCTTTATCTCTATTATTTGATGTTATTGGTGCTTGTGCTTAAGGATATCAATTCACTGTAGTCAAATGTTTGGATTCACCTTTGTTGATATTACTAGAATATATGTTTAATGATGCCATTGTTTATTGCTATCACTAAAATGACCGCATTATACTAGTGTCGTGCCCTAGCCCGTGCTTTAACTCCATTATTTGTTGTTATTGGTGCTTGTGCTCAAGGATATCCATTTTTTTGAAATTTTGACTGTGGTTATCAAATGGATAGCTCATGAGCTTCTAGCTAGGTGCCATTTGTATTGATAGATTAGGGCATCAAATGTATTGTATCATTGATAGTTGAGACTTTCTTAAAGGAAATAGGACAAAGAATGATTTTTATTAAGTTTCTCTATTTTGATCCCTAAGTAGCTTACAACCCTAGAGAAGTATATGCAGATTTACAGATGTAGTTGCAGGATACATAGCAGCTGATAATTCACAAGAAATCCATGCATCCAATTTGAATAGAAATTAATACAAAGAACTAGGGTCCTCTAATGGCCCAATCATCTGGACCTTGACTATTCCCTGAACTAGTGACCCTTCAAAACTGGGTTATCATGCAATAAGTGAGTGATCCTTCATTCTCCTAGTCTTCCCTGCATCTGAAAATATTGGAAATACATAATACAATGATAATAAGTCTTTCACAATACCCCTTCCTCCAAGGAACACTATCAACCATCCCTTCCACATAGCATTTCATTATTTTATGAGTGGATTATGCAGGAACAATTAACATTAAACAAGGAGAAAACTCATCAACACATCTTGGAAACCATTGAATTCAATAATAAATGAAACCTAACACCAATGTTATTCCTTCCATTATTGCAAGATACATAGAAGTCGATAATTCACAAGAAATCCATGCATCAAATTTTTATAAGGATATCCTACTAATCAATAAGAATTTTCTTTAGATGACCAATGATTATGCATTTTGATGGTAGTATGCTAGTTCAAAAGGATAATATAAATCTGAAACAATTTTTTTTTATTTTCTCAAACTATAAATGTGGTTAAAGGGAAAATATTATGTTGAAAACCCACAAACCAAGCTAGCAAATGATTGTACATCAAATTATTCCTATATTCATTCAAGTATTGCTATGCTTCAGCTACCTAACCTTTGAGCTTCATCTAGAGGAATGTGTAGCTTTAAGATAGAGTTACTTCTTGGGCCTTGCAATAGGGTGGAATATGATCAAGATTTGTTTAGGCTATATCTTTCTTAGTCCCATTGTTAGGTTCTCACAGTTCATGGTTTGAATCTATTATGGTTGTGTAAGGGATTTTTAGATGCTTTTTCTAACTTAATTATTGGACACCATGATTGGAACAACTGGTTGTTGGCTATTGTACACATGAATCATAACTATCAATGGTTCTTTGTGTTCAAGAATTCATTGATCAATCTTTGAGATTTATTGTCCTAGCTTTAAAAGAGTGATAAAAGATATCATGAGTGCTATCTTTTCCAAGTGTTTTGTGGGTGCCATTATCTTCTAGGAGTAATTTCTAGAACCAAATTATGTTCTTTGCCTCTAGTAAATATTGCAGACACAACCATCTTCTTGGTGAAGGGTTGCTTCCATCCCCATGAGGCACTATTGCATGGTTTCCATTCCCTTGTAGTATAGTGAACCTAATTTAATACAAGTGTGCACTATTTTGGGATCCATAATTTATGGCCCCTACACTGTGGTTGTTAGCCTAAGACAAGCCTACCTTTGCATATAATAAGAGGCCAACATGAAACAAACATCCAGAAGTTAGGGGTTGTTCCCTATCCATAATTTATTATTTAAGTGCTAAGTGATGATGGGTATATCATGTAATTCATACCTAGTGTGTCTCTTTCTTTCTCTCCACATTTCACATTAGGAGTATAAGCTATAAAATACCAATGAAATCAACTATTGGTCAAATCTAATCAAAATTACAATATAAAGATTAAAATAGATCTTGAAGAAATATGGGAACCATTTTTGACAAATATTGTACAAATGAAGAGAATACTCCCAAGAGGAAATGCTTCAATGTGGAGCAATTGAAGGACAATATTTTACTTTTATATGCACATCTGCAATGTTTTTGATATATTTCTGAGATAACAAAACCATAGAAAGAATAGCATATAGAAGAAAGTAAAGAATAATGATCATATTTTGAGATATTGTGGAAACTTAAAGGAAAGAATACTTGGTGGGGTTATCATGCAATCAATGAGTGATCCTTCATTCCCCCCTCTTCTAGTGACCCTTCAAAATTGGGTTACCATGCAATCAGTGAGTGATCCTTCATTCTCCTGGTCTGCCCTACATCCAAACATATTTGAAATACAAAATATAATGATAACAAGCCTTTCAAAATCCACCTTCCCTTCAGGAACACTATCAACATCTAGACCTTGACTATCCCCTCAACTAGTGACCCTTCAAAATTGGGTTATCATGCAATCAGTGGGTGATCCTTCATTCTTCTGGTCTACTATGCATCCAAACATATTGGAAATACACAATACAATGATGTATCATCTTAAAATGGAAGCACTTCCATGGTAAGAGCATTTATCCCTCTGAGTAAGTGGTCTAGGGTCATGTCGAATGCTTTGAATGGATTTTCAACTTGGATCTGGCTTTTCCCCCTATTCTACCCCATTTCCCACTTCTTCCTAGCATTTTCTTGGCAATTTGGACTATGAATCTGATGTTTTGGACCCTAAGGAAAAAGTCAACCTTATGGGGTCAAAGTCAACCTTGACCCTAGGTCAAGGTCAACCTTGACCTTGACCTAGTTAAGTTTGAGCTCGACCTTGACCCTAAGGTCTGGGATCTTCAGGGTTTTCTTCTGGTTCTAGGATTTCATCAAATCTTGCATTTTCCCTCTTTGAGACCACTATTTCTCGGATTAAGTGTCAAATTCTCAAATTAATATTTGAGGTGGACCTTTCTTGAGATTTGTATAGGATTCCTAATTTATTATTAGAGATTATCCTTTCTCAAGTTTTGTGCCTAATGCTCAAATTAACTTTGGGGTTGACCTTACCTCAAATTTTGTAACAAGGCTCTTAAATAATTATTTTATTTCTATATTAAGGGTGGTCCCCTCCTAGAGTTTTGTGTCAATACTTTAATTTAATTTCCTCTCCATGTGCACCTCTCTAGAGTTTTGTGCCATGGGCCCTTAATTATTATTTTCTACGAGGCCCCTGTTGTGCCCTAGATCACTATAAAAGGGAGCCTTCCTCTCTCATTTTCTCCATCTCATATCTCATCTCACAATCTCTCAAGATCTCAAGTGCAAGCAAGCAAGAAGATCAAGCATTCAAGCCTTCAATAATTCAAGCATCCAATTCATCAAGGAGATCCATTAGAAGCCATTGAAGGATTCAAGCTCTATGGAGCTCTCTTGTTGAAGATTCCTCCATTTCCATTCAAGCCTCTTCCAAGTTCAAGATCCATTAAAGATTGGTGTTGAAGATCTAAAGATAATTGATTGGAGACATCCTACATTTTATTCTACATTCATCCATTCTTGTGGATTCAAGGATTCGAATCCTCCACGAGGGTTTCAACTCAAGCAAGGTGAATTGTTCCATTTACTTTGTTTACTCTAGAAATTTCAATTCAATTTCAAGTTAATTCCTAAATTGGGGTTTGACTAAGGAAAACTCCCTAAATGAACAACCAAAAACCCTCTTTTTCTTGTAGGTACAGGTGTGAAACTTTGGATCTGAGAGTAGATTTGGATACCCTTTTCGCAGAACTTTTGAGATCCATGAACAAAGTTAAAGTAGACCTTCATTTTTCTGAGGTCATCCTTGACCTTTTATGAGGGTCAAGGTCAACCTTATCTCATCTCAAGAAAATATTTTTGGGTTTTTTAGATCTCACAGTTTCAATTTAGGCGCATAGGAATCAACAGTTTTTGAGATTGTTTGATAGGGTTTTTGGCCGATTCTTTTTCAGAGGTAAGTACCTTTATTTCTTAATTTCAATATTAGTCATCTATATTTACTTTCTATATCAATACAATTTCATGTAAGTGTAAAATATTGGCTTTGGGGTCTCTTTTATGTGCAAACCATTGTTTTAGGACCCCATACACTATTTTATCTATTACATTTTGGTGAACCCAACACACTTTCCCTCCTTTGTTTTATGGATTTAGATGCTCTATTGTGTTAGATCTTCCTTTGTATTCCCTTGTGTGTTCACCTTCACTTTACATTTTTGTGAACCTGACATACTTACTCTCTTTATTTTTGGTGTTAGATCATTTATTTTCTTGCCTTAAGATTAGATTTCTTTTATGCTCTTGCATTTACATTTCAAAAATCTAAAAAATTGCAAAATTTCTTCAAAAATACAAAAACATTTACATTGCTTTGTGGAATTAGATGCCCTATTGTGTTTGATTTTCTTTTCATGCTTATAAGTTTCATTTGAATGAATTGGGATATATCTAGATCTATTTTCTATGCATTTCTTTATTTGTTATCATGTTGTACAAGTTGTTTCAAATATTTTCCAAACATTCTTCTATAAATTTTGGGATTACACAACATTCTCCTCTTACATTAACATTGCATGATGTTACACCTAGAAAGACTTTATCTAGTTCATGTGATGTTGTTTTGTCCTCTTTTGAATTTCCTTGTAAGGATATATTAGAGAAAGAAGATGACTTTAATATATCTCTCCATAATATTTCTCTTTATGGAGATGATTTAAGGATTGATGTTAATTCTTCTCCTAATATATGTCTTTTCTATGAGCCTACTTTAGAACATAATTTACCCTCTAGGGATCCTACAATGTGATTTATTGGTAGGGATGTTGATCCTCCTATTTGAGATGAACCTTTGGATTTGGATGTTGATTACTCTCTTCCTCATGAAACCATTTTGGATGATCCCTTGGATAAAAACATTGATTTATCCCCTCCTCATGAAGAATCTTTGATACAAGAGGATGATTTATTAATAGATGACATATTGATACATGATGATAACTCTTTTCTTAACACACATGTAGACATTTTAGTGAAAGAAGATGATATTATAGATCCTCTACCTCCATTTGAGATTCCTTCTAGTGATGAGGCATTAGTGGAGAATGATATGAATTCCCTTAATGCTCTCCCTTTTAGTGATGATCCTATGGAGAATCAAGATATTACCTCATCTCCTCCTAGGATGTCCTCTTTGCTTCCTTTATATGAATCTATTTGTAGTGTTGAGATGACTAATATGGTTTATCCTAAACCCTTGTTGATTGTCAAAGGTTGTCCTCACATTACTGTCAAAGGTAAACCTATGGAGTCTTTTAATGATCAAGATTCTATAGCTCACACATATCATACAAGGAATAACCCTCAACCTAATCCGGTGGTTTCTACTTCTTTGTCACCTTCTCAACCTATTCTTCCTCCTCCACCTCATCTTCCTAGCAAGGAGTATGATTTGATAACTCAATTGCAAAATACTCCTGCCAAGATTTCTTTATGGGAGCTTCTTCAAACTTCACCTACCTACTATGAATCCTTGCAAAAAGCTCTAGCAACTCTTCCCACTCCACCTCCTAATCAAGAGAACATCAATAACTTCTTACAATGCATACATGCTACCCTGGGTCCTCTTGACATTATTTTTACTCCAAAGGATTTACCTTCTAAAGAAGTTCAAAATCAGTATGATGCTCTTATGGTTGTTGTTACTATCAATAAAAGTATCATTCATAGGACCTTGATTGATAATGGATTTGGGCTTAATGTTTGTAGCATGGACATGCTAAAAGAAATTAACGTCGATCTTTCAACTATTCAACCTGACAATGTTTCTATTCATGGCTTTGATAACATTGCTAAGAACACTTTAGGCATCATTACTTTACCTATCAAAGTAGGACCGGTCATCCTGAATACACCTATTCATGTTATGCTCGGACCTCTCAATTATAACCTTCTTTTGGGTAGACCTTGGTTGCATGAGATGCATGTTGTTCCTTCCACCCTTCACCATAAAGTCAAGTTTATACATAATAACAGGATGTATACACTTCATGCGGATGATGCACCTAATCCTTGTTTGAATATTCAAAATCATACTACTCCTATTCCTAATAGCAATCCTTCTTTCTCTAATGCTCTTCCTGGAAATGATTGCGGAACCTTGGATTTTACTCCTACCTTTATTGGAGAATATAAGATTAATGATTTTGATTTTATGAAGAAATAAAGAGAATTTGAATAATGAGTTTTTACTTCTAACACCCTTAGTAATAACTTTGTTGCTGCTTCTACCCACAATAAATCTATCAAATCTACTAAGGATGATATTGTGACTACTGAAGTTCCATTGACTCCTTCTAATATGGCTTCTTGTTATGGTCCTGGTTATCACTTCCTAGTTAAACAAGGATTTAACACTCAAGGATGTGGTAATCATAAACAAGGAATTCAAATGCCCTTACACACTAGGGGGCATGAGCATTCTTATGGATTAGGATTTAATCCTCGACAACAAATCAATGTTAACAACATCTCCAATAACACTTCAAAACATGATGAACCTATGAAGGAATTTGACCAAGAAGTTCTTTTTCTTAAACTCCTTCAAACTAAGATGATTACTAGACCTAAATGCAAAAAGAAACATAGTCCACACTTGAAGACTCTTCCTTTTTGTTTATATCATAGATTTCATGATCACTCTACTAATGAATGTCAAGCTTTACATTATAAGATTGGGCAGCTCATTGATAGTAATGTTATTTATATATCATGTGGCAATGAGTTGTATTTCAATACTATTTTCTCTAAATAACATTCATATTCCTATTATGGAGCTCTACATTATGTAAACAATGGTAGCCTAATACTTGGGGGCTCGTTGTCTTGCATAGTGTTGTGAGTGACATAATAGGTCCCCTTCCATCCTTGTTCCTATACTTGGGGGGCAAGGATGTCATCTCCTTCTTTTATGTCTTTTCAGGATTCACCTCTTTCCTTGGTTAAGTAGTATCTATCTATTATGTGATATCCAATCATACATGAAAATTTTGGTTTGCATTAAGGATCTTTGTCCTTGATCACAACCTATTTTTTTGTCTAACATTGGGTTTCCATGGTGGCTAAATCTCTCACCTTGGAAGTTGAATAGTGTGCTATCCCTCACAAGGGTTACTTTTTCACTTCTTGCATGATATCTCTTTAAATTCATCCCTTCCATGGCCTCATAGGAGTTGTGACCTTCTTGGCTTGGACCAGGTGTTGTCTAAGGATATTGTCTTGATGTTGAAGAGGGCTTTATCCTTGTTCTTTTCTTTCCTTAACATGTCAAAATAGTATGTTTTTTCCATATTAAGAAGGGGGGCATATATACGACCTCCCTTGCTCTATATTATGTATTTTTGTTCTAACCTTTTGCTTTGCAGCATGCTAAATCTCAGAAGGTAACGCACATAAGTTTCTAAATCCTAAAGGGACATGCATTTCCAATTTCAAATATGCTAAATCTTCCAAAGGTAATGCATATAAGTTGTTAAATCCCAAGGAGACACATTTTTCAAATTTTTCAATATGCTAAATCTTGGAAGGTAATGCACATAAGTTGTTAAATCCTAAAAAGACACGCATCTATATGCTAAATCTTTCGAAGGTAACACATATAAGTTGCTAAATCCTAAGGTGTGATGCCCAAAAGTTGGGACAAAACACAACCAACAAATTTTTTTAAAGTGATAAGTTTCTACACACAAGATGCGGGTTAATGAGTTCAACGACGAGGTTAAAATGAATCAGGTGAATAACCTCGACAATGTTGTCTATAAAGGATGCTAGAGGAAAATTAAAAAAAAAGTTAAATACGTCCATCTTCATGACGATCAAAATTGTCGTTCGTCAACTAGAGATCTCAACGGTTGACTAAGAGGACATGAATGTCTAATGTTTACGTTATTCCATATGAAGGTCATTCAATTTACTAATGTTTAGATTAAGTCCAATCTGATCATGGAGCTTAATCGGTTGATTTGATATACAGGATATACATGATCTGATTCATCCAACTTATTATTAAATTAGAAAATAAAAACTATAAGTCTTAACCATTAATTATATTTATTTATTAATTAATAATTATAAAATATTAACAAATTAATATATGAAAATTACAAAGCAACTTAACATCTATTTATATTAATGAAAACCCATATATGCAAAATAACAAAAAAAACACCTTTATACTAGCAAACTTAATAACCACTAAACTAACTTTATTAACAAACTAATTACAAACTAACTACATACTAAAATACCTTATCATTACACTAAACATCCCATCAAACTAACTTAATAGAAACCAACTAAAAATTACCCATCTTCTAAGTCTACTATTTATCCTACTAAACATCCTTATCTACTAACCTACCCCCTACTCACACTTCCCATCACCCAAGGGCATTGGGGCATGCAAGGGAAGGGTGATGATATGTTTTGACTATTTAAAAGTATCCTCATCCAAGAGCTGCACCTAATTTGCATGGGGGAGAGTGTAGCATGGAAGAGGAAGTGGAAAGTGGGACCCACTCCCTTCCATGTCAACAAAGTACCCTTGTCACAAGCTTTCCCTTTAATGCAAGGAATATCTCTTCCAAACCTGCGTGAGTTGAAGGCTAAGGAGGAATAAAATAACAAATGGAAAAGCTATGATGAGGTGTCCAAAGTCAACATCCCATAAATAAGGAGGTTGGCAATATGACCAAGATATTTTATCCAACACATGCACTTGGCAAAAGACTTTATAAAGGTAAGTGAGGATACTTCCATGGCCTCATAGGAGTTGTGACCTTCTTGGCTTGGACCAGGTGTTGTCTAAGGATATTGTCTTGATGTTGAAGAGGGCTTTATCCTTGTTCTTTTCTTTCCTTAACATGTCAAAATAGTGTGTTTTTTCCATATTAAGCAGGGGGGCATATATACGACCTCCCTTGCTCTATATTATGTATTTTTGTTCTAACCTTTTTCTTTGCAGCATGCTAAATCTCAGAAGGTAACGCACATAAGTTTCTAAATCCTAAAGGGACATGCATTTCCAATTTCAAATATGCTAAATCTTCCAAAGGTAATGCATATAAGTTGTTAAATCCCAAGGAGACACATTTTTCAAATTTTTCAATATGCTAAATCTTGGAAGGTAATGCAAATAAGTTGTTAAATCCTAAAAAGACACGCATCTATATGCTAAATCTTTCGAAGGTAACACATATAAGTTGCTAAATCCTAAGGAGACACACATTTCATATTCATGGTGATACAAGAAGGTGGATCCATGGGTACATTATAAAATCCATTAGAAGATGCACTACATACATGCACAAAGCTGCCAGAAGGTGCACAACTTTATGGGGTGACTATCAAGTGTTTGCTTGGTAGGCCATCCTATCCTTTTGTGGTTCACGATGAGATATACACATCTTACTAGGTGAGCTAACCACTCCTCTCTTCCCTTTTCTATCTTCTTCTAGTGATGTCTCTCTTATTGCAATCTTGGAGTTGATGAAGACTCAAGTCTTTGGGGGCTTGAGGATTCCTTTGTCCCTTTGATTTTAGTAAGATTATCTTTTGCATTATGATCTCCTTTACCAAGAGTTTGAAATGAGTCCATACTCTTGCTAAAGTGGGGGCTTAATGTATCATCCTAAAATGGAAGCACTTCCATGGTAAGAGCATTTAGCCCTCTAATTAAGTGGTTTGGGGTCATGTCAAATTCTTTGAATGGATATTTGATTTGGATCTAGCTTTTCCCCTTGTTCTACCTCATTTCCCACTTCTTCCTAGCATTTTCTTGGCAATCTGGACTATGAATCTGAGGTTTTGGACCCTAAGGTCAAAGTTGAACCTATGGGGTCAAAGTTGACCTTGACCCTAGGTCAAGGTTGACCTTGACGCTGACCTAGTTAGACTTGAGCTTGACCTTGACCCTAAGGTCTGGGATCTTTAGGGTTTTCTTCCGGTTTCAGGATTTCATCAAATCTTGCATTTTCCCTCTTTGGGACCACTATTTCTTGGATAATTCTCAAATTAATATTTGAGGTGGACCTTTCTCAAGATTTGTATAGGATTCTTAATTTATTATTAGAGATTATTCTTTCTCGAGTTTTGTGCCTAATTCTCAAATTAACTTTGGGGTTGGCCTTACCTCAAATTTTGTAACAAGGCTCTTAAATAATTATTTTATTTCTATATTAAGGGTGGTCCCCTCCTAGAGTTTTGTGTCAAGACTTTAAATTAATTTCCTCTCCATGTGCACCTCTCTAGAGTTTTGTACCATGCGCCCTTAATTATTGTTTTCTATGAGGCCCCTCTTGTGCCCTAGATCACTATAAAAGGGAGCCTTCCTCTCTCATTTTCTCCATCTCATATCTCATCTCACAACCTCTCAAGCTCTCAAGTGCAAGCAAGCAAGAAGATCAAGTATTCAAGCCTTCAAGCATTCAAGCATCCAATTCATCAAGGAGATCCATTAGAAGCCATTGAAGGATTCAAGCTCTATGAAGCTCTCTTGTTGAAGATTCCTCCATTTCTATTCAAGCCTCTTCCAAGTTCAAGATCCATTCAAGATTGGTGTTGAAGATCTAAAGATAATTGATTGGAGACATCCTAAATTTTATTCTACATTCATCCATTCTTGTGGATTCAATGATACAAATCCTCCACAAGGGTTTCAACTCAAGCAAGGTGAATTGTTCCATTTACTTTGTTTACTCTATCAATTTCAATTCAATTTCAAGGTTAATTCCTAAATTGGGGTTTGACTGAGGTAAACCCCCCAAACAAACAACCAAAAACCCTCTTTTTCTTGTAGGTACAGGTGCAAAACTTTGGATTTGAGAGTAGATTTGGATACCCTTTTTGTCAAACTTTCAAGATCTGTGAACAAAGTTAAAGTTGACCTTCATTTTCTTGAGGTCATCCTTGACCTTTTATGAGGGTCAAGGTCGACCTTATCTCATCTTGGAAAAAGATTTCTGGGTTTTGTAGATCTCATAGTTTCAACATAAGTAAATGAGAATCAATAGTTTTTAAGATTGTTTGATAGGGTTTTCAGCTGATTCTTTTTCAGAGGTAAGTAACTTTATTTCTTAATTTCAATATTAGTCATCTATATTTACTTTCTATATCAATACAATTTCATGTAAGTGTAAAATATTGGCTTTGGGGTCTCTTTTATGTGCAAACCATTGTTCTAGGACCCCATACACTATTTTATCTATTACAAATGACAACAAGTCTTTTACAATCCCCCTTCCCTCAACAAATTACTATCAACATCCTGACCTTGACTGTCCCCTCAACTATCGACCCTTCAAAATTGGGTTATCATGCAATCAGTGAGTGATCCTTCTTTCTCCTGGTCTACCCTACATCGAAACATATTGGAAATACACAATACAATGATAACAAGTCTTTCACAATTCCCCTTCCCTTAAGGAACACTATCAATTAGTGATCCTTCTTCTTATCGACCATATCCAATGTTTCATTGAAGTCATGGCCAAGAATGAAGGTCACCTTACCCATACCATTCATGGATTCTAAAATGTTATTCCAAACTCCTGAAAATTTTTATATTGCTTCTTGTTGCTTCTTTAAATACTTCTTCTACCACAATGCCCTCCTGCCCCATCTTCTTGATCTTCCTAGCTAAAGCGGATGAATCCACACACAATAACCCAAAATGAAGGGTTTTGTATGCTTTAATGAATCCCAATCACTAGTAACACATGGACAGTCAAACCAGTAGTCTCCAAAGCATTCAATAAGTGAATATAAATGTTTGAAAACTTTCCTCTCAACTTCACCAACCACTCCTAATCAATTAGAGGGATATTTCTAGAATCTCCACTATTCCTATCCTTACCAACAATTCTTAAACATACTTTATTTGATATGATAATAACATGCTAAACTGAACCAATGGCATGTTCTTCGTGTGGTACAAGGGAGATTTTGCTGTCAAATCTTCCTTCGTGCAAGTTGAGCACAAGAGAAGGTATGTGATTTCTTCATCTTTGATTGGTATCTTTGATGGGAAATGTCTTTCAAGCCTCTGGCATCATATTCGACCACAAATTTCAAATGCATTGCATTTTATTTGATCATGAATGCTCACTGAAATGACCGCATTCTACTAGTGTCGTGCCCTAGCCCGTGCTTTATCTCCATTATTTGATTTTATTGGTGCTTGTGCTCAAGGATATCGATTCACTATTTTCAAATGTTTGGATTCATGTTTGTTGATATTACAATTCATCATATCAGATAAAGTATGTTTAAGAAGTTTTAGTGTCTAAACACTCAACTAATCCCTTGAACCAATTAGGAGTGGTTGGGGAAGTTGAGAGGAAAGTTTTCAAACATTCATATTCACTTATTGAATGCTTTGGAGACTACTAGTTTGACTGTCCATGCATTAATGTTTAGAAGAGATCAATAAAGTATTTAAAGACATTCTTACATGTTTGAAGAGGTTTAAGAGGAACTTATCATGACTGTACCTTCACAAATAGTGGCATAGACTGGTTTTACTAAGTTTCCTTTCTCTATTTTGAGGTTTCCTTTCTCTATCACAGGGGTACAGTCAGAGGGTTCATTGACAAAATGATCCTTTGAATGATTGCTATAAATATGAATGATTTGATATAGCATATTTCTCATTTTACTTGAAGTTTGGAATAACTTATACTTGAAGTTTGGAATAGCTTGTGCTTGTGCTAGAATTCTTGGTAGAAGTGAATGGAAGGAATAGTGTTGGTGTTAGGTTTCATTTATTATTGAATTCAATGGTTTCCAAGATGTGTTGAGGAGTTTTCTCCTTGTTTAATGTTAACTATTCCTGCACAATCCACTCATACAACATTGAAATGCTATGTGATTGACAATTTCATACAACTAGTCCTTAGGCGTGTATTAAACAAAATAGAATTTTTAGCATATTATTATCATTCTATTTCTTTGTTGTAAACATGCCATTGGTTCAGTTTTGTAAAAAAAAATTCATGTACAATTTTTATTTTTTATTTTTTCCATTTGATAACCACAGTCAACATTTCAAAATAGTGAATAACATCAAATAATGGAGATAAAACATGGGCTAGGACACGACACCAGTAGATTAAAACTAAACCAATGACATGTTTACAACAAAGAAATAGAATGATAATAATATGCTAAAAATTCTATTCTGTTTAATACACGCCAAAGGATCAGTTGTATGAAATTGTCAATCACATAGCATTTCATTGTTGTATGAGTGGATTGTGTAGGAAAAATTAACATTAAACATAGCTAGTGTTCTCTTTACTTTCTCAAATCTCTGCAAGTCAAGAACATTAGAGTTGTATAATACATTATTATTATCCTCTTTCCATGGGTCCTAGGTCTTTGGGTCCATGGAAAGGAAATAGATTACAAAATACACTTCAAAATAAAGGAAAAACTTACCAAATTCAATCTAACTCATTGTAGATGAAGGAACAGTCATGCTAATAGTTCCTCTAAGTCTTCCAAAAAATTTATTGAACTCCCCTAAAGTCTTATTGGATCCCCAAATTGCTTAATCCAATCAAGTTACATCAGGATCATGAGAAACTTCAAAAGATTAAATACATTACTTGGAACAGTCAAATCATTATGCTTTCAAATCAATTACCTATCAACATATCCCTTGCGAGGGAGAGAAGCCAAACACATAAAGAACATGCACATAAACACGACAGTTGAAAAACTTAAATGGAATACACCAAGAAGTAGAAAATGATGAATGCTCAATTGTTGTAATGGCAAAGCATCAGAACCGTCCATTTCTAGAACTTGATTTTATAGTTGTAATGATTTTTCTAGAACTTGATTTTCTAGTCTTAATGATTTTTCTATAGTCCTAACGATTTTTCTATAGTACTCTTAATGATTTTTCTAGAACTTGATTTTCTAGTCTTAATGATTTTTCTATAGTCCTAATGATTTTTCTATACTATTAATGATTTTTCTTTCATCCTAATGTTTTTTTCTCTTGATAAATTAGGCCTTGAATTTGAATTTTTGTTCACTATTTTATTTCATCTTGATATTTCATTCATTTTTCATATACATAGAGACTACACATGCTAATAAAAAAATGAGCTATTTGATTAAGGTTAACTATTCATGATTGTAAATAGTCAATATTTTTGATGGTACTCCTTGGTGTATTTCATTTTAAAATAATCATGTTTCTATG
Organism: Chamaecyparis obtusa; assembly: GCA_027943335.1. Classification (NCBI taxonomy): domain Eukaryota; kingdom Viridiplantae; phylum Streptophyta; class Pinopsida; order Cupressales; family Cupressaceae; genus Chamaecyparis; species Chamaecyparis obtusa. The sequence continues at coordinate 1,191,917 of BSBK01005659.1, forward strand.
TCTATGATAAATGTCCCTTTGTGTTGAGAAAATTAGAGTTCAAAAAATGGTTGCAAACAAATCATCCTTCTTTCACCAACATTCTAATCAATGTACAAGTAACGAGTCATTCCACTCATGAAAGACCATGTCTAACAATATCAATGTAGAACAAAATAAGGAGTATGCAAAATTTAGTGATTGTATCTTCCATTAGAGACACTTCATATGCACAGGTGATGAACATGCATATTTGCCTAAGCGCTATTGGGAGCTTACCCAGCAACACATGTACTATTGTAAAAATCACCACAAATCTATTTTCTGCTAGGTCTAGCTCCCAGTAATGCTTGGTCAAATATGCATGTTTTTCACCTGTGCATATACCTTCTATGATCAAATCTTATATGCACAGGTGATGAACATTCAAATTTGCCTAAGTAGTACTTTGAGTAGTCCTCCAACAAATGTACTATTGTGAAAATCATCACAAGTCCATTTGTTGGAGGAAATCTCATAGTACACATGTTTGGAGGCTAAGTCTAAAGGACACAAGAGAATTTAAAGAGTCACAAGTCTTAAGATTGTACTTAATATAGCCAAGATTCATTCAATGGTACATTCAAACATGAAACAAACCATTCTTAAACCAAATTAAACTAGTAAACCAAAGGACATACTGATTATAAGTAAACTAGTAAACCAAAGGAAATGCTTTTACTACTAAGTCTCTATTTGTTGGGCATACTAATTATAAGTACTTGACATATATCACAAATGTTTCTAATTAAGGTTGGCGGGATGATTATGCCTATCCTGAAAAAAGACAGTCAAATCATTATGTTTTCAAATCAATTACCTATCGACGTATCCCTTGCGAGGGAGAGAAGCCAAAAACATAAATAACATGCACATAAACATGAAAAATAAAAAAATTAAATGGAATACACCAAGAAGTACCAAATGATGAATGCTCAATTGCTGTAATGGCAAAGCAATATCAGAACCGTCCATTTCTAGAACTTGATTTTTCTATAGTCCTAATGATTTTTCTTATTTCTTGTCTATGCTTGGTGACATGATTTTCAACATTGTTGACATACTTAAATGGAATACACAATACCAAATGATGAATTCTCAATTGTTGTAATGGAAAAGCATTAGAACTGTCCATTTCTAAAATTTGATTTTGTATAGTCTTAATTATTTTTCTATAGTCTTAATAATTTTGAAAATTGTTGACAAAGAGTGTTTCTTTTTTTTTATTATGGTATAAATGATTTTTCTATAGTCATAATGATTTTTCTTATTTCTTGTCTTTTGTCCCTTTTTGATTTCCTATGTCTGTGCTTCATGATAGGATTTTGTCACCTTCTTTTGATGGTATATTTCATTCAGTCTATGTGGAATACTATTTTGTTCACTATTTTATTTCAGCTTCATATTTCTTTCATTTTTCATATACACAGAGACTACACATGCTAATAAAAAAAATCAGCTATTTGATTTAGGTTTACTTTTCATTATTGTAAATGGTTAATATTTCTGATGGTACTCCTTGGTGTATTTCATATAAAAATAATAAATGTAGTAATGATGGTGCAGTGCATTATTGATATATAGGCTCGATGACTCTTGTCAATGTGCCAAACTGTCAATGTGGTGGTGGGCAGTGTGTGTTGAAGACTTCATGGACACTGAACAACCCTGGACGACAATTTTGGTGCTGCCTAAATAGAAAAAAGGTTGCTAATGTGTATATATTTAATGTTTCTAATGTAAATACTATTCATTATAGTATAAGAACTAATGTAGATTGGGCATCACAGGGAAATAATGGCTATGGATACTTTAGTTGGGTCGATGACAACTCATCTGCATCTATCCACCCATCTCCACTTATCCACGATGAAGAATTTCAGTGCAAAACAAGTTAGGCTAGGGAAAATTTTGAAATTATATTTTTATAATGCCTTCTCTGTATTGTAATCGCATATCTTTGTTGTGACCATATGCAGAGATGAACTCAGGAATTAGCTAGTTTAGTATTTTCATATTGTAACTAATATTTTAATATGGATATGACGTAACTTCTCTTTGCCTCAAGTGCGCATATATACAGTTTACATCTTTTTTAAGAATAATTCTTCATGTTTATGGCTCAGGTGAGCCCCAGTCTGCTATCAATCACATGATTTAACGTATAGTGTTTTCTTGGTTATGCCATTTGTTCCTTGACCTTGACTATGGATTGACTATCATTTTCAAGCTTGAGTGAGGCTTTGTACCATGCATCATCCATAGATTTATACGCAACACTTATTTATGAATGTAAATAACGCATTGAACGTAATCTATGAATGTTGCATGGTATGAAGTCTTGCTAAATTTTGAGCATCCTCCCTTTATTCTAGTTAGGGATTGGAATGAGCTCATTTTGGATGCAAAGGAGAAAGGGGATACTCAAAGAGGATGTAATGCCCACCCTAGCATCTTCCTATGTTGGACTGACAAGACTATTGCTTTGACACTTTGGATTTTATGATGGACTATGATTATTATTTAGTTAGCATTTTATGAGACATTTGAGCATATATATTTGGTTACTGTAGTTTATTTGGAAATATTAAATGAGTTATAATTTAATGATGAATGGCTAGAAATGTACTATTAGTAAAATGTTTTACATTGATTTGTGTTATGATGTTTTATTATGATCTAACCCTACTAGCCCTATTATGGTTTAATGTGTACTAGTTGATGTGAGTGTAGGATGAGGAGGGGCAGTCATAGTTACTCCCATGGGAGATCCACATGATGTCACACTCTCCCTCCTTGTTTGCCACTATCTATTTATATTTATATATTTGTGTATGCATATTAGTTGGTGATGCATGATGTAGGTACTAGACATCATCTCCACTTGGCTACATAGTTCTGAGCGTGCCTTCAAAATCCTTGAACTGTTGATGTGTGGAGATTTAACCAAGTTACTCCCGAGGTTACCCATGGACCTAGAATTCTGTTTAGGAAGTGATCCTAGTTGGGAAGTAGAATGCAATTTTTGTTATGGACTTGAATGGATGTTGGTCTGAGTTTATGTTATGAGTTAGAATTAGTCTATTTTATATGTATAATAAATAATTATGTTATAATTGTTTATATTTTATATAGGTATGTGTATATGTGGGTGCACATGCATATATCCATGCTTATATAAATAATAATAATAATTGTATGTTTTCATTAATTGTGTAAATGGTATATTATTTATAATAAGTAAATAAAGTGAGTTAAATAAAGTATATTTAATAAATGTATTAAATAAAAAGTAAAAGTAATAATAATAAAAGGAAAATGGCCTTTGTAGTAAAATTGGCTATCTAGGAGGGAGTTGAACTTGAGACCTCCTAGAAGTTAGGCCACTTGTTTTCCTATTGTGCTATGTGTTTTTCTTGAAAGGTATTTGTTTATTATTCTTGTTATGCTTTCGTTTAAAAGATATTTTAATTAAATTTATTAAAAACCTTGATTAAGTCTTTACGGGAGATTATTTGGTTGTTCCTCCAACCAACTATGGAAGTTGGAGAAGTTACTTCCCGTAAAGCAACTCCTCCAACCACATAGTTGGGAATAAATATTTGAAGATTTTTGTGTGTGGGAGGATGTTAATTTTTGGAAGATTGTTTTCTTTTGAGTTGTCTGTAATTGATTTCTCCAGATATTTTTGGTGAAAGTTTATGTGAGTTTGAGAGTTTTTGGATTGCTGGGAGTTGATTGTGAAAGGAAGATTTCTTGAAGGATATCTACTCAAGGATTGAAGCTCTACATAGATTATCCAGTCAAGGGAAGAGGATTCTCCGCAGGACCCAAGGTAGGGTCTAAACTGGGAAGAATCTCCATTCTTCCTCTTTGTGTGTGAATATGTTTGTATATGATATGATAATAAAACTATGTATGGTTATATAGTTTTTGTTTATGGTCATGTGGAAGGATTAGTTTATATTTTATTGAATTAAATAGGAAAGTTTAGTAAGAAATAGGAAGGGTCATGAAGGTGTAGGATTGAAATGCAGTCATTTCCTTACTATTTTCCTTTTGCAGACTTCTCTGTGAAATTGATGCTTTTATTTGGGTTAATTTGGTCTATAGGATCCTTAATATTCTCTTTTTTATCTCCCTTCTTTCCAGAATGTTCATGAGTGCTTCTAGAATTTAGAACTATTATTTCAAACCTTACTGGTTCATGTCAGTTTGTGCACCACCTTTCTTTGTCCAGATCTAGAATAGATTTGTTAGATAGATAGGATGGATTGATGAGCCATTTCTAAAGGGAAACTAGGAGATCTCAAATGGGTCATGCTCAGATTAGGCAACCATAGTCCCCATAATGCCTAGTTTTACCCGCAAGTTAGAATTGACAGTCGCATTCTATAGTTTTAGGTCAGTTTAGTGTTAACCGAGCCAAGTTGGTTTAGTACTAACCAAGCCAGGTCAGTTTAGTGTTAACCGAGCCAAGTTGGTTTAGTACTAACCAAGCCAAGTCAGTTTAGTGTTAACCAAGATAGGTCAGTTTAGTGTTAACCGACCAACTCAATATCAACTGACCAACTCAATATCAACCGACCAAACTCAGTATCAACCGATCAATGCAATATTAATTGACCAATGTAGTATTAACCGACCAACTCAATATCAACTGACCAACTCAATATTAATCATACTTGGCTTTTGGTAGAGTCCATAATATAAGGTCAGAACTTGTTCGAGTGGCCTGAGTGCATCGGAGGGTTTTCTAGACCTATGAGATGGATCATTTTGAGATTACTTGAGGTTTTCATGGTTTTTGTGTGTGTGGGGTAAGGGGATACGAACCTTAAGTGAGTGGCTCACCATAGGTGTTGTGGTGCAGGAGCACCTCTCCAAACACCTAAGTCCACCTTGGAACCAAATGGAGGTAGTGGATCTAAAGAATTCCTAAAAGTAAATTGGGATATATTGAGGCCAATAATGGCAATATCTAATAAAAAATTTAATTTAAATATTATAAGTCCTAGAAGTCCTGGCAAAGGACTTAGGACCAAAACAATGTAAGGGTGGCCAATAGTGCCAAATGAGATCTAAAGTTGTTTAGGGGAGTCAATTAGGTCCTAGAAGAAATAATAAATTATTGGGATAGGAATTAATAGTTTTTTAATAGTAATATGCAATCAAATGTAAGTTGGAAATTCAAATATTTGAATTCCAATGGTTATGAGCATTTAGGAGGGAAAATGATGTTTTAATGTTTTTAGACTTAACTAAGCCTTCCAAAAAACCCAGATTGGTTGAGGAAGTTGATAGGAAGTTTATTTATTGCTTGGAAGAGAGAATGGTATGGACTAGAGATGAAATGTACAGATTTCTACTCAAAATGGCAATAAAATTTAGAATTTCATAACTTTCCATTGCATGTTTTGATCTCTATTTCATTCCATTCATTTTTTTGATGCTTGGAAGATATATTAGGGTTGTATAATATATGTTTTGATGTTTTGAATTATTTTTGTTTCAATTTCAATCAATTTGGATTGACTGCACTTACTAAATCTATGTTTTTCTTAAGTAGTTTTGATAAATTCTTCAATGTTGAAGCATCATTCCATGAATGTGATTTTTTTTTCTCATGGAATGATGCATATTTAACACGTAAAATTTTTTATTAACATTATATTTTTCAGAAGAGTTGATTTGATATGGTGATCACCAAGAATAGTGAAAACCTCATGAAATTGCTTGCTAGAGTGTAGCAGCAAGAGATCTGACTTAAGGAGGGCATGTTTTTGTTTGAGGAAAAAAAATTATATGTCAAATACATGGTTAATCCTAAAGGAGAGGTTTTGAAAGTGAGTGGAAGGATGAAAACTAGAAGGCCCTAGTTTTTAGAGCAATTTGGTGAGGGTATGATAGAAACCCCATAGGAAAACATGCTATTGAAAAAATAATTTGATAATAATTAGTTTTAGACCATTTCTAGACTCTTTGTAAAGTGGCATGTTAGGGAAGAAGATAGAAATGGTACTTCCTTTGTAAATGCACCCAAATTAGCCCTCTTGTAGACAGTGAACAGTCAGATTTTGGGATAGTTGGTCCAAAGTACCAATACCAAATATTTTTATATGTTGTGTATAAGGATAATTATTATTTTAATATGTAATTTATTTTGGAAGTTTTTTGGGAAAACTAAGAGTTTTTTGGGAAAAACTCGCTGGTTAAGGCTACAAGGATAGAGAGTCTAGAGTGTGGATTGAGGGTAAGATCTTGGAGTAGGACTTCAAGAACCACTTGAAAATTACTAGAGTCATATTTTAAGCCATATTGAATCCCTATAATAGTAAGGGATTTGGGAGAAGTCAGATTGATAGGTTAGTGGCATATTGGCACTTGGGGTCACTTGGGTAAGGAACACCTTTGAAGAAACCAAGAACAATTTATTTATGTAATAACCCCAATCTAACCTACCTCTTTGCATCATTTTGGAACCCTAAATTGGTTTCCAAATGATCCTATGGGTGGGTTTGTAAAAAGTGATAACCTTAAAAATTAACCTGGGAAGGGGGGATTCAAAAGATAATGAAAGAGAATATAATAATGGCCACACAAACCTAATTGGAGTACCGGGACCAGGGATAACTGCCAAGATGGATCCCTATTCATAAAGGGGGGACTAGGGTTACATGGTTTCTAGGAAGGATCCCAATATACAGGTTGTGTGATGACACTCACTTAGGTGGTATCCTAGAACCTTGACCTCTATGTTATGGTATGATGATATTCTATGTTCTTTTTGAGTCTTAGATTTCTTTATCTTTTGAGCCTTAGATTTCTTAGGGCCTTGTGAGTATCTTCATTCAATTTAGGATCAAATTTATCAGCAACCTTTCTTCTTTCAACCTTTGTAGTACTTTTTTAACATGCAACAAATGTTCTTCTCTGGTCTTACTAGATATCATAATATCATATACGTATACAATCATAAATTTAACTAAGAATTTCTTCAAAACTTCATTCACCAACCTCATAAAAGTATGTGGTGAATTAGTTAAACCAAAAGGCATAACTAACCACTCATACAAACCTTCTTTTGTCTTAAAATAATTCTTCCACTCATCACCTTCTCTAATTTTGATCTGATGATAGCCAACTTTCAAATCAATTTTGGTAAAATACTTTGCTCCAGTCAAACTGTCCATTATGTCATCCTTTCACACTATAGGAAACCTATATTTCATTGTTATTTTGTTGATTTCTCTAGAATCAGTACACATTCCCCATTCAACATTATTCTTAGGTGCCAATATAATAGGTCCTGGACAAGGACTCAAACTTTCTCAGATCAAACCTTTATGCAACAATTCTTGAATCTATCAGTTCAATTCCTGATTCTTGGTAGGTGTCAACTGATGTGGTGCCTTATTTGGTAAACTAGCTCCAGGGATTAGATCAATGCTTCTCTTTAGTGAAAAACCATTAGGTACATTATCAGAAATGATCTCACTATACTTAGTGAGTAACTTATCAATCTCTTCAGGTATGTTATCTTCTATTTTCTTACCCAGTTTTTTAGGAATCACACCAAAACATGCATCATTATTCTTCAAATCATTAACAAACTTTCTTCCTTCCATCAAGAAAACTTTCACATATGTATAAACATTACTAACAGGTTCTTCAATCAAAGGTAACAAGATTTGTCTTCTCCCATTAGCCCAAATAGTATATTTATGTAACCTCCCATCATATATAGCATGTCTATCATATTGCCAAGGTCTACCCAACAAAATATGACAATAATCCATAGGCATGATATCACATAACACCTTATCATAGTACTTTCCAATTTTAAAATTCTCATAACATTGTTCACTTACCAAGAGTGTATTCTCATCTTTGATTCATGAAATTCGATAGGGCTTCAAATGTTCCAACCTTTTCAACTACAAATTTGTAACCATTTCCTTAGATGCCAAGTTCTTTGAGCTACCACTCTCAATGATTACCTTCCATACTTCATTAGAAACTCTACATCTAGTCTTGAACAAAATTTTCCTTACCAAATCTTCCTTATTACTTTCACTCCAAAGCTCTCTCCTTACCATCAAGTTCTTTTCCTTCTCAGGTTCATTCGGTGACTCATCTTGCACCAAAGCATTTCTACTACTACTGACCTTCTTACTTGCATGTGTACACTCAAATGATCTATGTCCTTCTTCTCCATAATTGTAACAAGTTCCTCAGAAACCACCTCTATTATAACCACCTTAGTAGTTATTGCCTCTTCCTCTAGATGAACTTTCACCTTTCCACTCGGTCTTGCCTTTATCCAGATTTGTCTTTTCTGGTTCAGATCTACTATTTTCACCATAGGATCTACCTCTTCCTCTAGGGAATCTACCACCTCTACCTCTTTGTCTTTTCTCATGTCTCTTGTTCAATTTATCCTCGGCTTTCAATGCAAATTCATTATTTTATCAACACCAAAGTGTCCAACCAAACCACTACTATGTTTCTCCTTTAACAAATTTTATCTTCTTAAATATATCTTAACCATGTAAGAAATGTAATCAACAACCATAGAAAGATATATATACAAAATAACATAATAACACAAGATATGTTGACTAGGGAATCTCTTGATCAAAGAGTAAACCCCGGTGGGAATGATGCCCACAAAAGATGCACTAATATGAAAATTCCTTGTGAGAGGATGGACTCTATTAGGAGTCTTATGAAATATATTTAGTACATATCAATTCCTACTAGGAGACTTTGAATCCCTACTAAAAGATTCTAACTCTGTTAGGAGTTATGGAAGATAGAAAGACCCACTACCCAAATAGCTTCAATGGAAAGATCATTGAATACACTGTCCAAATGATCTTTATATTATTCAATAGAATAATATCAAAAATATTATTGATCTCAAAAAATTATTCCTTCTCCTCTAACTATGCTAAACCACACTAACTACTTCATCAGATCTCAATACCAGATCTGTGTACTTCACATATCTTCTTTCAATAAGTATTGCACAATTCTACAATTCTCTTTCAAAATCTTACAATTCTCATCCACATTCTCATTCACACTCTCATATAAAAATAAGGAAAACATTCCTTCCTTTATACCACACTCAATTAATTACAAATGAGTCAGCATACATATTACAAAATAAAAGTTTCCACATGTTACATAAAAATTCCATAATTACACAAAACTGTCAACTTCTAATTAAGATAATTCTTCCCTCGTGCGACCTCAAACCTTGTAATCATTTCCACGTCACTATCATCATGTCTTCAACTTTTGTTCAACTTTGCATGATTAGATTCAATCTTGATTAGGAGATATCATTTGATTTCCACAAACTGCTACTCAAGAACACTGCCTGAATACTGCTTCCACTGATTTCTACATAAATGTCATGAATAGATGAATTTCTGTATGTGCTCTTAACCACAACCTTTTAAAACATCATAGAGTAAGTCCTCAACTCCACATGGCTAGATCTTCAATATCCCATGTGTGCTAACTCAAACACTGTCTGCTTCTCTGCTAATCTTCAATAGATCACTATGTTCACTAGTACAAAAACAACAATATATGACCAACTAAACTACCAAAAATTGTAGATAAATGACCAAATTTGGTCACATGACCACTGGTAGTTTATTGCCGATCATTTATCTCATGACCAAATTTATGACTAAATTATTTTAGTCATTTATTTGGTCATTGATTTGGTCATATATTTAGTCATTTATTTGGTCATTTATTTAGTCATTTATTTGGTCATTTATTTGGTCATTTATTTGGTCGTTTATTTGGTCATTTATTTAGTCATTTATTTGGTCATATATTTAGTCATTAATTTAGTCATATATTTAGTCATTAATTTAGTCATATATTTAGTCATATTAGGGCACGATGGAATCGAACCATCATCCTCCTACTTGTAAAGTAGGTGCTCTTCCATTGAGCTAGTACCATTTAAAGAATAATCATACCATGTATACTAGTACTTTCCACTAAACATGATTTAAATTTTTTCCATCTATAGTTCAAGGGTAGCGAAGCTTAAGGGGAGGATGACTAGTGATACTTTAAACTCAATGGTGAAGTTATTCAATGTGCAATATAAGAATGAAGTGAATGATGTCATTGGAAAATACATTACATATGGCTTGTTCCCCTTATTATAATGACAAGCATATATCTTTAGGGGAAACCAGCCACATTAAATAGAGATAGAGTATGTACCAATGATCATACCTTCTAAATTTTAACTTCTAATTAACCCATCAAAAGCTTTACTGCTTTAGAAGTCCACACTCTTGATAACCTACCAATCTATTGCACTTCTATCCAATACATCAATCATAAAATTAGTATTATTAAGGAAATTTGATACACACTAAATTCAACTTATAAAAATTGATAGCCATTTTCTAAGATCTCCTATTTGTGGTATATACTAATCCTTAAGATACATTAATAACTAATAATGTAGCATCTTTCTTATCATAGCTGGAAAACACAAAATATTAAACATTGACCTTAAAAATACTTAAGGATGCCACAAGTTAGTAATGCATTGGAATCACTAATCATTGTTTGAACACTTTAGTTTTCCAATTATTACCAAATACATAGGTCACAAAAATAGGTCCGTATGGAAAACTGCAAAAAAGAACGTTCTTTTATGAAATCAAAGAAAATAAAAGAATAAATGACTAACAAGTAACTTCTTAGTCTCTAACGATTTTGGTTAATCTTCAATATTAAATAGTTTATGATGAATTATCAATTTATCAATATCTATGTTCTGACTTTAATTTTGTATATGTTGTGCAAATTTAGTACATATATATGGCCAAACCTAAGAAAAATTTGGCCAAGCAAAAAACCTAAACCTAGAATGAGAATCCTAACCCACCCAAGTTACTTAGTTGATATATCTTTTATCTATTTATCTGTAAAAACATATGCATGTCTCTTTGTTTCTAAGGATTTCCTAAAAATTAGTATTTCCTATGTCCATACCGTTAGTATTTCAAACATAGTTGATAATGATGACCTTCAATTTTCTATGTCACAGTATATTTTCATTAATGCTGCTAATGTGAACAACTGATTGAAGCACACATTACACCTCACTTCTCTAACAACTTTTGCAAATCTTAAAAATATAACTTTTTCCCTTGTTGCCCATGATTTTGATTGCAAGTTATACAAAATCCATGAAGTTGAGACCATATTTTCACACTATGATCTTCTCATTCGAGCTGAAACCATAGTTTCTAGTCACTTGGGGTTAATGCTATACAAAGGACAATGCCACTTGTTATCTATAGCTTGTATCATGTTGCTTCAGTGCCTATTTTTAGGAATAGTCCCAAGAGATAACTGAGAGGGGGGTGAATCAGTTATCTACAAGTTTCAATTCTTTATCCAATTAAGTATACTTAAACATAAAGCATAAACACAATGAAAGAACACTTGAATACCACCAATATTTTGGTTACGGGGAAGCCAAAATAGGTAAAAACTCCAGTGGGACTTGATACCCACTAATATTCTGTACTAGTGTATAGTGATCCTTGTTAGAAGATTCTTTACCCTATTAGGAGTATATTTATAATATATTAAGTATAGTAGACCTAGTCAAGGGTCAGACCCTGTTAGGAGTCTTTTACAATTGTCCCTGTTATGGGAGAGGACACACTATCTGAGAGCTCACTACTCAAATGGGCGAAGGCTACAACCTTTTGAATAACAGATACACACTATATCTGGATCTTGGTGAACTATGCTTTGACCTACTATCTGGATCAATTCCAATGAATAGCACAAGTACTTTACTTGGTCACATAGACCTTATTCTAATGGCTCAACACTTAGCACACTCTTCTTTTCTCTGCTTAATCAACCATGAACCAAACTCAACCAATCACAAATGACTGCCTATAAATATCTTTCCTCCAAATGATATAATCAAGTCGGCCTGTTAGAACCATCTTGAAATCATATTAGAGAAACTATAACAAAATCAAATAAATATTTTTTCATCTCTATTATGCACGTAACTCATTCTGGGACCTGTCTAATAAAATAAATGTAGACACATGCTACACACTGTCGGCTCTACCAAAACAATTAGAACTTTCTTTGTAAGCTAAATTAACTCATGCACTCTTAACCAAACATCAATAACACTTCTCCAAGCTTAAATCCAAGGGTGCATACCCTCAAGATAGGTGCAACTCAAGAACCAATAAAAATTTTGTCGGCTCTTTTGAACAAACATAGGAAACTGCTACTGGTGAATAACGACTGCATAACTTCACTTGCGTTCATCATCAGACTATGCATCCATAATTAAAACATTAATAACATGTCTTCAACATATATCCAAGTGTGCAAAGCTCCATGATAACTATATGGACAACCATACATAGAACATTATCTATTACTCTGTTAGGAACACTACTGACACCAACTACTATATAACTATTTGTACCAACAGTTAACCTATGCGCCCATGATATCATGTTGATATCATGTCCATGCTATAAATACTAAAAGCTTACTACATAAGACTTCCACACATGCTAATTTCCATATGTTGTCATCAATGACAAACATAGAGTCAGTACTGGCCTGCTGGCAAATCTCCAACAATCTCTTGTTAGAAAGTAAAGTCCACCAAGATAACTAAGAGGGGGGGGTGTATCAATTATTAGATAATTATAACTTTTATCAACTTCAACAACATTAAATCATGTACATAATATAATTACCAACCATAGAAAGATATTCATACACAATAACACAATGACACAAGATATGTTGACTAGGGAACCTCTTGATCAAAGAGTAAACCCTGGTGGGAATGATGCCCACAAAAGATGCACTAATATGAATATTTTGTTAGAAAGTAAAGTCCACCAAGATAACTGAGAGGGGGGGGGGGTGAATCATTTATTAGATAATTATAAATTTTAACATCTTCAACAACATTTAACCATGTAAGTAATGCAATTACTAACCATACAAAGATATTCATACACAATGACACAATAACACAAGATATGTTGACTAGGGAACCTCTTGATCAAAGAGTAAACCCCAATGGGAATGATGCCCACAAAAGATGCACTAATATGAATATTCCTTATGAGAGGATGGACTCTATTAGGAGTCTTATGAAATACATTCAGTACATATAAATCCATGTTAGGAGATTTTGAATCCCTGTTAAAAGATTCTAACCCTGTTAAGAGTTATGGAAGACAGAAGGACCCACTACCCAAACAACTTTAGGGTAAGATCATTGAACACACTGTCCAAATAACCTTGATATTATTTAGTAGAATAATATAAAATATGTTACCTCCTTACTATGCCAAACCACACTCACTGCTACATTAGATCTCAATTCCAAATCTTTGAACTTTGCATGTCTTCCTTCACAATTTGGCTTTCACAATCTCTTAGGCTCTTTTCTTCACTTCATGCTTACATTCACATGCAACCAAACCATGCTCACACTTATTTCATATTTTTTATACTTCATAAAATAAGGAAAAACATTCCTTCCTTTATACCACACTCAAATAATTACAAATGAGTAGCCACATAAATACAAAATAAAAGTTTCCATACGCTACATCAAAATTACACAAAACTGTTGGCTTCCAAAAGAAATAACTCTTCACTCATGCAACTTCAATGTTTGTGTTGTGAACCACATCACCATTAATGTGTCTCAAACTTCCCTTTAACTACACAAAACTAGATTTCATCCCGATTGGGAGATATCATCTGATTTCCACAAACTGCTACTCAGGAACACTGCCTGAATACTGCTTTTACCAAAATGCTCATAACTTTCATGAATCAATGAATTATTGTCTATGCTCCTAACCATATAAAAATAACATATCAAAGAGTATAACCTCAACATTTCATAGCTCCAACTACAATATCCCACGTGCGCTAATCAAAACACTATCTGCTTCTCTGCTAGTCTCTAGAAGATCACTATGTTGACATCAATGACAATCATAGTCATGAATGCAACAATAACTGCTACAAAATGACTGCCAACATCCAACATTCATTCCTAACATATTCCTTGTGAAAGGATGGACTCTATTAGGAGTCTTATGAAATACATTCATTACATATAAATCCCTATTAGAAGATTCTAACCCTATTAAGAGTTATGGAAGACAGAAGGACCCATTTCCCAAATAGCTTCAGGGTAAGATCACTAAATACACTATCTAAATAATCTTTGTATTACACATTATAATAATATGTTACATCTTCTCTGACTATGGAAAACTGCACTCACTGTTACACCAGATCTCAATTTCAGATCTCTGTACCTCACATGTCTTCCTTCTCAAATTCGCTTTCATATTTAGCTCTTTTCTTCACCTCATGCATACATCATCACATCCAACCATATCACAACAATGAAACACATTCCTTCCTTTATACCACACTCAAATAATTATAAATGATTTGGAATACAATTACAAAATAAAAGTTTCCACACGCTACATCAAAATCACACAAAACTATCAGCTTCCAACTACAATAATTTTTCACTCGTGTGACCTCAAGGTTTGCACTATCATCCACATCACTATCAATGTGTTTTCAACTTATTTTTAATTTCATAAAACTATATTCCATCCTGATTAGGAGATATCATCTGATTTTCACAAACCGCTACTCAAGAACACTACCTGAATACTGCTTCCACCAAAATGATCATAACTTACATGAATAAATGAATTACTATATGCACTCATTACCATAGACATATAACATATCAAAGAATATATCCTCAACATCACATAGCTCCAACTACAATATCCCACATGCACTAATCCAAACTTTGTCTGCTTCTCTGCAAGTCTCTGGTAAATCACTATGTTGTCATCAATGACAATCATAGTCATGAATGCAACAAAAACTGCTACAGAATAGCTGCCCAACATTTAGCATTCATTCTTAATAATCTCCCCCATTGGCATTGATGGAAACATAGATGAAAAAAATCCAATGTTCCAAAAATCCAATACTGCAACACTACTGCTCTAAAAATTCTTTCAAGTCTTCTTCATCAATCAAATCTTGCTTTTTTATCCTATTCAGTTCTCTCCAATGGATGTTTCAGATGGTTTTTCATGTATACTCCTCCCCCATTGACATCAATGATAGAAATTTCATCATTATGTCAACAACAACTCCAATGTTAAAAGACACTATTCAGAAAATACATTCACTAGAGTCCTCATGACTCAGCTCAGATACACATACTCCCCCATAGAGGAAGTACCAACATCTAGTCTAGAAGAAGGATAAGGCTCATATACCACTGGATGGATGCAATTAACTACATCATTTCTCAAAAGTAGGCTAGGGCATAACCCCAAGCATACCTCTCAGATACTCAAATGTATCCTTAGGCAAAGGCTTTGTAAATGTATTTTCTATCTACTGCTTTGTACTTATGTACTCAAGTCTGACTTCTTTCTCAACAACATTCTCTCTTAAAACATGATACTTAATCTGTATATGCTTTGTCTTAGCATGTAATACAGGATTCTTAGACATACTAACTATGTTGGTGTTGTCACAATGTATGACAACAAGTTCAACAAACTTTATTCCAATATCCTTCAGCATTTGCTTCATCCAAATTATCTGGTTACAATTGTTTGCTACTGCTACATATTCTACTTCTGTTGTGCTTTATGAGATACAATTTTGCTTCTTGCTTAGCCAAGAAACCTGTCTTCCTCCAAGGAAAAATGCTCCTCCACTAGTGCTTTTCTTATCATCAACACTGCCTCCCCAATCAGCATCTGTATATGCACATAGGGTAAAGTCATCATATTTTTCATACCACAATCTATAGTCCATTGTGCCTCTTAAATATCTCAGTATTCTCTTTACTGCTACATAATGTGATTCTCTAGGTTTAGCTTGAAATCTTGCTACAATTCCAACAAAATGTGCTATATCAGGTCTTGTATGTGTCAAATACTGCAATCCTCCAATCATAGATCTATATTTCTTCTGTTCCACTATAGGAGTCTCATCTATGCTAGATAACTTATGTCTAGTCACCACAGGTGTTCCAACTGGTTTACAATTTTCCATTCCAAATCTTTTCAACAAGTCATTAAGGTACTTTGTCTGACTTACAAAGATACCATCATTGTTTTGTGTTATCTGCAATCCCAAAAAGTATTTCATTTCACCAATCATACTCATTTCAAATTTAGTCTTCATTTCATCAAAACATTTGTCACTAGCTTCATCTTCTCCTCCAAAAATAATGTCATCAATGAAAATAACTATAACCAACAAACCATTTTCAATTTCTTTTGTGTACAATTTGATATCAACTGTTCCTTTTGTAAATCCCAATTTTAATAAATACTTGTCCAATATTGCATACCAAGTTCTAGGTGCTTGTTTAAGTCCATATAAAGCTTTCTTCAGTTTACATACCATGTCTCCTTCTTGATTCAAAGGAAAACCTTTAGGCTACTCAATGTAGATTTCTTCTTCCAACTCTCCATTTAGAAATGTTGACTTCACATCCATCTAATATACTTTGAATAAGCCAAAAACATTCTTACTGCTTCAATTCTTGCAATAGGTGCAAAGGTTTCTTCATAGTCAATTCCTTCTTGCTATGAGTATCCCTTACATACCAATCTTGCTTTATTTCTTACTACTTCTCCATGTTCATTCATCTTGTTTCTGAATACCCATTTAGTTCCAATAACATTCTTGTCTTTAGGTCTAGGGACCAATTCCCATGTCTTGTTCCTTTCAATCCGATCTAGTTCTTCTTTCATAGCATTATTCCAACTTTCATCTTCACAAGCTCCACTAGTAGTTTTAGGTTCAATTTGAGAAATCAAACATAACTGTTCGTGTACCTTATTCTGAGTTAGAACTCCTCTTTTGATGCTTCCAATAATTTGTCCAATAGGATGATTTCTTGATAAATTCTTACTAGGTGTCACTATCTCAGATCTCACTTCAGGTGTAGGTTCTTCAATGACTTCACTATGGCTTTCATTCAATAAATCACTGTTAGTCTCATAAAATAATTTAGTAGATCTAGTATTAGGTTTAGGATGAGCTTCTTTATCTGATTCATAATCAAGCATTCTTTCCTAAATTTTGAACTTTTCATCAACTTTAACATTTGCGGTTTCAACAATAGTCTTAGTTCTTTTATTGTAACATCTATAGGCTTTTCTTTTCAAAGAATATCCAAGAAATATACCTTCATCACTTCTAGGATCAAACTTTCCAATATCATAATCTCTCTTTATATAATATTTGCTTCCAAAAATTCTAAAATACTTAACTGAGGGTGCATGTCCAAAACATAATTCATAGGGTGTCTTGTCTATGTCTGCTCTGATTTGTACTTTATTCATTGTATACACTGTTGTGTTCATTGCTTCTCTCCAAAATATCTTCACCAAATCATTCTCAAATAACATAGCTCTTGTTGCTTCAATCACTGATCTGTTTCTTCTTTCTACAATACCATTTTGTTCAAGTGTTCTAGGGGTTGAGAACTATCTCTTAATGCCATTTTCTTCACAAAAAGTGTCAAACTCTCTAGAAGTAAATTCTCCACCTCTATTAGATCTCAAACATTTAATCTTCATTCCAGATTCATTCTCAACTTTATTCTTAACAATCTTAAAATTATCAAATGCTTCAAACTTTTCTTTAAGAAATGCAATCCACATCATTCTTGTAAAATCATCAACAAGAATCATAAAATACCTTTCTCCATAGAATAGTCTAGTCCTGGTAGGACTGCTCAAATTTGTATGAACAATCTCCAGCTTTTCTATAGATGTAAACTTCTTACTAGGAAAAGATCTTCTCTTCTATTTAGCCATCACATATTATTTGCAAATCATGTTAGTAGACTTCATAATTTTAGGCAAATCTCTTACTGCAAGTGTAGTACTTACTTTCAAAATGTTGTCAAAGTCTATATGACAAAACTTTCTATGCCATAACCAATTGTCATCAATCTTAGTAATCAAACATGTCATCTCAGTAGGATTCAACTGAAATACATTACCTTTGGTTCTAGATCTAGTTCCAATCAGATTTCCATCTTTATCTTTTATCACACAAGTTTTCTTAGTAAACCAAACTTGATATCCCTTATCAACTAACTATGCAACACTCAAAAGATTATGTAATAAACATCATCAGTATTAGTCTTTCCATCAAGAGTAATAGATCCTATACCTTTAATCAAACAAGGTGCATTGTTTCCAACTTAACAACTCCTCCATCATATTTTTTAAACTTTATGAACTTTTTCATGTCTCCAGTCATATGGTGTGAACAACCATTGTCTATAATCCAATCAACTTTCTTTTCAACTTGAGAAACTAAGGCTTTTTCTTCCTTAATATCAATTTTAGGATTCTCTTCTTTAATTGCTACAAATCATATGTCATCATTATTCTCAGTACCACTTTCACTTAGAGTTCTTTCTATACTTGCTTCAAGATCTTCATCATTAGGATAATAACATTCCTTAGATCTTTTAGGTTTGAAATTGTTTCTATACTTTTCAACTCTCTTAGGACATTTAGATGCAAAATGACCATATTCTTGACAAGTCTAACATTTAAATATTTTCCTACCATCTGGTTCTCTTTTCACAAGCAAGGCAATACCTTCTTCAATCTTCTTGTCTTCTTTATTTCTAGATCTGTTGTTGCTAGCATAATCTCCACTCACACTAATTCTTCTTGACAAAGTAGGGTGAACACTAAGAGCACTGAATGCTATCTCCATTCTAGATAAGTCTCCTGATAACCTCAGGTTTATTTCTACTGCTTCCAATCTTCCAAGAAGATTTTCTCTTGTAAAGTTTTTAGTACAAGGTGTATGCACCCTAAAATGATCACCTAGACTTTGGGCCCCCATTCAACAATTTATCAAATCCCTAAATCAATATTTTCAAAAATCAACATTTTTCAATTATATCAATTTCCTTGATCAAATCCTATTTTATCACTTTCAATTATTTTCCTTGGGCTAACCATTTTATCCTAAGTCTTTATTTATTTAAAAGGAATTTCCTCCATTTTTATTAAATAAAAAGCCCCCACTTTTCCTCTTATCCTAAGTTGCACAAATAAAGCATTATTCTTATTTTATAAAAAGAAGAAAGAACTTTTTATCTCATATGGACATAAAAGTCAACTCTTATTTTCTCATTGGAGGATATTTATGCACATGGATTGCTCCTCTTTCAAGCTCCACCCTTGATTAAATCTTTTTCCTCTTAATCTCCATGGTCCATTCCTTTTCAATTCCTTTAAAAGGAGAGCTCTTTTCTCATTCTTGGACCCCAAATTTTTATGCTAATCTTATGCTATAGGATTTCTTTTAGACTTTGGAGCTTTTGGAGATCATTCTTGCATTATAGTTTTATTATTGCATCATAGCTTTCATGGCATCTAGCTTAGTTTCCTTTATGCTCTAGATTAGCTCACATAGCTTAATTAGCAAGGGTTTGTAATACTTTCCTTTCATAGCTTAGCTTGCATCTTCATTCTTAGCATATCTTGCATTGCATTACATTCTCATTGTTGATTCTTGAGGATATTGGCATTCTTGCCCTTGTCTCTTTGAATCTCCCATTGTGTAGTTTACTAGCAAGGTTGCATGCTTCAATAGCTCTAGTTGAGAGCACCATCAACATCCTTGTGACTCCATGCCTAGGGAGCTCTAGGTCACTTTCTCAAGGTTTCTCATTCATAGATTTCCTTGGAAGTAATGACTTAAAGAAGTGCACTATTTAGTGTGTACATTTTTGGTGCCCACCGTGGATGTGACAGTGATAGGAACCCTGTGTACTTGTAGATATAGGGGTATCTCCACTCCCTCAGTTGCACACGTGGATGCACAATGTAGGTGTGGCTATGATAGGAACCCTATGTACCTATAGATATAGGGGCATCTCTACTCCCTCGACTGCACATGTGGATGCACAATGGTGATGTGCTCCCAAGCCCAAACCTGTGCTATGATAGCACCGCATGCCCAGGTCCTGCTCTCCTGATATACAATCATGTTGAGCTCATGGTACATATCTACCAGGATGGCTAGCTCCCATGCCATCCACTATGGGTGTGCAATCAGATCTGCTACTAACCGACCCCAGCCCAATGGGATACCCTTCTAACTCCTATCATTAATAAGGTCTTGTGCTACAATAGAACATATGATGCATGACACTGGAAAGTCCCTACCAAACTCATCCATCATCTGATCCCAACTGAGGTGTCTATCAATGAAAGTGACATCCTAAAACATGTCCTGCATAGTCTGTCGTCCCTCTATTGAATCCTAATCATAGCACACCTATGCCAACAAACAATCATGTCATTTTCTATCATATGGAAACTTTACATCTATGACTATCTATAAACATGATTATACATACAGGATCTCCATGGCTCAGAACTCGTAGGATCTGATAGGCATCCTCTAGGCTAATAGTAGTCTCTGTAGTGGGCAAATGAAAGGTGTTATGTTCACTGTGCCACCTCTTAGCCAATATTTTAAGTAATCCATGATCTACCCAAATGTGGGACATCTGTAGCAAATAGCTGAATCCCATCTCCCTCAAGTTTGCTCACCCTAGATTGTATAGATCCTGAACGCATCGTAGCCCAGTCACTCGAGGTGCTCTAAAGAGAAGTGCAGAAAAGTTCTCAAGCAAGCCATTTAAACCAAACTAGATGTTAGAACATATCATGATGGATGTATAAAATTAATACAAAACATCTTAAAATCAAACATTGTCAGGACCCATGTCATTTTGCTCAAAAATATTAAAATATGTCATTTTTTATACTGTGTGATATTATTTATTGACTAAGTATTGTGTGATACTTTCCTCAATAGCTATGCAATGGTATCTTTACCTATGATACTTCACATAGTATCACACGATATTTCATCTGGTATCATACGATACTAGATTTAATATCGGTGCGACACTATTTTGACCCATGAAGTATCGCACGACAGATATCCTCAAAGGGTGTGATACTTAGCAAGTATCATATGATTTTTCGTACGAGGAAAATTTGAAAGATTTTTAAAAACCTTAAAAACATGTTTTAAATTGACATTAATGCTCATAATGACCTACAAGGTGAGTTTTTCTAAAAACATACCGAGGCACCATACTACGGAGGCCAATTATGCAACTGAGCGCGCTCAAATCAATGCCTATGGACCGAGATCACTGCTTCCTAGGCCATTTTCTCTCTCTAAGCTCTCAAGATTTTCAAATCACTAAAAGACAAATGATTTTGAAAATGACCTTTTTACCCCCTTTTATAGCATTTTGACTTTTCGACCTAATTTTCAAAACACCTCGAAATTGTGTGAAAATTGCACCCCTAGCTAATTTCGATGTCCTAGATCTATTTTTAGGATCGAAATCAAAATCTAAGTTCATATTGATAGTCAAAATCTTATTTGAAACCTTTCACCCTCTTCTACATAGTTGGTTGATCATTTGAGGCCTGATCCTTCGATCTTTGTTAGGGCATCTTTATTTCTTCATCCCCATCTCTTTCAAACTCTAATCTTTCATTCATTTTCATTTTGCTTCATCTCTCTAAGGTTTGACTTCATTTTTATCCTATATCTTTCTCAGTCAAACCTAGTCAAACTGGGGCATATCTTCACTACTTGATAGTTATCCTATCATTTTTCACCTTCGATTATGATTTCTAGTGACTTGATCAAGTTTATCAATTTGTTATTCTCCTCTACCTAATTTTAATTTCTATTTCAAGGGGGCGGTACCTATCAACTTTAATCTTTGAATCAGCTTATCAATCAACTTTTCTTGAGATTATTATCTCTTATTTGAGACTTGATTTTCACCTAGCTATACAGGTGTTGGTCTTGTCTTTCAGCTTATCTTTGTCAGCCTATGCTTATGCTTGTCCTGATATGTTCCCATCCGTCGAACACATGTCTGGATTGTTTTGTGATCCCAAATCAATCTCACATTTCAATTCCATTCTTTGACTGCATGTGATCCCAAGTTGATCTCACATTAATCAAAGAGGGGCAAATGTATGCACCCTAAAATGGTCACCTAGATTTTGGGCCCCCATTCAGCAATTTATCAAATCCCTGAATCAATATTTTCAAAAATCAACATTTTTCAATTATATCAATTTCCTTAATCAAATCTTATTTTATGACTTTCAATTATTTGCCTTGGGCTAACCATTTTATCCTAAGTCTTTATTTATTTAAAAGGAATTTCCTCCCCTTTTATTAAATAAAAAGCCCCCACTTTTCCTCTTATCCTAAGTTGCACAAATAAAGCATTATTCTTATTTTATAAAAAGAAGAAAAACACTTTTTATCTCATATGGACACAAAATTCAACTCTTATTTTCTCATTGGAGGATATTTGTGCACATGGATTGCTCCTCTTTCAAGCTCCACCCTTGATTAAATCTTTTGCCTCTTAATCTCCATGGTCTGTTCCTTTTCAATTCTTTTAAAAAGAGAGCTCTTTTCTCATTCTTGGACCCTAACTTTTTATGCTAATCTTATGCTGCAAGATTTCTTGGAGACTTTAGAGCTTTTGGAGATCATTCTTGCATTCTAGTTTCATTATTGCATCATATCTTTTGTGACATCTAGCTTAGTTTCTTTTATGCTCTAGATTAGCTCACATAGCTTAATTAGCAAGGGTTTGTAATACTTTCCTTTCATAGCTTAGCTTGCATCTTCATTCTTAGCATAGCTTGCATTGCATTGCATTCTTATTGTTGATTCTTGAGGATATTTACATTCTTTCCCTTGTCTCTTTGAATCTCCCATTGTGTGGTTTACTAGCAAGGTTGCATGCTTCAATAGCTCTAGTTGAGAGCACCATCAACATCCTTGTGACTCCATGCCTAGGGAGCTCTAGGTCACTTTCTCAAAGTTTTCCATTCATGGATTTCCTTGGAAGTAATGACTTAGAGAAGTGCACTATTTAGTGTGTACACAAGGTATAGCTTGTTCAATCATCTATGTTGTCTGCTTAAATACAGAAGTCAATGTTCTTAGAATTTTCCATATCACTTCATTCTCTATCTTTGTTCCTCCACAAGATTTTATACCTGTAATAATTTCTGACATTCTACCAATATAGCTTCTAATAGACTCATCTTGCAACATTCTTATATCTTCAAATGCACATATCCAATTATGTAATCTAACTCTTTTTGCATGTTCATCACCTTTAAAAGTAGAGTGTAAAGCTTTCCAAATTTCATGAGATTTTTTCAAACATTTTACCTGATTGTACTCATTCTTTGGAAGGGCTATCAAAAGTGCTTTTCTTGCAAGTATGTTACACATGAATAGATCTCTCTCATTAGCAGTACATGTTTCAAGATTGTCCTCTTCAATGATAGTCTTATCGTTCTTTGTAATTGTAATACCCCAAAAATAGGTCATAAGCTCATTAACCTCCTACATCTTAAAAATCAAATGAAATCAATACAAAAGTCCTAACCTAAGGCACATCTGCACATTATCAAATTTAATTGATTATCCTAAATTTTGCATTGAGGAATATTCCTGAAAATATTCCTAATTTATCATAATTATTCTTAATTTAATGATTGTTTGATGTCAAATCTTATTTATCCTAAAGTTGATTAATTGAATATGATGAATATTTAATTAATTAATTTAATTCTGCCACTTAATTATTTAATTAGATTTAATTGCATTTATTCCTAATTAATATTGTTTTTATTTTGACAATAAATCAAAATTCCTACAAACAATCAATTGGATATTTATTTAATTGATTTAAAATCAAAGTTGTCAAATTTAATGATTTAATTGGAATAAAGTTTGATTTAATAATTGATTAACCCATAAATCAATTGTTTTAAATTTAAAAACAGTTAAGTTGAGAATAAATCACTTTATTTTTAAATTAATTCATATTAAATCATGCACAATCAAAAAAAGCAGGCAACTAGAAATTAACAATCAATTTTAAAATTGAAACTCAACATCTAATGATAAGTTGAAAAAAAAAAGCAAAAAAAAAAAACTCTATTTTGAGATAAAAATTGCTTTTGCATGATTTTATGAATTAAATATTCTTAATTTCTTGATAACTCAAAAATCAACCTGAGTTTATCAAGAGTGATTTATGGCTTTTTTATGTCATCCTCAAAGCCCTAGATTTCTATAAAAACAAGGCTTCAGCTCTTCTAAAATCATCTCTCAAATTTGCACAATTACTCTAGTGAATTGACATCTAAAGAATCAAGCACTTGTGACAGGTGAATTTGTGAGATCATTCATAATTTTCATGGTTTTTGCATAGCTTTTCATATCATTTAGCATATCATTTTTAGATACTTTTACATATCAATTTCATACATTTTAGATCAATTTCATACATTCTAGCTTAGATTCATACAGTCTTTCATCTTATTGCATAGAAAATAAAAAAATATAGATTACTTTGCATTCATAAGTCTTTCATCTTTTAGCATTAAATCTTTCATTTAGGTGTTGCATTGTCACTGATCTCAATTCTAATTTGAGAACATCATATTCGCACCTACTAGAAGGCAGTAAATCGCTAGTTAGCATAGTTTCAATTACTTGCAGATTTTGATTTTGCTAACCTCTAATATTTTACTGAAGTGTTATGTCTACAGCTAGGTACAAAATTCACACACACATTTCTAGTGCCCACTGTGGGGCAACCCACCTTTACATGCTAGTTTTGGTTATTTTTTATGGAGCTAACTCCCTTGTGCAGATTTACTTGGAGATTAAAACCCTAAATTTTCAAAGATTTAATTTTATCTCCCAAACAGCATGGAGTTTTGGTCTGAATTTTTTTTTAGGTTGGAGACATATGAGGGAAACTTCCATAAAAAAGTTTTAAAAAATTTGAGATTTTTGAAGTTTTAATAATTTTTTCTTTATTTTTCATAAATAATTCATTTTCAATGCAAATCATCATATTTTTTACAAATTTTTATATTTTTGGAAATCTCTTTAAATTCTATAAGGGGTCCATTCTTTGTTTTTTAAATTTGAATGTAATATAATAGCTCAAATAGTCAATTTACAAAAACTAGTTTGTTTTAGTAAAATAGGTCTCTAGGGCACAAATGAAGAGATTTTTGTGAAATTTTTACATTTTTGAAAAGCTCTCTATTTTTTAGCAAGGGTCTTTTTTTACATTTCTATTTTTATGACTGAAATCATATCAAAAAAATTAGATCTTGTTAACTAGGTCAAGTGCAAAAAAAATAAAAATGTTGTGATGGGTATGCACTTATTTTTCATATGATTCAATACATGATATGAGTTGTCATTTGAATTATTTTCTAGTTATTATTGCTTCTAACAATTGATTTTCAGATCTAACCCTAGGGTTTGCATAAGTTGAATATACCTTGCATATCTTGTTTACTTGTTTGCTTGTTGGCTTGTTGGAGAGTTCGTGGTTTGCTTGCATGGAAAAGCTCAACAAAAATTGCTAAAATAGGTAAAATCTACTAAGCGCATTATGAGGAACTCAAGTATTCTATTACATCTGATAACACTTCATTTTGGGATATAAAACAAACTCTCTTGTGTCAAGCTTGAGTGCCTTTACAACTTTCATAATTCACACTTCAGTTTTGGGCTCTAAAACAAACATAGATTTGCTTTTCGCATATTTGTTACATAGTAAATAGGCCCTATGAACACTATTTATGGTTCTTGAGAGAGTGGGTTTCCATCAAAGCTCTTCTCAATGAGAGAACCCCTTGTAGGTAGGGAGGTTACTGAGAGTGTCTCACCATCTACTAGATTTGTGTGTCTTCAACTTTTGATTGATACATTCTCTCTCTGGAGGGGTTGATAGATCATAAGCGGTTGCCATCATAGATCTTTGTGAAATAATCTTGGGCTTAGCATGTTAGATTAATCTATCTACTTTGTTTTGGTTAAAAGTGAAAAGGCTAGAAGACTATGCTCTAATCCCTTTTTGGGTAGTAACAGAAACTCAGATCCTTGAATCTGGAACTAGTCCCCATGTGGTATCTTTTGCGAGTCACCTTTAGAGAGGGTTAATCATAGTGGACACTCCCTTAATTGGGTTAACCACATGGATGGAACCTCAAGTGGTAATAGCCATTTTCACCATGGTAGCAGCAACCTCTATATAAATGTCCTTGTGGAAGAAATCTTCATAGGTGTGGTCTCTTATTGGGCTGTCGGATCTCCCTAGCAGTTCCTGTTTGATTAAATTCTCAGACTATGTCAAAACCCTGGTGCACCTAGATTGGATTTCACCCTCTTAAGATCACAAAATTTGCAGAGTCAGACCATTACTACAAACCCTAGTGAGGCCAAATTTTTTCATTTTCTAGGAATATGTGCATTATTGAAAAACTTTTTGGAACATACACAAGTAGTATTTCTAGGGATTAGCACAATAAGTCACTATTTCTTGTTCATGTGCAAGGTTTCTTTTTCCCTTGTTCATTGTTTTCAAATGATTTCTTGCTTCCCTTGCTTGCTATTTTGCATGCTTGATATCTTCTTGGTTACTTGAAATGAACTTTTACACAAATCTTCAAAAAATAGATAGAAAAATTTGCAAACAAAATGATACTAAAAAATTGAAAAATTACAAATCTGAAGCAAAAATCCTTTCTGGTGTCAAAATTCATCCTAAAATTTCAAAACTTGTATTAAAGCCAAAGTCAAAGTTCTCAGAGATTGGTCAAATTTGTCAGAAATCTAGTTTTTTTACAGCTTGTTCCTAAATTTTGTCAAAATAGCGAACTGATTCTTGTCATTTCTAGTCATCCTTGGTCGGTTTGGGTCAAATCTTAGGTGCTATGACATGTTTCTCAACATAAAAATGAACTTAAATGGTATCAATTTGCACAAAATGACTCTTGTTCTTCTTTCTTCCACATCTCTCATGTCTTCCTAGTCTCCCATTTCCATCCTTTCTCCTATTCCTCCACATCTTCTTCCTCTACTAGGTCTTCACCTTCCTCTTCTCCACAATCTCATTCCTCTTCTACCTCTCCCAAGAGTCTTACTCTTTGTCTCAAGACATACCATGATGAGCAATATGATAGTCCTTGTGATACCTATTCCATAAAGAGTGATATACCCATCTTTGATAACTATGATGATGGAAAATTTAATGATACCTATGACACCTTTGTTCCTAAGAGTCCTCCTAGTCATGTGCTCATGCTTACTAGAAATGGGTTGTCACATTGGATAGATCATGATGGTGATCCATATGATTCTTATTTTGAAAGAGACTTTGATGATTTTTGTGAACAATAACTAGATGATACATCTACTTCACTTGAAGAAGAGAAAGCTTACCATGCTGATTATAAACGTCAATACTATAAGGATCTCTCCTCTAAGAATTCTCATGCTGAAAATAAAAATTACACTCTCAAGCAAGATTATGTTAATGATGGACCTTTGTCTTGTGATAGTTCCCTTCCATCCCCTACTTCCTCCAATACCCATACATTTCCTAAAGCTTCCAAGCCTATCAAATCTTTCACAAGTCCTTCATCCACCAAAGGCCCTAATACTTTTCATGTAGTTTCCTATAGTTATCCTCAAGGGCTACCTCTTAAAGAAACTCAAGCTAACCTTCACTTAGCTACAAATACTTTCAATAATGCTAAACCTAAAGAGCCTAAGCCTTTATATGTTATAATGCCTACTTCAGCTAGTCCTTCACCATCTCTTCCAAAGTCTTTTGTACAATTTCAACATGCTTCCTTGTGCTTAGAAGTGGCTCCATGTCAAGAGGACTCTAAAAATGATAAAGAAAAGAACATAAAGAAAGATCAAGATCAAGAAACCTCCATGTCATCCAATCCTTTTCATGATGTCTCTTATTTTTTCCATGGTTCTTTTGATCATGCACACCCTTTCTCATGCATTCCATCATGTCTTAAGTCTTCTCCTAAGCAAGACCATGATACTACTTACACTGTTGAGCTTATTGACAATCAAAATAACCTTCCTACACTTGCACTTTCCAAAGATGATACTTCCATTAAGGTTGGTAAAAATGGTGTTGCTACTTCCAATGTTAAGCCTATTGAAAATCAAGAGAAGAATTATGTGCTTATGCTATCCAAAGATCCTTGTCAAGATCAAAGTCTTCCATCTTCTTGTTCTACCACTCCATGTTCGCTTCCACTTTCTACTCTTTCTAAATCTTTTCAAGCTCCGAACAGTCCTATCAAAGAAGTTTCTCCTATTCTAGATATCCATGATTCTATTGAAAATTATAATGCTCACTCTGAAGATGTTGATGTCCTTGGTTGTCATATAAATGTTGATGAACTTGTTGATTATCCTTTTGCATCTTCCACTTCCATCCTTGGACCTCTTCCACCACTACTAAGGGCTTCACATCTACCTTCCATCTTGGGTCCTTATGTCCCTTCACTTTCCCCTCCTAACTCTCCTAATTTCCCACCCAACTTGGGTCCTTTCATCCCTCCATCTCCCATCTTTTCTCAAGATCAACATAGATGCACACCCTTGAATCCTTTTCATCCACCCACCCATCTAAACCAGTCATATCCTCCTTTTTCTTTCACAAGTCCCAAGTCTTTTGGAAGTAACTTGAATGTTCAATACAAGAAAAAGAAGCAATACAAGAATCCATCAAAAAGAGAAGATCACCATGTCTCCTCTAATTGACAGGGTGGCATAAAGTCAAAAGAGATATCTAAGAAAAAAATTCCAAGACAAGTATGGGTTCCAAAATCCATCATTGAAGATATTCTCTCTAAATCATCAAAAAAAAATGAAAAGTCTACGACTATATGGATTCCAAAATCTCTCTTAAAAAAGTCTAATGTTGAGAAACAAGTGAAGTTGACATTCAAGCTTCCAAAGACTTCCACTTCATCTTCTTCCAAAAACATTATTTCATTCCATGCGCCTAAACCACAACCTTTGCTATCCATTCACTATATTCCTTCACGTATTCCTTCATTCATGTTTCCTCCATGCTCTCGCTACCCTTAAAGGTGTGTATTTATGTTGATCTTTCCTTCCTTTCCATCTACCCTTTCACAATCCTTCCATTCATTATCCTTCTATCTTCTATCATTTTTCCTCATTTGCATATTCCTCCTATATTCCAACCTCACTTTACATAAAACTTTATCCTCCATTTTTCTCTTCCATCTCCCTTTCCCTATCAACATCTTGGAGAATATCATTTTGAATTCTTGGAATATCATGGTTTATCCTTTCAAGGAGCATTATCTAAAGAGCTTGCCTTCTTCCAAAAAATAAAAAAATAATTTATTTTTTTTGAAAATGTGCCTTGGTGAAAACCTAGAAATAGGTGCCTTGATAGAAAACTTAAAGAGAAATAAATTCATTCTATGGTTAAAACCACTTCCTTGTGGCTCCTTAGATAAGTACCATGATGAAAACTTGGCAATCAGGCATCATGCGTATTTCTTCTACATATTTCATCCATTCCATCTTCTCTCTTTGATCTTGACAATGTTGACCTATACATGAACATTTGGCTATTTTGTGAGCTATCTTACAATGATCTTGCTTTCATTACATTCATGTTTAGCCTTCATATTTATTTTCCTCCATTCATTCTAGCCTTTCACTATCTTTTTCCCCTTTGGTCTTGATCTAATAAAAAAAAAAAAAGGAGTAAAACATGGTGTTATGAAGCCTCTTGACATGTCTACTCCTTTGGACTGCATCCTTTCCTACTCTTGCATTATGATCTTGTGACTTATCCTATGCTGGCCTTTCATTTCTTGTCCAAATGCACTTTACATAACATTTTTTTCCTAGCTTGGGTATTCTTGAGGAGTTTTCCCTTGAGAATTTATTCCCTTCATTCTCCTTCATTCTCTTGTCTTCCATCTCTTCCACCATCTTGCCAATCCCTCTTGTTCTCCACCT
This sequence comes from Chamaecyparis obtusa, assembly GCA_027943335.1. Taxonomy (NCBI): domain Eukaryota; kingdom Viridiplantae; phylum Streptophyta; class Pinopsida; order Cupressales; family Cupressaceae; genus Chamaecyparis; species Chamaecyparis obtusa. Next base: position 1,222,028 of record BSBK01005659.1, read on the forward strand.
TGCTAAACATTGGGATTGGATGATATGATCTTGCTTGGGAATTTTCAATGGACAAAGATTCTATCAAGTTTGCTAAGAAATGTCAAAAAGTGCCAAGTGCATGGTAACTTAATTCATGCTCCAGGGAGAGCTCTAATTTCCTTTACTACACAATGGCCTTTTCACTAATGGGCACTTGATCTTATAGGATCCATACATCCTCATTCATCTAATGGACATACCCATATAATCACAGCTACATATTATTTTACAAAATGGGTAGAAGCAGTCCCTTTGACACAAGCAACTGGAAAACAAATATATATGTTCATCTTGAACTACATCATATGCCAGTATGGTATTCCACATTCCATAGTCATAGATAATGGTGGACAATCTAGGAATAAAGACTTGGATGATTTATGTGCCAAATTCAAGATTACACAACATTGGTCATCTATCTACTATCCTCAAGGGAATGGACAAGTAGAGGCTTCTAACAAGAATCTATTAAAAATCTTGCACCATACAGTTAATAAAATAGGAAGAGACTGGCATCTCATGATCAATCTAGCTTTCTAGGCCTACAAAACAAGTATCAGAATGCCCAGTGGGGCTACACCTTTCACTTTAGTTTATGGTTCTGAAGCAGTACTACCTATTGAGGTGGAAATCCCATCACTAAGAATCAAAATGCATGGTCTAGTAATTGATGATGACTATAAAGTGTCTAGGTTGCAAGAACTTGAACTACTAGATGAGTGTAGAAAAACAACGTATGATCATCTCAAAGTATATCAAATGAGAATGTCTAGAGGTTACAACAAGGAAGTTAGACACAAAGAATTTTAGGTTGGCGATCTAGTCTTGAGAGAGAATCCTAAAAATCAATCACATAGAGAGTGCAAGGGGAAGTTTGAACCCAACTGGTTGGATCCCTTTGTAATCACTACTACTTTTGATTCTGGTGCCTATCAACTCTTAATGACTAAAGGAGAATAGATCTGAGAACTAATCAACATTCTCCATCTAAGGAAATTCTATGCCTAAGGTTTCAGTGTATGGTAAAATATCCTAAAAAATCTTAAAAATCTGAAAAAATCTTTAAAAAATGAACATCTTGGTGAAAACCTAGCAATGGGCACCTTGATGATTCACAAAAAAATCAAAAAATACCAAAAATATCAAAAAAATTAGAAAAATGAAAAATACAAAAAAATGAGAAAAAGAAAAAGTGCCTTGGTGAAAACCTGGAAATCGGTTCCTTGGTAGAAAAAATAGAATCTCTGCCAAGATGGTGGAAACCTGGCAAACAGGTGCCACTTGTTTCAAAATGCTCCATCTATTAGTGCAATCTTGGTCTTTCCTAGCTTTCAGTCTACTTTAGTCTATATATATCCTTATTTCAATAAAGTCAGTCTGTACACCAATCAGCTCAAGCGTCTATATCCTATCAATGCTTAACACTTGGGGGTAATCAAAGTCATATCCTAGGGCCTCTAGTATACCTTAGATGAGTCATATCTAGTTAGAGTCCTTTGAAGCTTCATCTGAGTTAGTCAGTCAGTCTTCTCTCTAGAAAAGATTTTACATCTACAACAACGCAATCAAACACAAATTGAAAACAATCTATGCTTTTTACATGCTATTATCTCCTTGTATGCTTACTAATTCGCATTGAGATTTTTTCATATTGTGTTCCTTCAAGCTCTTCGATGATCTCCTTTATAGGATTTAGAGAGTGATGACTGGGGGCATAATCTTTTCTTTGTCTTCTGCTTGTATGTGAAAATCTAACTTTGAAATTCTAGATTGAAATGGTGTTCATCTGTAAGAGCCTCTATCTCGAATTGGATGTCCATGCGTACCTCAACCATTGATACCTAGAAAATTCAAAGAAGTTTGATCTAACTATTGTCTTTTTGAGTGAGTTCTTTCTCCTACTATGAAATGTGATCTTGCCTAAGGATGTGAATGATAAAGGGTCACTATGGGTAATTCACACTAGATTTAGAATGATCTCTTAACTTCTTGATGTGTTTGTTATGCAAGGTGTATTCAAGTCATCATGACATTTATGTTCTAATACTTATACAAATTGCTATATCAAAATGGACATGATATTCAAGTCATCTTGGTGTTTGTGCCTTGGTGCTTATATCTAATCTGACATTCTAAAAATAAAATCAATATTCATATGTCCATGGTTGCCTAACCAGTGGGTGTTGTATTGATTCCTGAGCATACAAATTGATATTCATATGTCTATGGTTTCATAACTAGTGGGAATTGTATTGATTTATTCAGTTACCTAAAAGTTCAATGATGACAACAAATCAACACATGATCAATGACTAGGTCCTAGGTTTGCATTTCATTCTGCATTTCACTTTGCATGATCTCACAAATTTCTTGAACACTAAAATGATTCTTCAAAACCAAATATGCTAAACATGACTACAAGAGTTGAATCTTACACAAAGGTCCATCCAATGAAATAGCAAGTAGAATCCTTTTTCGGGATCAAAATCAAAATCTGAGATCATTCATATTATTAACTACTTGCATAATCAACCTTTCAATCATCACAGAAATCTAGAATTCAACTTAACTGATTATCTTACATCAAACTATCAAAATTTCAACTTTGTTAACTATGGTCAACTCATAGTTTAACCTAGTCAAAATTGGTCTACAGGATCTCTAAATGATGCAGAACATGTTCTTGAATGTGAATAACCATTTCTCAAATCAATTAACATGCTTCTAAACTATAACACTAACTTTTCTTGTCAGATTTCAATTTTAATCCCGAAGGGAGCATGTTATTGCACGTCATTCAAGTCTGTAAATCAAAATCTAAAGATCAAATCTTTCCTCAATAATCAAGACAACAACCACATCTAGTTGATGATTCATCAAAAGTCCTCGTCACTTGGGGAAAATCTTTAATTTCTTGGGGCATATTAGATTCATCAAGATCCATATAAATCTAGTATCCTAAATCTATCTTGTAAACTGTATTAGCTTTTCGTAACCATTAATTCATTTGTGTTATTTCCTTGGTTCTTCATAACTAATGGGTTTAGGATGTGATACCAATATGATTCATACAAGGAAATTTAGGTCTAGAATCGATCACTCATTTTGTCACAATCATAAGGTTTAGAATCAAGTGTTTTTGGCACTTTTTCGTAATCACTAGTTCATTACTGATATAGCTAGCATCATCTCAATTCCTGGTCATCCTAGACCTGGTTCGGCATCCTTTTCCAATCTTTCAATCAATTTCTATCTCAGAATCGGTTCATCTTTCAAATCAATCTCAAACATCTTTATCAAACACAAACTATTCTTTGAACCACTATGCTTTGCACAATGATTCAAAGAGGGGCAAAATGTAATACCCCAAAAATGGGCCATAAGTTCATTAACCTCCTATATCTTCAAAATTGAATGAAATCGATACAAAAGTCCTAACCTAAGGCACATCTGCACAATATTGAATTTAATTGATTATCCTAAATTCTGCATTGGGGAATATTCCTGGAAATATTCCTAATTTATCATAATTATTCTTAATTTAATGATTATTTGGTGATAAATCTTATTTGTCCTAAAGTTGATTAATTGAATATGATGAATATTTAATTAATTAATTTAATTCTGCCACTCAATTATTTAATTAGATTTAATTGCATTTATTCTTACTTAATATTATTTTTATTTTGACAATAAATTAAAATTCCTACAAACAATCAATTGGATATTTATTTAATTGATTTAAAATCAAAGTTGTCAAATTTAATGATTTAATTGGAATAAAGTTTGATTTAATAATTGATTAACCCATAAGTCAATTTTTTTAAATTTAAAAACAGTTAAGTTGAGAATAAATCACTTTATTTTTAAATTAATTCATATTAAATCATGCACAATCATAAAAAGCAGGCAACTAGAAATTTACAATCAATTTTAAAATTGAAACTCAACATCTGATGATGAGTTGAAAAAAAAACAAAAAAAACAAAAGCTCTATTTTGAGATAAAAACTACTTTTGCATGATTTTATGAATTAAATATTCTTAATTTCTTGATAACTCAAAAATCAACTTGAGTTTATCAAGAGTGATTTATGGCTTTTTTCTTTCATCCTCAAAGCCCTGGATTTCTATAAAAACAAGGCTTCAACTCTTCTAAAATCATCTCTCAAATTTGCACAATTACTCTAGTGAATTGACATCTAAAGAATCAAGCACTTGTGACAGGTGAATTTGTGAGATCATTCATAATTTTCATAGTTTTTGCATAGTTTTTCATATCATTGTTAGATACTTTTACATATCAATTTCCTACATTTTAGATCAATTTCATACATTCTAGCTTAGATTCATACAGTCTTTCATCTTATTGCATAGAAAATACAAAAATATAGATTACTTTGCATTCATAAGTATTTCATCTTTTAGCATTAAATCTTTCATTTAAGTGTTGCATTGTCACTGATCTTGATTCCAATCTGAGAACATCATACTCGCACCTACTAGAAGGCAATATATCACCTGGTTAGCATAGTTTCAATTACTCATAGATTTTGATTTTGTTAATGTCTAATGTTTTACTGAAGTGTTGTGTCTACAACTAGGTATAAAATTCACACACACAGTAATCAACCAATAACTTGGTCCTAAACACAATAGGTGTGTCTTCATCTTTTCTTTCTAGCTATCAAAATTTACTCCATCAAACTTAGGCCTTTCTTTCCTAAAATTTGCCATGGATCTCCTTAAGCTGTTAAACTTCTTTTTCAAGGACCTGCCGCTCTGATACCAATTCTTAGAAAGTAAAGCCCACCAAGATAACTGAGATGGGGGGGTGAATCAGTTATCAGATAATTATAACTTTTATCAACTTCAACAGCATTAAACCATGTAAGTGTATGTGACTGAATGTGACCTCCAAATCAGACACAACACAACATGGTCATTATTCACTTAATAGAATTCGAGAGAGAGTATGAAGAAGTCAATCCAAATTCCATGGTGAGGCGACTTGTTGCCTCCTATGTGAATGGGGTGTTTGAATACTCTCAGAATGAGAGCCAATAGCCGGGAGACCAATTCAAGAATGGAAGATTTCTAAGAAGCAATAAAGATGAGCAAGATGAAACTAAGCTAAGAATGAATGCAATTAATCTAGAAAACTTTGAAAGAAATATGAAATGCAGATTTTTATTTGATTTTGAAATAAAGATGATATTAGAATAAGAACAAGTAGGAAAATTTAATCTAAATGTGAAATGCCATTACACTAATATGAGAAATTAAACTAGATAATGCAATAAAAGAGCTTTGAAAATAATGAGATATGAGACTAAAAAATGCTATAGTGTAGATGCTCTTAAAAATTGCTCTCCCTAATGAAGAAAAAGAGCCCAAATAAATAGAAGAGCCAAGAGGAGGAGGAAGAGTTTCTTGATTCGAAACTCCTGACCCTTCATATCCCTTTTGGGACAAATAAGCATGAATTACTTTATTAAAAGAATGGAAAATGCCACATGAGGACCTTTCGAATATCTCAAATTATTAATTCAAGAAAAGGTGTCCAGTCAAATAACAAGCAATTAATTAATTCCTTTTTTAATGTATTAGCCAAAGGGGGTGGTTTGATTTAATTTAATTTAAAGCACATAGGACTTTACAATTAAATTAATGTATCGTAGAGATAATTTAGCTAATAAAGTCAAAGAGACTTAGGAATTAATTTAGTATTTGATTATTGCAATTTAGGGTCTTTGCAACTGACATCAAGTCAAGTAGAGCCAGGTAGGAGAGAGAAAATTGCCTAGGGAACTAGGACTTTGGTGACATAGAAATTGAAGAAATGCACCAAAATTGATGAAGTTTAATAAGTGCCAATTTTGGGGTATTACATTTGCCCCTCTTTGAATTGATGTGCGAACAACATGTTGATTCAAAGAATAGTCTGAAGTGACAGATGATGAGAATTTCCGTAGTCCAAGTTAGATTGTGAAGACAACGGTCTTAGAAGAGAACCGGAATCGTGGTTAGATTGCCCCAATACCAATTGATGAAGATGCAGATTTAGGACTATCTCCGAATTAGGGTTAGATTGCCCCAATACGAAGTTTAGCCCTCCAAGACGCAGGTTAGATTGCCCAGAGAATGGTCTAAAAGATATTTTGAGAGTCATCTCCAGAATGAAGAATGATCCTTGAGGATCTGAGTTAGATTTCTCAGATACCTAAGAGATAGATTTCCAGATGACAAGATGTGATGCATGAAGATGCCCTTAGCAATGAGGACTGATGATTCAAATCAGACTGATTCAAGAATAGATTCGACAAGATTCAAATGATGTAATCATCCTACCCCCTCGGGAGCAAAATCGAAAGATGACATGTCAAAAGGATGATACACAACAAGAGATTACAGAGAAAAAGCAATTAGACTAGATTCATGAAGCTGCAGAAGTGAATCAGAGCAAAGCAAAGGTCTTGTTGACCAAGTTTGACCATAGTTGACCATTGTTGACCAAATTTTGACTAGGGTTGACTTGATGAAAAGAAGCAAAGATTTGAGAACATGATGCAAAGATGAGGATCTGGCAGGAAGATGACAATAGAAGGCTGACTGCACAAGCACTCGATCCAGAAGGAGTCCAATATTTAAAACATGATTTTGAGCCACTTAGAGATGTAAGATTTTGATTTCGATCCCAAAAAAGGATGCAGCCAAGATGAGATGGGGACAAAAGATGAGAACCTTTGATGAGCAGATCCAGAAGAAAGCAATCAAGAGAGCAACAAGAAAGCGCTCCAAATGCAAGCCTAGAATGAAAGATGCAAGTCTAAATGCAGGCCTAGGATGAACAAATGCAATCCTCCAGACTCAGCTATTGGACTCATTGTATTTATTATCATTGAGTTCATTTAAGCATGGGACAATCACAAGATGCCATACAATTCTCCCCAACATGAGAATATGAATATGACATAAGTCTTAGGTTTGTCGGAATAAGATATAAGCATTAAGGCACAAGAAGCCAGAATGACCTGAACACCTATTCCTTTTAATCTAGCAAGTTAACATAAGCATTAGAGCATAAATGCTAGAATGACCTAAATGTTTCTTGTGACAGACACACCAAACATGCAGGAGTTCCTTCTTTTGCCAAAGATTGCTCGCAGTGACTCTTATGTTCACTTAGCAAGATGAGCGTTAGCAATTCCAAATGTAGCAAAAGAAGTCACTCAAAACAAACAAGGAGAAGAACCAACCTCACCAAGGTGTCCATATAAAAGGAGTCAAAGTATGCATGGCCATCCAATATGATATGTAGGATCTTACAGACGGACACCCCTCTTATATGAATTCTTTGGATCATTGGAACTAAATCAACAAGCAGAAAGCAAAAGGAAAGTAAACAAATGAACACTCAAAGAAAACAAAGCTCAGCAAACCTCAGGGGAACACAAATCAAGTTTTAGTTTTAGTTTAAGTTCGTGTTCAAGCCAATTAAAGTTGATTCAGAAACATACAATGTTTGAAGTCTCAACGAGATAGCGACAGTAGGCAGACACAGTGGAAAACCACTGGTGACCATCGTGAGAGACAAAGTCTCAAGAAGATATCAAAGTGCAAACCAAGTATCAATAGGCAAACGCAGTGAGAACCACTAGTGACTGATACAAGGAAGATTCTCAAAAGAGAGAATGAAACACAAATGAAACATCAGTAGGCAGACACAGTGAGGACCACTGGCGACTGATGTAAGAAGAAGATCTCAAAAAGAGAGGTTGAACGAGAGCTAGGTATCAGCAGGTGTATGTGACTGAATGTGACCTCTAAATCAGGCACAACACAACATGGTCATTATTCACTTGATAGAATTCGGGAGAGAGTATGAAGAACTCAATCTAAATTCCATGGTGAGGTGACCTGTTGCCTCCTATGTGAATGGGGTGTTTGAATACTCTCAGAACGAGAGCCAACAGCTGGGAGACCAATTCAACAATGGAGGATTTCCAAGAAGAAATAAAGATGAGAAAGATGAAACTAAGCTAAGAATGAATGCAATTAATCTAGAAAACTTTGAAAGAAATATGAAATGCAGATTTTTATTTGATTTTGAAATAAAGATGATATTAGACTAAGAACAAGTAAGCAAATTTAATCTAAATGTGAAATGCAATTACACTAATATGAGAAATTAAACTAGATAATGCAATAAAAGAGATTTGAAAATAATGAGATATGAGACTAAAAAATGCTATAGTAAGGATGCTCTCAAAAATTTCCCTCTCGAATGAGAAAAAGAGGTTCATTAAATAGACCAAGCCAGAAGAGGAATGAAGAGTTTCTTGATTTGAAATGGTGGACTCTTCATTCCTAATTGAGACAAAAAGACAATGAATTATTTAATTAAAAGAATGGAATTTGCCACATGTGGGGAGGTGACCTTTCGAGTAATTTGAATTATTAATTCAAGAAAAGGTGTCCATTCAAATAACAAGCAATTAATTAATTCCTTTTTATGTGTAATTAGCTAAAGGGGGTAGATTTTTAATTTAATTAGAAAGCACATAGGACTTTACAATTAAATTAATGTATCATAGAGATAATTTGGCTAATAAAGTCAAAGAGACTTAGGAATTAATTTTAGTGTTTGATTATTGCAATTTATAGTCTTTGCAATTGACATCAAGTCAAATTAAGTCAGATATGAGGGAGAAAACTGCCTAGGGAACTAGGACTTTGGTGATGTAAAATTGAGATAATGCACCAAAATTGATGAAATTAAATAGATGCCAATTTTGGGGTATTACATTTGCCCCTCTTTGAATTGATGTGTGAGCAGTGCATTGATTCAAAGAATAGTCTGAAGTGAAAAATGAAAGTAGATCAAAGCATGAATTTTCTGAAGTCTAAGTTAGATTGCGAAGACAACGGTCTTAGAAGAGAACCAAAATCGGGGTTAGATTGCCCCAATACCAATTGATGAGGATGCAAATTTAGGACTATCTCTGAATCAGGGTGAAATTGCCCCAATACGAAGTTTAGTCCTCCGAGACCCAGGTTAGATTGCCCAGATAATAGTCTAAAAGAGATTTCGAGAGTCATCTCCAGAACGAGGCTTGACTCCCAGGAATTAGGGTTAGATTTCCCCAATACCTAAAAAGATTTCAAGAACCATCTCTAGAACGAAGCTTGGCCCTTGAGGATCCGAGTTAGATTGCTCAGATACCTAAAAGATAGATGATAATATAACAAGATGCGAGGCACCCAGATGCCCCTAGCGATGAGAACTGATGATTCAAATCAGACTGATTCAAGAATAGATTCAACAAGATTCAAATGATGTAATCATCCTGCCCCCTCGGGAGTGAAATTGAAAGATGACATGTCAGAAGATGATTGATAGCAAGAGGTTGCAGATAAAGATAAGATTGAAGATCTAGAAGAAATCAATCAAGAGAGAAACAAGAAAGCACTCCAAATGCAAGCCTAGAATGAAAGATGCAAGTCTAAATGCAGGCCTAGGATGAACAAATGCAATCCTCTGAACTCGGCTGTTGGACTCATCATATTTATCATCATTGAGTTCATTTAAGCATGGGACAATCGCAAGATGCCATACAATTCTCCCCAACATGAGAATATGAATATGACATAAGTCTTAAATTTTTCAGAATGAGGTGTAAGCATTAAGGCACAAGAAGCCAGAATGACCTGAACACCTATTCCTTTTAATCTAGAAAGTTAACATAAGCATTAGAGCATAAATGCTAGAATGACCTGAATGTCTCTTGCGAATAAACACACCAAGCATGCAGGAGTTCCTTCTTTTGCCAAAGATTGCTCGCAGTGACCCTTACGTTCACTTAACAGGACGAGCGTTTACAATTTCATCAGTAGCAGAAAGAAGTCACTCAAAAGTCAAGGAGAAGAACCAACCTCACCAAAGAATCCATATAAAAGGAGTCGAGGTACGCATGGCCATCCAATATGAGATGGAGGCTCTTACAGACAGACACCCCTCTTATGTAGATTTCTTGGATCATTGGAACTAAACCAACAAGCATAAAACAAAGAAAAGATCAAAGCAAACAAACAACCACTCAAAGAAAACAAAGTTCAACATGTCTCAAAAGAACACACATTTAGTTTTAGTTTCAGTTTAAGTTCATGTTCAAGTGGATTGGAGTCAAATTGAAAAGATGACGTTCGAAGTCTCAACAAGATAATGACAGCGGGCAGACACAGTGAGAATCACTGGTGACTATCGCGGGAGACTAAATCTCAAGAAGATATCGGGAACCTAATGAAGTATCGGTAGGAAAATGCAGTGAGAACCACTGGTGATTGATAGAAGGGAGAAATCCCGAAGAAGAGAGATCGAACGAAAGCTAGGTATCCATAGGCAGGCATAGTGAGAACCACTGGCGACCAATGCTCAAAAGAGTTTTCAAAAGCGATAGGACAATGCCCCCTAGACCAGGCAGGTGCCCCCAAGTGTGAACTAGTTCCAATCCATGAAGACTCGAGGAAAACTCAAAGACAAGCGCATGAGCTAGCAAACCAAAGTAGGAAACAAACTAAAGTAGGAAAGCAGGAAAACAAACTAAAGCAAGAAAGGAAGGAAACTAAAGCAGGAAACTAAGAGCCAAGCGACGCTGAGATGAGATGTTACTTCAGGAAAACAAGAGGCGCCTGTTTACCAGGTTTTCACCATCTTGGCAGAGATTCTATTTTTGCTACCATGACGCCTGTTTACCAGGTTTTCATCAATGGCACATTTTTCTCTTTTTCAATTTTTTTGTACTTTTCTCTTTTTTTGCTTTTTTTGTATTTTTTGAATATCTCATTTTTTTGTATTTTTTATCTTTTCAATTTTTTTTGTATTTTTCACATTTTCTATTTTTTTTGTATTATCAAGGTGCCTGTTTACCAGGTTTTCACCAGGATAATAGATACATCAAAGCGCCTGTTTGCCAGGTTTTCACTAAGATGATCATTTTTTCAGGACATTTTGCAATTTTTAGGATTTTTTGCAATATATCAATTTTTAGGATTTTTTCAGGATCAATAAGTATGTACATGAGCATACTGAGAATGTCAGCTATAGAACTTCTTAGATGAAGAGCGTTGATGGGCTCTTTGAGTTTCTCTCCTTTAGTGGTGATCTCTAGAAACACAGTCATTTGTAGTAGTAGCCAGCTGAGAAGTTGCAAAATCAGAACCAGATGTTGTAGCAGTAACAGGAGATCCAACTAGTAGTGTCCAATAGTCAAGAGATCCATAGTCAAGGAAAGATCACTTAAGTGAGACCCACAAATATCCTCATGGACACACCTTAACTCTTTGTCAGATTTCCCACGCTCTAAACACTTAGGAAGAGTACATTCTAGATTTTTCTTAGTCATGCCATTAGCAATAAGGAGATACTGATATGCACTTTGGGAAAAGGCAAGATGGAGTGAAGAGTGTAAAGTATGGGAGGCAAGGGTGATGGAATGGAGGGAAGCATGAGAATTTTGGAAGCTCAAATGACAACTTTGATTTTTTCTTTCTTTGGAATCCACATAGCTTTTGAATTTTTTCTTCTTTACTTTGAGGTGCTTTTGATGACAATGCCTATAGAATGGATTTTGAGATCCATTTTTTATTTTATTTTCTGGCTTTTGATTGTCTTCTTCTTTTTGAGGACCTTTGCGGTCTTTTGAACACCTTTGTTTCTTTCCTTTCTTTGTAGTCACATGTTGATTAGATGGGACATGGTGACCTTGAGATATAAGTGGATTCTCATTATTTTTGTTTTTATGTTGCACATCCAAGTTACTTCCAAAAGACTCGGGAATGATGGATAAAAGAGGCTTATATGACTGGTTCAGGTGGAGAGGTGGAAATGGAAGTGGACGGGCCACTTTTCTAGGAGATGAAGAGGGAAGAGAAATCAATGGGATGGGCTCGAGTGCAAATATATTACTATCATCCTCATCATTCATGAATGCATTAGGTAGATCAAGAAAGTAATCTTCCATAGAGCATTGTTGATTGTGAGTCATCTTAGAAGAGTCAGATAAGTTTGGAGGAATATTATGTGAGCCTAACCAAGATGGTCTATTCCAAGAGTCAAGTCCCCTTTCAGGTGGTAAGAGTGCACGAATAGGAACCATTTCAATTTTGGATCTACCAATATTCCATGAAGATGTAATAGAACGGGGTCTTACATACCCATGATTTGTTGGAGTAGTAGAAGTATAACTTGGAGTGGATGGCCTAGGAGCCATAGGAATGATCTCCACAGGAGGGTGGAAAGGATTGTCATCAATAGCTTGATCTAGAGGATCATAAATTTCTCCTCTTTCTGAGTTGTTAAGACTAGCATATAGGTGCATAGCATCAACTGGTATTTTTGTAGTAGCATCTGATATGGAGTCCCATTCAGCTAGAGACATAGTTGGAGGTAGACTTTCTTCATTGTTGTCATCTAACATAGGAAGTGTTTCTTCAACAGTAGGATCTTGTTCAGTAGTAGAAGCAGCAAAGTAATCTAGAATAGGCACACCTTGAGGCATACCCAAGAGAAGAGAAGCATCCAATAGTTTCTCCCAATCAGTATGTGTGCCATTGGAATCGGCAGTAGTAGGATTTTGTTCAACAGTAGAAGTGGTAGAACAATCTAGAATAGACCCAAGATAAGCAAAGCATCCAACAGTTGCTCCCAATCAGTATGTGTGCCATTGGAATCGGCAGTAGTAGGATTTTGTTCAACAGTAGAAGTGGTAGAACAATCTAGAATAGGCATACCTTGAGGCATACCAAAGATAAGGGAAGCATCCAACAATTGCTCCCAATCAGTATATGTGCCATTGGAGTTGGCAGCAGTAGGAGTCTGTTCAACAGTAGAAGTGGTAGAACAATCTAGAATAGGCATACCTTGAGGCATACCAAAGATAAGGGAAGCGTCCAACAGTTGCTCCCAATCAGTATGTGTGCCATTAGAGGCAATGACATATTTAGTAGTAGCTACAGTAGTAGAAATCTGTTTAGTAGAGTGTATAAAATCCTCCTGGTGAGGACCAAGATCATGTTCTTGAAGCACTTGAGAAGGTAGATAAGACTCTTTCTGGTAGTCTGAATCAAAATTTTGAACATTCAAAGATCTTTCATGTGTCATAGGCTGAATCTGTGTTTCTTCATTATCTGAATCCTTGCATGAGTGAAAGTTGTAGCTAGGTTGGTCAAGCTCATTGCTCTGATAGCCAATACCAAATCTATCTTTAGAGGGTTCTTCATAGGAATGTGGAGATATGGGGAGAGCTTTCAGTGACAAGATGGACTCAATCTGATATTCCCCCATGCGAATATCTTTGATCTTCAACATCTTTTCTATTTCTTTGAGCTTAGCATCATAGAACTCAATGGACTCTCTATTAGCGGGAACAAAGCTATCTATCGCTTGGGTTAGCATCTTAGCAAAGCAAGTATTTTGGCTAGCACTATTTTTAATGAGGATGTGAGGGATACTCTTGGGGCCTATCATAACTTCAGTGTGCAGGAGAGCATTATGCGGGTGGCTTAGCAAGTGATCATCTTCCTCAGAGAATGATAAATAATGAGGTGAGGTCAAATGACCCACCATAGATTGAAACTGGTCAAGATTGAGATCTTTGGGGATGTTTGCCTTAGTGAGGGCTTTATCCATAGATAGTTTTGGTCTGGATATCGAAGGTTTGGGACCTTTGAGAACAATCTTTGCATGAGATTGAGGGATAGCGTTCGCACAAGCTAGAGATTTTGTGGAGTTATATGAGGGAGACGCAGGGCCTCGCAAGACAAAGGGAGTTTTGGGTTTAGGAGTATCCTCGCTCCTTGGATCAATGATCATGTCACAGTGAGAGATCCAAGGTTTGTTTCTAGCAAATCTAGAAGGCGGTTGAGCTTCTGTTGTAGCCTTCTCAGTGGCTTTGATCATTTGTATGTTAGAGCTGAGATTGAAAACCAACTTTGAAGGTTTTGGCATGTTAGAGCTGAGATTGAAAACCAACTTTGAAGGTTTTGGATCTCCCATCTTGTTGATAGGTTCAAAAGGATCAATAGGTTTAATTTTAGAAAGTGACCCTTCAGAGTCTTGCTGGTCTTCAAACAATGGGTTATAATATTCTTGAAATAGTAAGTCAGACTGTATCTGAAACAATGGATTGTAATACTCTTGGAATGACGAAGAATGTGAGGATTCCTCACGAAGTTTAGATTTTACAATAGATTTAGAATGATCTATGTCTTGATTATGAGGTTTACTTTGATCTTGATCAACATTGTGAATGGGATAAGTCTTGCCACTTTGAGTCGTGACAGTCATAGACAAAGATGTAACGAGCAAAGATTCAGGATAAAGCTAGACTCTGTCTCAAAGATAATGAAAGGAGATAAATGGCTAGAATAGCCAAGATGCAAGATGAACCTGGTATGAATTTTCAAAAAGAGATGGCTAGAACAGCCAAGATAAGACAATCGCAATGCAAGGTACAAGAGCACAGTGAGATAAGGTAGACTAATGAGAGACAATATGATTCAAAGAAAAGATCGATCGATTCCTAACTCAGGACAACCAGTTTTTGATGATGAACGAAAGGAAAATAGAAAAATAGATCATGGATAGAAGGCAGATTAGATTTATGTCATTGATCAAGCGCATAAGAAAGCAATCAAGGAGTTCAAGCAAATAGTCTTCAAGCAATGGGCAAGGGACAAAGCAACCTTGCGCATGAACATGAATAGTGACTTAGTATTTCTACTCTCTAAGGACTCTACTTGTGTCTGTTCTTGAGAATGTTTTAGCAGGCACTTAAAACATAACAACATCCTAGCAAGTTTTCTACAAGGATATACATGGATTTTCTAAAGGGAGTCCTCGATATACGCAAGGTACGTGAGGCACAAATCCGTAGATGAGAAGAATTCAAAATCACATAGCCGGGGGGAGACGGTAACCCAAATCTCCTCCTTCACTTCTCAAAGGTATAAAGTTCTTTGAGGCTTAGCCAAAAGTGAAATCTAACTCATTCCCAAGAGAGGTGTCTTTGGATTCACCTCCTGATATTTATACTCCGTCGAAACACGGGAGTTAAGGTCATCCCTTGAGGTGATGAAATCCCCAAGAAGGCCTTCTAAAAATGAAAAAGTAAGTAATTCTCTATCAAAAAGTATTAAAAAGCACTAAAGGTGGTGCATTTAACCCTTCAAGTAAATGTGAGGTGAGTCCAAAAAGTGGTGCATTTAACTCCTCACACAAACTCAAAGTGAGTCCACACCCTAGAAAACAAGTGAGTTCCAAAAAGCACAAAAGGGTTGCCAAGTGGAATAATTAACGCTTCTTTCCTATAGACCCCTCCCATTTAATGTGGCATTGAGATTGCAACCACAGGGCAGAAATGAGGGGCTGAAAGATTAGCGAGTCCAATAACCCAAGATAGCAATCTAGATCAATCACAAGTAATCTAAGACTGCTAATCAATACTACTCATAAGTGCAAAAGCGTTTGAATCATGGAATATTTAACTTTCCAAGTAAACATGAAGTGAGTCCACAAAGTGGTGCATTTAACTCTTCATGTAAACAAGGAATGAATCCATGCCCTCAATCACTCAATGAGATATTTGATATTGGACCCAAGAATTACTTAAGGTTTAAACACAAGCATTCACTTACATAAACTTGTATAAAAGAAAATCTATGTTCATTCATTTCCCATTAAGAGCATCAATTAAAATGTGTTCTATGAAAGCATGTAAACACTCAAGCCAAACACATGAGAGGTTAATTTTATGCCCAAAACAAGTGTTATAGAGATTTTAAGAACTCACCTCAGGTCCAAATATCTACAATCCAGCATTTAGCACACATCTGAAAGTACAGAATCAAAACAAATAAATGGCAAACCATAAGATATGTAACATTGCTGTCTTCAAGACAGTCTTTAAAGATTGATTTATTTGACCCATAAAATCATAATATTAAAATTTCTGGAAAGAATTAAGTTTTTAGCTAACATCAAGAACTATCATTTTCCAAAGTTACAAGGTCTTATGATTTCATTTGGTACCTCAACCAATAACCTTTTCAGACTATAATTTTTCTGTCATAAATCAGATTTAAAACACCAAACCCTGCCTAGGGAATCACATATCTTTCTAAAAAAAAAATCCAAATGAAACCAAACCAATTTCATATTAACTATTAATGGATATAGTTTCCAAATATGTAAGTCATTTATTTTTTCCATTCATAAATCATTTTCTAAGAATAAATCATTGCCTACAACTCCAATACAGATTGTTAAAAAATAGTTTTCACTCAAACGCCCATAACTTTCACAAATCTGCATGAAAATGACTCAAACCAAAAGGAAATGAAATATAATTCATGTATATTTCCAATTAATATTATTATAGATCTTGATTATTCATAATTTTTCCGTATCAGACATTTCAATCTGACTATATTCAGAGAATTTCAAATCTGCAAATACCCACTTTCACCAAAATGATCATAACTTATTCATTTCTTTATAAAAATGAACCAAACCAAAATCATAAGAAAGAGGATTCATCATTCTATCCATCCATTACTATATTCCAAGGTTTTCAGGCTGTACATAGCCGTACAAAGCTTAGAACCAATACTAAAACTGAAAAACCAATCAAGAATGAGGCCAGAAATTGATCTTTTCTGCCCCACGGTGGGCGCCAAAATGTATGTGACTGAATGTGACCTCTAAATCAGGCACAACACAACATGGTCATTATTCACTTGATAGAATTTGGGAGAGAGTATGAAGAACTCAATCCAAATTCCATGGTGAGGCGACCTGTTGCCTCCTATGTGAATGGGGTGTTTGAATACTCTGAGAACGAGAACCAACAGCTGGGAGACCAATTCAACAATGGAGGATTTCCAAGAAGAAATAAAGATGAGAAAGATGAAACTAAGCTAAGAATGAATGCAATTAATCTAGAAAACTTTGAAAGAAATATGAAATGCAGATTTTTATTTGATTTTGAAATAAAGATGATATTAGACTAAGAACAAGTAAGAAAATTTAATCTAAATGTGAAATGCAATTACACTAATATGAGAAATTAAACTAGATAATGCAATAAAAGAGCTTTGAAAATAATGAGATATGAGACTAAAAAATGCTATAGTAAGGATGCTCTCAAAAATTTCCCTCTCGAATGAGAAAAAGAGGTTCATTAAATAGACCAAGCCAGAAGAGGAATGAAGAGTTTCTTGATTTGAAATGGTGGACTCTTCATTCCTAATTGAGACAAAAAGACAATGAATTATTTAATTAAAAGAATAGAATTTTCCACATGTGGGGAGGTGACCTTTCGAGTAATTTGAATTATTAATTCAAGAAAAGGTGTCCATTTAAATAACAAGCAATTAATTAATTCCTTTTTATGTGTAATTAGCTAAAGGGGGTAGATTTTTAATTTAATTAGAAAGCACATAGGACTTTACAATTAAATTAATGTATCATAGAGATAATTTAGCTAATAAAGTCAACGAGACTTAGGAATTAATTTTAGTGTTTGATTATTGCAATTTATGGTCTTTGCAATTGACATCAAGTCAAATTAAGTCAGATATGAGGGAGAAAATTGCCTAGGGAACTAGGACTTTGGTGATGTAAAATCGAGATAATGCACCAAAATTGATGAAATTAAATAGGTGCCAATTTTGGGGTATTACAGCAGGTAGGCACAGTGAGAACCATTGGCAACCAATGCTCAAAAGAGTTTTCAAAAGTGATAGGACAATGCCCCCTAGACCTGGCAGGTGCCCCCAAGTATGACCAGTTCCAATCCATGAAGAGTCAAGAAAAATCTCGAAGACACTGAAAGTAAAGGCATGAGCTAGCAAACTAAAGCAGGAAACCAAGGAAGCAAACTAAAGCTGGAAAGTAGGAAAACAAACTAAAGTAGGAAAGGAAGGAAACTAAAGCAGGAAACTAAGAGCCAAGTGATGCTAAGATGAGATGCTACTTTAGGAAAACAAGAGGCGCATGTTTACCAGGTTTTCACCATCTTGGCAGAGATTCTATTTTTGCTACCATGACGCATGTTTACCAAGTTTTCATCAATGGCACATTTTTCTCTTTTTCAATTTTTTTGTACTTTTCTCTTTTTTTTATTTTTTTGTATTTTTTTGAATATTTCATTTTTTTGTATTTTTGAAATTTTTTTTTTTTTTTGTATTTTTTAAATTTTCTATTTTTTTTGTATTATCAAGGCGCTTGTTTACCAAGTTTTCACTAGGATAATAGATACATCAAAGTGCTTGTTTGCTAGGTTTTCACTAAGATGATCATTTTTTCAGGACATTTTGCAATTTTTAGGATTTTTTGCAATATATCAATTTTTAAGATTTTTTCAAGATCAATAAGTATGTACATGAGCACATAGAGAATTTCATCTATAGAATTTCTTCAAATGAAGAGCGTTGATGGGCTCTTTGAGTGCCTCTCCTTTAGTGGTGATCTCTGGAAACATAGTCATTTGTAGGAGTAGCCAGCTGAGAAGTTGCAAAATCAGAACCAGATGTTGTAGCAGTAACAGGAGAGCCAACTAGTAGTGTCCAATAGTCAAGAGATCCATAGTCAAGGAAATACCACTTAAGTGAGACCCACAAATATCCTCATGGACACACCTTAACTCTTCATCAGATTTCCCATGCTCTAAATGCTTAGGGAGAGTACATTCTAGATTTCTCTTAGTCATGTCATTAGCAATGAGGAGATGCTGATATGCACTTTGGGACAAGGCAAGATGGAGTGAAGAGTGTAAAGTATGAGAGGCAAGGGTGATGGAATGGAGGGAAGCATGAGAATTTTGGAAGCTCGAATGACAACTTTGATTTTTTCTTTCTTTGGAATCCACATAGCTTTTGAATTTTTTCTTCTTTACTTTGAGGTGCTTTTGATGACAATGCCTATAGAATGGATTTTGAGATCCATTTTTTATTTTATTTTCTGGCTTTTGATTGTCTTCTTCCTTTTGAGGACCTTTGCGGTCTTTTGAAGACCTTTGTTTCTTTCCTTTCTTCATAGTCACATGTTGATTAGATGGGACATGGTGACCTTGAGATATAAGTGGATTCTCATTATTTTTATTTTTATGTTGCACATCCAAGTTACTTCCAAAAGACTCAGGAATGATGGATGAAAGAGGCTTATATGACTGATTCAGGTGGAGAGGTGGAAATGGAAGTGGACGGGCCACTTTTCTAGGAGATGAAGAGGGAAGAGAAATCGATGGGATGGGCTCAAGTGCAAATATATCAGTATCATCTTCATCATTCATGAATGCATCAGGTAGATCAAGAAAGTAATCTTCCATAGAGCATTGTCGATTGTGAGTCATCTTAGAAGAGTCAGATAAGTTTGGAGGAATATTATGTGAGCCTAACCAAGATGGTCTATTCCAAGAGTTAGGTCCCCTTTCAGGTGATAAGAGTGCATGAATAGGAACCATTTCAATTCTGGATCTACCAATATTCCATGAAGCTGTAACAGAATGGGGTCTTACATACCCATGATTTTCTGGAGCAGTAGGAGTATAGCTTGGAGTAGATGGCCTAGGAGCCATAGGAATGATCTCCACAAGAGGGTGGAAAGGATCGTCATCAATAGCTTGATTTGGAGGATCATAACTTTCTCCTCTTTCTAAGTTCTTAAGACTAGCATATAAGTGCATAGCATCAACTGGTATTTTTGTAGTAGCATCTGATATGGAGTCCCATTTAGCTAGAGACATAGTCAGAGGCAGATTTTCTTCATTGTTGTCATCTAACATAGGAAGTGTTTCTTTAATAGTAGGATCTTGTTCAGTAGTAGAAGTAGCAGAGTAATCTAGAATAGGCATACCTTGAGGCATACCCAAGAGAAGAGAAGCATCCAATAGTTTCTCCCAATCAGTATTTGTGTCATTGGAGTTGGCAACAGTAGGAGTCTATTCAATAGCAGAAGTGGTGGAACAATCTAGAATAGGCATACCTTGAGGCATACCCAAGATAAGGGAAGCAACCAATAGTTTCTCCCAATCAATATGTGTGCCATTGGAGTTGGCAGTAGTAGGAGTCTGTTCAATAGCAAAAGTGGTAGAACAATCTAGAATAGGCATACCTTGAGGCATACCCAAGATAAGGGAAGCATCCAACAGTTGCTCCCAATCAGTATGTGTGCCATTAGAAGCAATGACATATTCAGTAGTAGCTGTAGTAGTAGAAATCTGTTTGGTAGAGTGTATAAAATCCTGCTGGTGAGGACCAAAATCATGTTCTTGAAGCACTTGAGAAGGTAGATAAGACTCTTTCTAGTAGTTTGAATCAAAATTTTGATCATTCAAAGGTCTTTCATATGTCATAGGCTGAATCTATGTTTCTTCATGTAAGTGCAAGTTGTAGCTAGGTTGGTCAAGTTCATAGCTCTGATAGCTAATACCAAATCCATCTTTAGAAGGTTCCTCATAGGAATGTGGAGATGGAGGGAGAGTTGTCAATGTCAACATGGACTCAAACTGATATTCCCCCATGCCAATATCTTTGATCTTCAAGGTCTTTTCTATTTCTTTTAGCTTAGCATCATAGAACTCAATGGACTCTCTATTGGCAGGAACAAAGTTGTCTGTCGTTTGGGTAAGCATCTTAGCAGAGCGAGTATTTTGGCAAGCACTATTGTCAATGAGGACGTGGGGGATACTCTTGGGGCATGTCATAACTTTAGTGTGTAGGAGAGCATTATGCGGGTGGCTCAGCAAGTGATCATCTTCCTCAGAGAATGATAAATAATGAGGTGAGGTCAAATGACCCACCATAAATTGAAATTGGTCGAGATTGAGATCTTTGGGGACATTTTCCTTGGTGAGGGCTTTATCCATAGATAGTTTTGGTCTAAAAGTCGAAGGCTCGAGACCTTGGAGAATGATCTTTGCACGAGATTGAGTGATATTGTTTGCACAAGCTAGAGACTGTGTGGAGTTATATGAGGGAAGTGTAGGGCTTCGCAAGAAAAAGGGAGTTTTGGGTTTAGGAGTATCCTTTCTCCCTAGAGAAATGATCATGTCACAGTGAGAGATCCAAGGTTTGTTTCTAGAAAATCTAGAAGGTAGTTGAGCTTCTATTGTAGCCTTCTCAGTGGCATTGACTATTTGTATGCTAGAGCTAAGATTAAAGATAGACTTTGAGGGTTTTGGCATCACATTGTCAACAACCCTGTCATTCATAACATCTATGTTTCTATTGACAATCTTATCCTTATCCTTGTTCGAGGGAGAAGGTCCTTGTTTGTTGTATTTGTTTAAAGTCAATTTTCCCTTCTTGACCATAAATGCTTCTATCCTCACATCCCACCTAATCATATTATCAAAAGTAAGGGGACCTTGTAATCATACTTGGTATCCAAAATTTGGGACAAGATTGTCCAAGAAGATATCAAGCTTTTTAGACTCAGGTAATTCATGCAGATACTTCGTGCATAGTTGTCTCCATCTCTGGAGAAATGTTAGGAGAGGCTGCCCTTGTTGTTGTTTCAAATTGTGAAGGTCTCGAATGTTGACCCAATATTGAATATTGTGGGATTGATCATAACTCTTGTCATTTCAAGACTGACCATGACCTTGGTCATTTGGAGATTGTTCATGACTATCGTTGAATTTACCTCCCCTTGGGAAGTGGAATGGATCTCCCATATTGTTGGTAGTATTCTGAGAGATCATGAAAGAGTCGATAGGTTCAAAAGAATCAATAGGTTTGATTTTAGAAAGTGACCCTTCAGAGTCTTGCTGGTCTTGAAACAATGGGTTATAATATTCTTGAAATAATAAGTCAGACTGTATCTAAAACAATGGATTGTAATGCTCTTGGAATGAGGAGGAATGTGAGGATCTCTTACAAAGTTTAGATTTCATAATATATTCAGAATGACCTATGTCTTGATTACAAGGTTTACTTTGATCTTGATCAGTATTCTGAATGGGATAAGTCTTACCACTTTGAGTCGTGACAGTCATAGACGAAGATGTAACGAGAAAAGATTCAGGATAAAGCTAGACTCTATCTCTAAGATAATGAAAAGGAGATAAATGGGTAGAACAGCCAAGATGCAAGATGAAATTGGTACAAATTGTCAAAAAGAGATGGCTAGAACAGCCGAGATAAGACAATCACAATGCAAGGTACAAGAGTACAACGAGATAAGGTAGACTAATGAGAGACAATATGAGTCAAAGAAAAGATCGATCGATTCCTAACTCAAGACAACTAGTTTCTGATGGTGAACGATAGGAAAATAGAAAAATAGATCACGGACAGAAGGCAAATCAGATTTATGTCATTGATCAAGCACATAAGATAGCAATCAAGGACTTCAAGCAAACAGTCTTCAAGCAATGGGCAAGGGACAAAGCAACGTTGCACATGAACATGACTAGTGACTTAGTATTTCTACTCCCTAAGGACTCTACTTGTGTATGTTCTTGAGAATGTTTTAGCAGGCACTAAAAATACAACAACATCCTAGCAAGTCATCTACAAGGATATACATGATTTTTCTAAAGGGATTCCTTGATATATGCAAGGTACGTGAGGCATAAATTCGTAGATGAGAAGAATCTGAAATCACACAGCCGGGGGGAGACGGTAACCCAAATCTCCTCCTTCACTTCTAAAAGGTATAAAGTTCTTTGAGGCTTAGACAAGAGTGAAATCTAACTCATTCCCAAGAGAGGTGTCTTTGGATTCACCTCCCGATATTTATACTCCACCGGAACACGGGAGTTAAGGTCATCCTTTGAGGTGATGAAATCCCCAAGTAGGCCTTCTAAAAAATGAAAAGTAAGTAATTCTCTATCAAAAATTAGCAAATATGAGGTGAGTCCACAAGGTGGAACACTTAACACCCCACATAAGCTACAAACAAGTCCACAACCTAGAAAACAAGTGAGTTCCAAAAAGCACAAAAGGGTTGCCTAGTGGAACAATTAACGCTTCTTTCCTATAGACCCCTCCCCTTTAATGTGGCACTGAGATTGCAACCACAGGGTGGAAATGAGGGGCCAGCAGATTAGCAAGTCCAATAACCCAAGATAGCATCTAGATCAATCACAAGTAATCTAAGACTGCTAATCAATACTACTCATAAGTGCAAGAGGGTTTGAATCATGAAATATTTAACTTTCCAAGTAAACATGAAGTGAGTCCACAAAGTGGTGCATTTAACTCTTCATGTAAACTAGGAATGAATCCATGCCCTAGATTACTCAATGAGATGTTTGATATTGGAACCAAAAATTACTTAAAGTTTAAACACAAGCATTCACTTACATAAACTTGTATGAAAGAAAATCTATCTTCATCATTTCCCATTAAGAGCATCAATTAAAATGTGTTCTATGAAAGCATGTAAACACTCAAGCCAAACACATGAGAGGTTCAATTTTAATCCAAAAGTCCAAATGTTTTAGAGATTTTAAGAACTCACTTTAGGTCCAAAAATCTGCAATCCAGCATTTAGCACACATTCGAAAGTATAGAATCAAGACAAATCAATGACAAATCGTAAGATATGTAACATTGTTGTCTTCAAGACAGTCTTTAAAGATTGATTTATTTGACCCATAAAATCATAATATTAAAATTTCTGGAAAGAATGAAGTTTTTAGCCAACATC
Organism: Chamaecyparis obtusa; assembly: GCA_027943335.1. Taxonomy (NCBI): domain Eukaryota; kingdom Viridiplantae; phylum Streptophyta; class Pinopsida; order Cupressales; family Cupressaceae; genus Chamaecyparis; species Chamaecyparis obtusa. Next base: position 1,245,764 of record BSBK01005659.1, read on the forward strand.
AAGAACTACCATTTCCAAAAATTACAAGGTCTTATGATTCCATTTTTCTCCTCAACCAATAACCTTTTTAGACTGCAATTTTTCTGTCATAAATCAGATTTAAAACACCAAACCCTGCCTAGGGAATCACATATCTTTCTCAAAAATAATCCAAATGAAACCAAACCAATTTCAAATTAACTATTAATGAACCTAGTTTCCAAATATGTAAGCCATTTATTTTTTTCATTCATAAATCATTTTCTAAGAGCAAATCATTTCCTGCAACTCCAATGCAGATTGTTAAAAACCAGTTTTCACTCAAATTTCCATAACTTTCACAAATCTTCATAAAAATAACTCAAACCAAAAGGAAATGAAATCTAATTCACATATATTTCCAATTAATATTATTAGAGATCTTAATTCTTAATAATTTGTCCATACCAGATGTTTCAATTTAACTATATTCAGAGAATCTCAAATCTGCAAATACCCACTTTCACCAAAATGATCATAACTTATTCATTTATTTATAAAAATGAACCAAAAAAAAAGTATGAGAAAGATGGTTTATCATTCTATCCATCCATTACTATATTAAAAGTTTTTCAGGTTGTACATGGCCGTACAAGGCCTAAAACCAACATTAAAATTGAAAAACCAATCAAGACTGAGGCCAGAAATTGATCTTTTCTGCCCCACGGTGGGCGCCAAAATGTATGTGACTGAATGTGACCTCTAAATAAGACACAACACAACATGGTCATTATTCACTTGATAGAATTCAGGAGAGAGTATGAAGAAGTCAATCCAAATTTCATGGTGAGGCGACCTGTTGCCTCCTATGTGAATGGGGTGTTTGAATACTCTTAGAATGAGAGCCAATAGCTGGGAGACCAATTCAACAATGGAGGATTTCTAAGAAGAAATAAAGATGAGCAAGATGAAACTAAGCTAAGAATGAATGCAATTAATCTAGAAAACTTTGAAAGAAATATGAAATGCAGATTTTTATTTGATTTTGAAATAAAGATGATATTAGACTAAGAACAAGTAAGAAAATTTAATCTAAATGTGAAATGCCATTACACTAATATGAAAAATTAAACTAGATAATGCAATAAAAGAGCTTTGAAAATAATGAGATATGAGACTAAAAAATGCTATAGTGTAGATGCTCTCCAAAATTGCTCTCCCTAATGAAGAAAAAGAGCCCAAATAAATAGAAGAGCCAAGAGGAGGAGGAAGAGTTTCTTGATTCGAAACTCCTGACCCTTCATATCCCTTTTGGGACAAATAATCATGAATTACTTATTTAAAAGAATGGAAAATGCCACATGAGGACCTTTCGAATATCTCAAATTATTAATTCAAGAAAAGGTGTCCATTCAAATAACAAGCAATTAATTAATTCCTTTTTTAATGTATTAGCCAAAGGGGGTGGTTTGATTTAATTTAATTTAAAGCACATAGGACTTTACAATTAAATTAATGTATCATAGAGATAATTTAGCTAATAAAGTCAAAGAGACTTAGGAATTAATTTAGTATTTGATTATTGCAATTTAGGGTCTTTGCAACTGACATCAAGTCAAGTAGAGCCAGGTAGGAGAGAGAAAATTGCCTAGGAAACTAGGACTTTGGTGACATAGAAATTGAAGAAATGCACCAAAATTGATGAAGTTTAATAAGTGCCAATTTTGGGGTATTACAGTAAGTAATATAATTACCAACCATAGAAAGATATTCATACACAATGACATAAGATATGTTGACTAGGGAACCTCTTGATCAAAGAGTAAACCCCGGTGGAAATGATGCCCACAAAAGATGCACTAATATGAATATTCCTTGTGAAAGGATGGACTCTATTAGGATTCTTATGAAATACATTTAGTACATATGAATCCCTATTAGAAGATTCTAACCCTGTTAAGAATTATGGAAAATAGAAGGACCCACTACCCAAACAACTTCAGGGTAAGATCACTGAACAGACTATCCAAATAATCTTTGTATTACTCAATAGAATAATATGTTACCTCTTCTTTGACTGTGCCAAACCGCACTCACTATTACACTAGATCTCAATTTTAGATCTCTGTACCTCACATGTCTTCTTTCTCAAATTTGCTTTCACATTTAGCTCTTTTCTTCACTTCATGCATACATCATCACATCCAACCATATCAAAACAAGGAAACACATTCCTTCCTTTATGCCACACTCAAATAATTATAAATGAGTCGACATGCTATTACAAAGTAAAAGTTTCCACATGCTACATCAAAATTACACAAAACTATCAGCTTCCAAATACAATAATTCTTCACTCGTGCGACCTTGAGGTTTTCTCTATCATCCACATCACTATCAATGTGTCTTCAACTTCATTTTAATTGTATAAAACTATATTCCATCCTAATTAGGAGATATCATCCGATTTACACAAACCACTACTTAGGAACACTACCTGAATATTGCTTCCACCAAAATGATCATAACTTACATGAATAAATATATTACTATCTGTGCTCTTAACCATAGACATATAACATATCAAAGAATATATCCTCAATATCACATAGCTCCAACTACAATATCCCACATGCGCTAATCCAAACTTTGTCTGATTCTCTGCAAGTCTCTGGTAAATCACTGTGTTGACATCAATGACAATCATAGTCATCAATGCAACAACAAATGCTACAAAATGGCTGCCAAACATTTAGCATTCATTCCTAACATCTCCCCTTTTGGCATTGATGGAAACATGTGGAATGAAAAATCACCACCAACCCAAATGAGTAATTCTATTATAACATTCTCCATTTCCTCTTCAAAACTCCCCCAAAGATGAATCCTCCATCTACTACAATATTTTCTAATATTCTCCATTTCCTCAACTGTACTGTTGTCATAACTGAATGCTGCTCCCCCTTAGTTATTACTCCTCTTTTTACTTTTATTTTTCATGACTCTATATATACTCCCCCTTTGATATCAATGGAAAAGGGAACCAATCATTTTAAGCACTGTTACTACTCCTGAGGTAGAGTTGTCAACCTTCCACCAGTCCTTGAGGACTGATGCCTTTCCTTCCTTTTCTAAGAAGAATCAAGGAAGGGAATGACTCCCAACTTCTCCTTGAGATACTCAAAAGTATCCTTAGGCAAGGTATTTGTGAATATATCTACCAACTGACCTTTAGTACTCACATAGTCCAACTTGACTTCTTTCTCTACCACTTTCTCTCTTAGGAAGTGATACTTGATCTCAATGTGCTTTGTCTTTGCATGCATCATAGGGTTTTTTGACATATTGATAGTGCTAGTGTTATCACAGTGAATAAAAATAGGATAATCAATCTGAATTCCAAAATCCTTTATCATTTGCTTGATCCAAACAATTGTAGAACAATTCAAGGCTGCTGCAACATACTCTGCTTCTGCTATTGATTGAAAAGTAAAATTTTGTATCTTTCTTTTCCAAGTGACAAGTCTATCACCAAGAAACACTGCTTCACCTAAAGTACTCTTTTTGTCATCAACACATCCTACCCAATATACATCAGTGTACACATGAAGCTCAACATTTTATAAATTAGGATACCATAGACCATAATCTATAGTGCCCTATAAGTATCTGAATATTCTTTTTACTACCATGAGGTGACTTTGTTTAGGCTCTTCTACAAATCTTCCAACTATACCAATTGCATTGGAAATATCAAGTCTAGTCTGAGTAAGATATATGAGTTTACCAATTATAGAATTATACAATATTATATCTACTACTGGTGAGTCATCTTCTTTTGTAAGCTTGCATCCAGTGATCATAGGAGTTCCTACTAGCTTGCAATCATCCATTTTGAATTTTTTCAGTATCTTTTTTACATACTTTGATTGATTTATGAAAATCCCTTTTTGTGTCTGGTGCACATTTAGTCCAAAAATGTACTTGATAGGACCAATCATACTCATCTCAAACTCATTCTACATTTCTTTGGCAAATTCAACATTGATTTTGTCATTACCTTCAAAGATAATGTCATCAACAAATATACCTACAAGTAGTAAACCTTTAGATGTCTCTCTAATGAATAGATTACAATCTACTGCTCCTTTCTTAAATCCAACCTTTGTTAAGTATCCATCTAGTCTCTCATACCATGGTCTAGGGGTTTTCTTAAGTCCATAGAGGGCTTTCTTCAATCTGCATACCATATCAGGTATGTCTGATAAGGTGAATCCTTCAGGCTGGTCAATGTATACTTCTTTCAAATCTCCATTTAGGAATGCTAACTTGACATCCATCTGATAAAATTTGAATTTTTTAACTGTAGCATAGGCTAGAAGCAACTTAATAGCTTCTAATCTACTCACAGGTGCAAATGTGTCTGAATAATCAATGCCTTCTCTTTGCACATATCCCTTACATACTAATCTTACTTTATTTCTTACTACTGTACCATCTTCATTCATCTTGTTTCTGAATATCCACTTTGTTCCAATCGCATTATTATCACTAGGTCTTGGGACTAGTTCCTAAGTGTCACTCTTAATAATTTGATCAAGTTTTCATAGAATCATGCCAATCTGAATCATTATAGACATCTTCAACACTTAAAGGTTCAATTTGAGATAGTAAACATATCGCTTCACTACTAGCTGAGTTCTTTGCTTGTGATCTTGTTAAGACTTTTCCACTCTAATCTCCAATGATGTCTACCTTGGAATGATTTCTTGATGTAAACTTTGGAACTTTAGGTGATGCTAATTCATCAGCCTTAGGAGTATTTTTTTCACTTTTCTCAGGGTCATTGAATAATACATCAATACTATCAATCATTTCTTCAATAACTATCTCACTAGTGGAGGGTCTAGGTTCTTCCTCAATCTTGGGTGAGTAATCATGATATCTTTCTTGAATCATAAAATTTTCATCAATATTTACATGAGAAATTTTGATGATCTTCTTCAATCTTAAATTGAAACATCTATAAGCTTTACTTTTAGTAGAGTAACCAAGAAAAATACCTTCATCACTTCTTGCATCAAACTTGCCTACTGCTTCATCCCTCTTGATGTAGAACTTGCTTCCAAAGATTTTGAAGTATTTTACTATGGGAACATTACCAAACCATAGCTCATATGGTGTTTTGTCAGCGCCAAGCCTTAATTGAATTCTATTGATTGTATAGACTATTGTATTGACCACATCTCTCCAATAGGTGTGTGCAACTTTTCCTTCTATCATAATAGTGCACACTATATCAAAAATGATCCTATTCCTTATTTCTACAATTCCATTCTACTGAGTGGTTCTAGGTGAACTTAACTATCTTTTTATGCCATAGTCTTCGCAATACTCATAGAATCTATTAGAAGTGAATTCTCCTCCTCTATTCAATCTTAAACATTTTATCTTTAGTCTAGATTCATTCTCAACCTTAGCTTTGAATATTTTGAACTTCTCAAAAGCTTCTGACTTATCTTTTAAGAATGCAACCCACATCATCCTAGTATAATCATCAACAAACAAATAAAATACCTTTCACCATAGTATGATCTTGTTTGAGTTGGACCACATAGGTATATATGAGTCAGATCCAACTTGTTCTTTGCTGAATTTCACTTGCTCCTGAATGAATCTCTCACATGCTTCCCCATCACACATTCCCTACATATAGTATCAACTGGCTTTACTATGCTAGGTAGATCTCTTACTACCTTAACATTACTTATCTTTACTATGTTATCAAAATTGATATGACATAGTCTTTTATGCCATAACCAACTGTGATCAACTTTAGCAACAAAACAACTTGCTTCTGAATTGAGTTGAAAGACATTACCTCTTGTCTTTGTGCCTGATGCAATCATAACACCATCTTTGTTGTTAATGATGCATTTGTTATTTTTGAACTCCAATGGATAGCCTTTTCTAAGTAACTATCCAACACTGAGAAGGTTATGTTTCAAACCATCAATATAAAGAACATCATCAGTACTGTTCTTTCCATCCAAAGTGATGGCTCCTCTACCAACTATAGGTTTAGGAGTGTTGTCTCCAAATCTGACCATACCACCATTTTATTTGTCCAAATGAACAAACCTTCCTTTATCATCGGTCATGTGATGTGAACAACCACTATCTATAATCCAGTATGTCCTTATGTCAGCTTGTGAAATTAATGCTAGCTCTTGATTCACTTTCTTGTCTACATGAATTATCTTGTTATTCATTTTGTCTACAATAGCAATGAATCCAATTTCTTCTTCACCAGATTCTTCATCTGAAACTCCATCTCCAACATAGTAGCATTCCTTAGAATACTTAGGCTTGTAATCCTTTTTGAATTTTTTAGCTCTAGTGGGACACTTAGATGCAAAGTGACCGATCTTATTACATGAAAAGAACTTAAATGGTAATTGACCTTAATATTTTCCTTTTCCTTTCTTTTTTCTTTTATCAATCATAGCAACATAATCATCTAATGTTTCCTCTTCATCATCATCGTCAAAATTACCAGAAGTGTTTGCAGATTTCTTACCATGAATTGTTGCTTTGAAAGCTATCTCACTCTTTGGTTCTGTCTTCAATCTTGAAATCTCAAAAGCTCAAATCTTACTGATCAAGGTCTCTCTCTTGAAATTTGATGTAAGCTACATGGTCTCATCAAGGATGTTGATCTTGCTTTCATATTTTGGAGTAAGTGTAGTCATCAACTTGTCCATAATGTCCTCCTCAGAAATCTCTCCACCATTGTTCCTGATTCCAACAACTGCTTCATTAATCCTCTAATTGTAAGCTCTGATATTTTCTTTAGGAAGCATCTCTAATGCATTGTATCTTTTCTTCCATGTCTTTCTGCATGCATCCTTTGCTTTTTTGTCTCCTTCAAATATGTCTTCAAGGTGCTTCCAAATTTTATGGGCTGTATCTATCTTTTTTACTTCTAAAAATTCACCATCAGATAGGGCACTAATAAGGGCTTCTTTAGCAATAGCATTCTAATGAAACAATTCTTTTTATGTGTCAGTAGAATCATATTTTGCAAGGTCTTCTAAGATAGGAATCTTGGCTACTTTGATAGTTACATTAAAAACTTCAAAAGCAACACATTGCAAATGAGTCACCATCTTTTTCTTCCAATCAAGATAATTCTCTCCATCAAACTTAGGACATTCTTTCCTGAAGTATGCCATCTGATCAATGTCAAGCTATTAAACTTTCTCTTTGAGGCACTTGGCTCTGATACCAATTATTAGGAATAGTCCCAAGAGATAACTGAGAGGGGGGGGTGAATCAGTTATCTACAAGTTTCAATTCTTTATCCAAATAAGTATACTTAAACATAAAGCATAAACATAATCAAAGAACACTTGAACACAACACCAATATTTTGGTTATGGGGAAACCCAAATATTTAAAAACCCCAGTGGGACTTGATACCCACTAATATTTTGTACTAGTGTATAATGATCCTTTTTAAAAGATCTTTTACCCTATTAGGAGTAGCTTTACAATATATTAAGTATAGTAGACCTAGTCTAAGGGTCGGACCCTATTAGCAGTCTTTTACAATTGTCCCTATTAGGGGAGAGGACGCACTATCCAAGAGCTCACTACTCAGATGGGTCAAGGCTACAACCTTCTAAATAATAGGTACACACTATATCTAGATCTTGGTGAACTGCGCTTTGACCTGCTGCCTAGATCAGTTCCAATGAATAGCACAAGTACTTTACTTGGTCACATAGACCTTCTTCTGATGGCTCAACACTTCACACATTCTGCTTTACTCTTTTTAATCAACCATGAACCACACTCAAGCAATCACAAATGACTGCCTATAAATATCTTTCCTCCAAATGATATAATCAAGTTAGCCTGTTAGAACCATCTTGAAATCACATTAGAGAAACTATAACAAACTCAAATAAACATTCTATTGGCTCTATTATGCACGTAACTCATTCTAGGACCTGTCTAATAAAATAAATGTAGATGCACGCTACACACTGTCAACTCTACCAAAATAACTGGAATTTTCTTTGTAAGCTAAATTAACTCATGCGCTCTTAACCAAACATCAATAACACTTATCCAAGCTTAACTCCAAGGGTGCATACCCTCAAGATAGGTGCAACTTAAGAACCAATAAAATATTTGTCAGCTCTTTTGAACAAACACAGGAAACTGCTACTCGTGAATAGCGACTACATAACTTCACTTGTGTTCATCATCAAACTATGCATCCATAATTGAAACATCAATAACATGTCTTCAACATATATCTAAGCATGTAAGGATCCATGATAACTATACGAACAACCATACACAAAACACTATCTGTTACGCTGTCAGGAACACTGTTGACACCATCTACTATATAACTATCTATACTAATAGTTAACCTCTATGCCCATGATATCATGTTGATGTCATGTCCATGCTATAAATACTAAAAGCTTATTGCATAAGACTTCCACACATGCTACTTTCCATATGTTGTCATCAATGACAAAAATAGAGTCAGTACTGGCCTACTGGCAAATCTCCAACAATCCCTTACTAGCTATTTGAAGGCATGGAAGGCAAGATATATTATCTAAATAAATGGCTGCTAGAGTCAATCTAACAGAAAACCAAACTGATTTATGTCTTGGTTTTTAGAAAGAATTATTTGTTTCATTATTCTTCTTCAATTGATTAGTTAATTATGGCAAAGCAATATGCCCGCCTATATTAAAATCAACTTCTCAATTGATGTGATTACTACATGCATGAAATTATAAAAAGTTTAGCATTCAAAATAGTACCCATAGTTTTTCTGTTGAACTTAATTGTTCAATTGGCCTTGACTGCAAAGATAGAAATGGATTCTTCAAGCTAGTTGCCTAGTTTAACACACAAACAAACCCCAACAGTCACCTCTACACTACACTCTAAAGAGTTCTATGAGAGTGTTCTAATTCTAGTCTTTCTGCCATCTCTTCTACTTAGTGGATTAATATTATATCCAATAACTAAGATAGTACCCACATTTTTTCAACTGACTCACTTGTTTGATAGTTGACCTACCTTGATTGCAAAGATGGAAGAAGATTTTAGATGGCACAACTCTTAAAGTTATTTGTTAAAATTATCACAAATGCACCTCAACTATCACAAACATTGCAACCTAAAATGTTGTTTAGAAAAAGTTTTATGTCTGGTCTTCTTGACATATTTTCTCCATATGATGGAAGTAGAAGCAATGAACATAATAGAAACCAAAAATAACTACCATTGAATTGCTATCAATAATTATTATTTTAGAATCAGACTCATTGGCATTAACTGTTAAAATTTATGAAATATTTTTTTTACTCTCTTGTAGACCTTCATTTAGAGATACACATTTTTGCTGATTGGAATTTACAACTTATTATTTGTATTCATGTGTTTTATAGCTACTTAGATGAATTAGAAGATTAAACCAATGTATAGAAAATTATGACAGGTCCAACTGGTCAAATTGCAGTTGAAAGTAAAGCAAAAATAAGTTAAAGAAATTGTATTTCGTTCTATAGAATGTGAAAGCATGCCCACCTCACTTTAGTTTCTCAAAAAACTTGGTGATCTAACAATCAATCAATTGTCAAGCATTATCTCAAGAGGCTTGAATTTTGAACTTGCATCCTTTAACAAAGAAAATTTCCCTCTCCAATTAGCGCATGCTTAATACTTCATTTGTCTTCAAATACCTGTAAATGCTGATTTCAGATGTGACATGGTCATTTAATGGGGCTAGCAAGAAAAGTCTTTCAATATCATTTAACTTCATATGTGCTAATTTGTAAGAACATTTTGATTTTCAAATCAACATAAAAGATCATTCTTCAAATTTATGTTAGAGATGTGCATATATATGTGTGCTAATTTGTAAGTCCATTTTCCTTTCCACATCAACATAAAAAAAATCATTCTTCAGATTTACATTAGAGATGTGCATACATTTTTTATCATTGAAATTAACTTCATAAAAAGGGTAAAGGTAACAGTAGTTTTTCAGGTCAACACCAGATGACACACCAATTTAGTATGTGTGACCCCACTCAAGCAAGCATTCAACACGTGGATCAATTTTTCATCTACTTTATGTTGTTTTAAGGTGTACAACATTATGCCCATCTGGATTTGAACATGTGACTTCCATTATGGAGAACACAACACTTCACCACATAGTCATTAGTTGAAAACTTGCATATACTTTTTAATTGATATTGTTATAAAATTTTATTTATAATTAATCAATGCTATCATTCCATGTATAGTTAATAATTGTCAATTTCTTATTCATTTAAAGATTTCTCAGCTATATGCTTATTTTTTCATCATGCAACAACCTTCCAAATGTAATTGAATTGAAATTTCTCTTCTACATCTTGTTATAGATGCATCAAAGTCAACACTACTTTAATGCCATCTCATTCTTTTTATCTTATAGTATTTTTCAACTGGTATATGATTTCATATTTTGCCAAATAATCTAGCACGAGGATCTCTTTTTCCAAATTAAAATAGCTATCATTTAAATATGCTGCTATCGGTTAGATTTTTTCCTTGGATTAGTTTGCATGTTCCTGCTTATGTCATTCTCTTATCCATGTCACCATTTATTCATATTGGTTTCTAGTGCAGCAGAACTTTGTATTCTTGTGGGTTTTCTAGTTTCCCTTGCCTTCAAGATTTTTTTCCTTTTCATTTGGCTGCCAAGCAAGGTGGTCATCCTCTTGTTTTCATTACCCTTGATTCATACTACTTTCTAGTGCAAAAGCTCTTTGAATTTATTGTGATTTTTTTTAGTTTCCCTTGCCTTCAAATTATTTTTTTCTTATAAATTGGTTTCCAGCCAAGGTGGCACCAAAAAACCCTCTCAATTTCATAAAAAAGTGGTTCACACCATAACTCTCCTAATCTTGATGTTGTTTTTCCTATCCATTATTATGACAATGCATTCAAATGGTATGAAAAATATAGCCTTGTCAGGTACTTTCATGATAGAATTACCTCTAAAAGCATGCTAATAGATGGGTCAACTCCACCGAGGTCTCTCATGGAGGCCATCCAAGACCTTGCTACTAGTTTACAAAAGTCATTTTTGCATATGGCCCTAGTACATTTACACTTCTATGTTAGTATTTACCCCATGGACTAGAAACTTCATTATGTCTAAGTAATGTTCTCTTCAAGACTTGGTTGAGATTAAATTCCTTGATCTCCATTTTCCACTTTGGCTCTTTTGAGACTATATTGTAGCTTCTTTGGGTCATCTTCTCCATGCTTAGCAGAAACTTTTTTTTCTCCTCATCCTCAGAAAAAGGGTTTGTGTTGAGGTTGACCTAAGAACCTCAAAGAGTCTATTGAACTCTAGATGAAACCTCATAGCCTTACCCAAAGGGTAATGTAATGTAGCTTAACTTTCCAAACACTTATTATCAATAATGATCTTCATTTAAAAAAAAATGTGATTGTATTCTATTTATTCAATGCCCCAAGCAACCTCCTAAATAGCTTGCTAGAAACACCTATTATCATTAAGTTGTAACAATATTCATTTAACAAAATTTGTGATTGTATTATATTTATTCAATACCCTAAGCCTCCTCCTAAATAGCTTGCTGAGACTCTCCTCAAAAAGAAAAGGAATGTTTGGAACATTGCAATAAAATACAAATACTCAGAAGCATTGAGACAAAGGTGTTGGTCCTCAAAAATTGCCTATTGAGTCTCAAGTTTTAAAGCTTAATAAATAAGTGGTAACCTCACATCCTACAAGGTATTCATAATTAGTCAGAAGCAAAACTTGCATTGCTAGGCTATTGATTTATACTAGCAGTCTCTCTTCACAACCAGTAATAAGGGTATAAAAAAATGAGATGATCTAGATGAACTATTAAGTACAATGATGGCAGCATGATCAAGCTGATCCTCATCACTTGTGGTCAAGAAAGTGCATTGTTATCCTCTTTCAATACTAGAAACCATTTGTAATTAACAATTGCTATGCCTAGAATGTAAGAAAAATTCTTAATAGGATTATAGTCTACCCTATGAAAATTTTTAAAACATCAACTTCCTTTTCTGCATCAAAAGTTTCATTGATAGATATAGTATTAAATACGGATATGATGAATTTTCAAGATCTTCTAGTTAAAATCTTACTAGTGAAATAGCTTGTTGGGAAAAAGAATTTCTTCTGATGGAGAGAATTGCAGTTGTTACAAATAACTTAGATGATGCAAAAGCCACTACTTCCTTGTAGTGGGAATTACTGTGGGCCTTACAAATCCATGTAATAATCAAGAAAAATTTACAGGAGCACCTGAGTCATCTAGAGATGGCCATGCAATAGGATCATATAGAGGAATGGGATGCTCAGAGAAAAAGAGAAATTTCCTAAGTTTGGCAAATCGAGTAGAAAGGCTATTATAGATAGCCACCAGAAGAAAAGTACTCAGATGTTTTATAGAAAGGAATTCATTTAGATCCTGGGTCTGCATTGTCTAGTGGAGCACTACCAACAATTGTGACTATGAAGGATAGTCAACTTGATTGACAGCTACAAGAAGCAAGGAGAACAATTAAAGTTGTTGAGAAGATCCCATTATTGGACATAGGGAGTAATGTGGTAGAGGAAAAAGATCACTATGTGAAGATGGGTTTAATAGGTAGATTTTAGAATTTTGGGCCCAATTTACCAAAGCTGCACAAAAGGGTATCAAACTGTTGTGAACCATCTCTTGTAGAATACATGCTGATATATCCTTGTGCATGAGCTATTTTATCATATCTTGTGAATCAAACAAAGACAAAGATCCATAGATGGATCAAGTTACCTCTATGTTTATTTCCAACCTCCTAAACTTCTTGAATGGTGAGCTAGCATAGCAAGTAATGGCATTGAGCTTTGTGAGGACAAAATTTAGAGGCGTCTTGATGTAGCATTGGAATGTCCACATGTTTGTTCTATTAAAGTTATTCCAATAGAAGGAGGAAATTTTGTGGTTTAGTTCCAATGACATCATTTACAAAGCTAGAGTGTAGGTTTCAAGTCTTGGATAGCTAAGTCAAGCGACTTCACTACATGGTTGTAGAAGGCCTAGTGCAAGAGGATGTCCAGTCTTCGATGCCAACTTATTGAAATGACCATTTGAATCCAAAACAACACCAAGTCAATGAAAGGGCAAAATAGGCTCACAAAATGATTAAGTTTCTTCTTTGAACAACAAGTGTAGATTTTGTGAGGAATTTGGATGGAGAAGCTAGAGCTTTGGGCAGTGCTGAGGGCCCTTTATTTGTGGTAGAATGAACTCACATCTCATTTTGGGTTGCAACATATGATACTCAACACTACGTTTTTGTCCATAGACAACACATTGTCAAAACATGTTTTGCCTACAGAAGGGTATGTTTTGTAAAGGCTCCCCAGGTGAGTATAGATAAGTGCAACCACAATATAAGTAGAAATTGTGAAATTGGTAGTAGCAGTACCTAGTATTAACACTCTTTGAAGCTCATAGATGGTCGATTGTATGTAAGGACCGAAATGTAATGCTTATGGAAGTTAATACAAAGAACAAGTGAACTATATCCTTAACCTTACATATCAAAAAATATTCTATAAATTTAAACTAGAAAAAAATAATTTAATAATTTGTTCCCTTTTTAAAAAGATTAGTAGAATTGGTAGAAAAATAGAACTTAAAATGATTCATTCTTATATCTAGTTGAAATTTTAAGGTTTAAAAAATAAATCAATTGTTAAGTTCAATATTTAAATTTCAAAAAAAATTTTAGTAGTGTAAAGATTACAAAGGAGTGGTGGTTTAGTACACCCCATGGGAGTTGAAGGTGAGGGTTGTACAGTTGAAGTAAAATATTGTCTTCTTTTTTAATTAATTTCTTTGTTTTTGCTTCCCCTGCTCCTCAAGAAATAGCAACAACTATTAAGAAACTCCCAAACATTTATGAAAAGAGAATTTACAAAGATAAGATACAATCAAAAAATAATGATTTTGTTTGTTTTTTAATTTTAACTTTTTAGTGGTGCAGACAAGGCCACAGAAGTGGAGAACATCCCCTGCATTGCAAGGCAATCCTAGGATAGCCACCTTGCAGGCAACATCAAAAGGGATAGCAAGAGAATTCCCAATCCATGTCTTGCCATCCTGGGGACATCCCTGATCCAGGTTAAATCATTTTTTACCCCAATGATGGACTAAATTTTTTCTTTCTTTACATTCCTTTTGCATTCTTTCATGTTTTTTCATAAACCTTCGACTAAATACATCATAGGACAATCTGGAACCATTTTGAAACATATCAGATATGACTCAAATATAGGTCCATGTATGGATACATTCAAATATCCATGTCATACCTAGATGTATTGTAACCGTATCTAGTATTTGGCATGTCGATAGATGCACCTAGATAGGAAGACATGTATTTGGTAATAGGAACACAACTATGCATTGAAACATATAGTCTCCCAATTTCTATATTTTGTTCTTTTTCATTTTTTCCCTTTTTGCATTGGGTGTGGGTTAGTTTTTTAGCTTATAACTATGGTAGTAAAAAATATAAGAATTTTGTGCAGGTATGACAGATCGCATATTTTCATTCTTCCATTAGCATAAACTCAATAAATAGGCAGATATCCTCTGGTTAGATGTCAGTATTTTCAATCCAAAAAAATTATTAAGAGAACAATTTGGCCTCAAAGTCAACTTTTAGAGTTATCCCAAAAGTATTCATAATTTGTCAAATATAAGTACATTAATTTCCTCTTATCCACATTTTCTTCTGGACTAGTCATGACAACAAATATTGATGGTTACACTTTGAGGAACTTGTGAATTTTGGAAGAATCCTTTGTACTAGAATCTCTCTCAAAAAATCGATAATCAAACATTCAAACTTCAAACAAATCCTATTCGGTTTTATTTTGGGGATGAATACAGTCTGATACTTTACAATTTGATCCATTTTTCATTGGGCTACTTTATGACCCTACACTACATTTTTTAATGTTATTTTCAAATTTCCTTAAGGTTTCTATTACTAACAATTGTGATGCAAAGTGGACAGTCAGAAGCCTCTAAATAGTGAGCAATTGGCAAGGATTGGTACTCAATACACCAAGCTATGAAGATCAAGTGCCCTACACTTATCCAAAGTGTAGAATAAACAAGGAGGTGAGGTTATCATGACCCCAAATTCCAAGGATAGCCTAATCACTAGGTTCCACAAGGTTCTAAGCACCAATGACCAAGGTTTGCTAAGGTGTTCCCTTAACCCAATAAGAAACCAAACCCCATGAAATGACTCAAAAGACTAGGGGTGGCCTAAAATCACTATTATGGCCTATTTAGGTCCTATTTGTTTAGTTCCAAGGGTTCTTTTACTTACAAGCAACCCATACAACTTAGTTGCTTCACAATCCAAAGACTAGGCTTGTAGCCTTTCCTAGAAGGTATTTTGATCATAGGTCAAAATGCTTCCATATGAGATATGAAATAGGTTGGAGATTATGACACCCTTTTGGATTTTATGGAACATATACAATCACCAAGATGTGAGGTCAAAAGGAGGATGTTGAAACAACAAAACTAGACCGGGCTAATAGGCCTAATTAGGTCTCCAATTGCACTACAAGTGCTCCTTCCTCCAGGACAATGCACAAAATAATTATAGGATTATGTGAGGACATATAAAATGACTTATAATCAAGATTTTGGAGTCTTGGTGAATCCCCAACCGATAGTTATGGTGACTATTCTAAGTCACTCACTGGTGCACACATAGAGATGTACACCTAGGGCATTACAAAAAATTCACTCCCCTGCAAATCCACACTTCTAACCTAAAAAATATGAAAATAGATTGACAAAGGTTTAATTCCACCAAGGGGCATCAATTTACCATAGTGGAATTGGTCCAAACAACCAAGCCCTATTGGGAACCCTGGTTTTAGGCCTTCAATCCAAGCAGTCTCACTAAAAACCAGACAACTCACAAACTAAGATAGATCAGAACATGAGACCAATTGAAAAAGGAAGTATATTCAAGGATCTAACTTTTGGTTTCAAATTTTCATGCCCTTCTATCTAATACCTATCCGTACACTTCAATTCTCCTCAGGAATTGCAGAGAAATGTTGATATTTTATTGATTCAAATTGCCAAATTACACATTGTTACCTTCCACCTACTTGAAAGGGCTTATGAAGGGTTCCCCCATTGGTTACAACCAAATTTCAAACCATATGACCGTTGGGGGCTTTGTTTACAACTTTTGGCAAAAGTTGTCAACATTTTTGCAATTTTTGCACTCTAGGTGATCAAAATTGGTCCAGACCTAATCAAATGATCCAACATGGATCCAAACTATTAAAAACATGAAAATAGAAAAAAACCTAATATTTTAGGCCTTCTGACCACCTTTGACCATAGTTGAGCAAGGGCTTATAGTTATGCCAATCTTGGAACTAGGTCTTACAATTTGGTCTAGATGCCTAGATAGAAGATCTAACCTAAACTAGATGTCCTTAGGACTTTGATGAACATTATTTGTTGAGTTTATTGTGGGTGCTCCTACACCATACTCCCCTTGAGTTTAAAACTCAAGTTCCTACTTGAGGTTAACTATTCCACCGAAGTCCCATGTTGCTTGATTTGGTCTCCAGTTAGCCAAGTTGTATCTATGTTGGGGAGCCCTTTCCATTTGACTAAGTATTGCATATACTTCATGGTTTTGGTTTGCTTTAGTAATTGGCGTCCAATATTTCTTCCAAATCTACTAGTTTTCTTTGAGGAAGATTAGTGACATAGTCTTCATCATTGATATTTGTTTCCTCACCTTGCTCACTTGTTGAATATGTTGTAGCTTTGTAGGGGGTGAGGTCTGCAACATTGAATATTGGAGAGATTTGCAAGGTTGGGGGAAGAGAAATTTCATAGGCATTCTCACCCATATTATTGAGTATACTACATGGTCCTACTTTCTTCATATGAAGTTTAGAGTATCTACCCTTAGGTAGTCTCTCTTTCCTCATAAATGCCCAAACCTTGTGATGATGGGTGCTCCCCTTAACACCACAAACACATAACAGAAATAGAGAAACAACAACAACAATGTGCAAGAACAAAAAATTGGCTTCTTATTATCTCCACAAATGTGGAATTACAAACTTTCAGAATTACAATATGCAAAGCTACATGGGCATTCCCTTACAATATTCTATAGGACAAAGCCTCGAATCAATACCCAGATCTACTACCCAGAACTGCCCTAGACAACACTACGGGCCTTCTTTATATAGGCAATTTCCACCGCCTGAGAAGGTTCTCGAAATTTAGCCCTTAGGACCGACCAAACTTAGAATTATTTTATTTTACAATTTATTACATCAAAGTCAGCTCAAAATGAGTTTTGAAACCCAAACAGAAATTTTGAAGAAAAATTATTTTTTGCCATTTCAGGTGACCCAACTTTCGAAGACCATAAGTCATCGCCCGTTGCCCCGATTGGCTATTATAACCCCATTCTGGAAATGCCACGAAGCACTCTACAGGGTTGACCTACACAAAGCACCCATCACCCAAATTTTCAACCTCATCCGGGGCCTCTAAAGCCTTCAAAATTGAGTTTGAAGTTTTTGTACCCTGCTGCCAATACCGAAAATCTTCAATATCTTCAAAACTAGACTTGATCTAGCCATGAAACTTTGCTGGCAGGCTGATATGACTGAGATGAACCTTCACATGTAAAATTAGAACATTCCGAGATCATAAGACCAACTTACTAAAAATAGCAAGTTTCCATAAATAGAAACTCTGCACAAGATAGCCCTTATTGAATACAAAAATAGAAATATTTTTGGGTGATGCAAGATTGCTCTTACACCTAGGATGCTCCTGCATCACCTTGTCTCCCACTTTGAAGTGGATCTCTCTTCTTCTCTTATCAGCATGTTCCTTGTATTTCAAACTAGATCTTTGCAATGCTTCTTTGACCTCATGTTGCACCTTTGTGATCATTTCTGCTAGTTCTTGGCCTTGAGCATTGACTTTGAAGCCAAATGGTAATTCTATCAAGTCTAATGGTCCTTTGGGATGAAGGCCATATACTACTTGGAATGGAGTTTTGCCAGTTGACTTGTTCATGGAATCATTAAATGTAAACTCTATCTAGGGTAGGAGTGTATCCCAACTCTAAGCATATTGTTTGGTTAGGCATCTTAGGAGATTTCCTAAGGATCTATTTACTACCTCAGTCTACCCATCTGTTTATGGGTGATAGATAGAGTTGTAGGTGAGATTAGTTCCCAATTTCTTGAAGAGTGTCCTCCAAAAATGGCCTTGAAACTTCACATCCCTATTGGATACAATTGTTTGAGGCAGACCATGGATCCTAACTACCTCTTTGAAGAAAAGATGTGCAATGTGAGAAGCGTCATTTGTGCTTTTACATGGTACAAAATGGACCATTTTACTAAACCTATCCACTATTAAAAAAACACTATCAAAGCCTTGCTTTGTCTTAGGCAACACCATTACAAAATCCATTAAGATGGACTCCCATGGTATAGAAGGGATTGGTAAGGGTTGATATAGTCCTTGATTGGTTGACACACCTTTAGCTTGTTGACATATGGTGCAAGTTTCAATGAACTTCTTGACATCATTGTTCATTTTAGGCCAAAAATAACTTCTCCTCACCATGTCTTCTATCTTATCAATGCCAAAGTGACCTCCTAGGCTACCACAGTGCTTCTCCCTTATTATGTTTGTCCTCATTGAACATTTTGGGATGTATAGTTGAGATCCTTTGAATAGGAGTCCATTCTAAATCAGATATTCAGAAAAGTCAGTATGGTATCTTCCAACCATCTTTGTGTAGATTTGATATATCTTTGCAAATTCAGGGTCATTAGGGTATAGGTGTTTGAGGGACTCAACTCCCACACTTTGCAATTTTATTTCTTCAATCAAACCAACCCTCCTACCAAGGGCATCAACAACTTTGTTTGTTACACCCTTTTTATGCTTGATGTTGAAGGTGTAGGCCTGCAACTATTCTACCCATTTCAAATGTTTGACAAAGAGTTTTTCCTATGAATTAAGGAAACTTAATGCATGGTTGTTAGTATATACCACAAATTCCTTTGGGATCAAATAGTGCCTCCATTTCTTGAGGGCTTGGACTATGGCATAGAGTTCTAGGTCATATGTAGAGTATTTTCTTTTGGCCTCATTTAGTGTCTCTGAGAAAAAGGCAATTGCCTTACCTTCCTGACTTAGGACTGCACCTATAGGCAAGTTGCTTGCGTCTGCCTCCATAGTGAAGACTTTGATGAAATCAAGTAGGACCAAGATAGGATATTGGGAAAACCTATTCTTCAAGTATTGGAATGCATCATTTTCTTCCTTTTTCCACATAAACTTATTCTTCTATCCACCTTTAATGGTTTCAAGCATTGGTGCACACACATGGCTAAATTTTTTGATAAACTTCCTATAGAAAGTTACAAGTCCATGGAAGCTTCTTACATCACCTCAATTCTTTGGTGGAGGCCAATTGATGATTTCTTCCACCTTCTCAAGGTCCATCTTGAGGGTACCTTGTGAGATCACAAATACTAGGAACACAAGTTCCTTCCTCATGAACATGCACTTTTCCAAGTTGATTACCAACTTGTGTTGATGAAGTCTTCTTAGTACTTGTTCCACATGATCAAGATGGTCCTCCTTGCTATGATTGAATATTAGTATGTCATCAAGGTAAACAACAACAAATTTTCTAATAAAATCAATGGATATCTCATTCATAAGCCTCATAAAAGTACTAGGGGAATTTATCAAGCCAAAGGGCATTACTAACCATTCAAACAAACCTTCAGTGGTCTTGAATGCTATTTTCCATTCATCTCCTAGTTTAATCCTAATTTGATAGTATCCAGACTTTAAGTCTATCTTGGTGAAGTAGCAAGAACCTCCTAGTTGATCCAATAGATCCTCAATCCCAGGCATGGGGAATCTATATCTTATGGTGATCTTATTGAGAGCCCTACTGTCAGTACATAACCTCCATTTTCCATCCTTTTTAGGGGTTAAGACTGATGGAACTACACATGGACTAAGACTCTTCTAAATGAGTCCTCTTTCCAATAATTCACCAACTTGTTTTGAAATCTTTGCATGCTATAGTGGTGTCATTTCATATGGGGCCTTGTTACGTAGAGAGGAGCCAGGTATCAAGTCAATTTGGTGACTAATATCTCTTAAGGGAGGGAGGCTTGTGGGCAAGTCACTAGCAGTGACATCTCTATATTTTTCCAATAGTTCCTCAACTTCTTTTGTTATAGGATCTTTTTTATCAGACCTTATGTTGTCTTTGGGTTTGGAGATTAGGACAAAGGCTTCAGTATCAGGTTCCTTCAATATTTTTAACATTTCTTTCTCTCCCATGATGATGATAGTAGGTTCTTTTTCAGACTTTCTATTAGGCAGGGGCTTCATAGTAAAAATTTTTCCATCCTTGGTGATGGAGCAGGCGTTCTTCCTACAATGGTGTATGGCATCTACATCAAATTTCCAAGGCCTTCCTAGAAGGATGTGTGAGGCATCCATTTCAACCACATCACAAAGAACTTTTTCCTTAAAGTCTACAATTGAGAACTCTATCCATGCTTTTTCTATTACTAGAGTTTGTTGGCCTTTTTTTAGCCAAGAGACATGATAGGGGAAAGGGTGTGGCTTCTTAGGGAGGTTTAAATTTTGAACCATTTCACAAGATACTAAATTTTTAGTTGAACCAGAATCTATAAGTAGAGTACATACCTTTCCATGACATTTGATCTTTTTCCTGAAGAGGTTCTTCCTTTGTGGAGTCTCTTGGTTTTGTGGCACTTGAAGGAAGACTTGTCTCATCATCAAACATACTCCTTCCTCTAGTTCCATGTCTCTAGTGTCAGCATTGTCTTCTTGTTTATCTTCTTGGATGAGTTTTGCTCTCCTCTCACCTTGATTGTTATTATTCCTCTTCTCTGGGAACCTTCCTGCATGATGTCCCATCTGATTGGAATAGTAACATTTTAATGGTCCATTACCTCTTCCAAAGTTTTCTCTTCCTCTATTGAAGGGCCTCCTTCCTCTATAGTTTCCTCTTGAACTTGAGTCACTATTTTCTTTTTCTCCTTGGTCAGGGGTCCTACTATTGCTACCACTATTATGTCCCTTGTTCCAAGAGTTTCCTTTCCCTCTAAAGTTCTTCCCATTATCAATGTTCTTCCCTTTTCCAAACTCCTATTTTCTTTTCCATTTCACCTCTACCTTGAGTTCCATTTGATAGCACTTATTAACTATGGTAGGGAAATGTAGGCTAAGTTCCTCTTGAATGGATACCTTCAAACCATTCATGTATCTTGCTAGTTTTTCTTCCTCATCTTCTGCCACATTTTTCTTCATACATAATTTTAGGAACTCCTCAGTGTATGAGCCTACATCCATGTCTTTTTATTTCAAGCTTTTCTTCCTCTTATAGAGTTGTACCCCATAATCTTTAGGTACACATGTCTCTTTAATCAGGGTTACCATCTTGTTCCATGAATTGATCATGCTTCTCCCATTCTTCACCCTTTCTATTTGGATCAAGTTCCACCAAGTTAGGGCTGCTCCCTTCAACTTGGATCTTGCTATTTTTACCCTTTTCTTTTTAGGGATGTCCTCACATTCAAAAAATGTTGTCAAAGTCTCTATCCAATCCAAGGCTAAATTTGCATTCATCTTTCCATTAAAGACCGTCAAGTCTATCTTTTCCTCCATGGTTTTTCTCCCCATGGACTTTAAGGCATCAATGAGGGGCCTTTGGTCTACAGGGATGTACTGATTAGGATTATCTTCCTCCTCTTCACTCCCTTCTTCATTTTCAAACCCATCTTCTTTATCCTTGTCAAGCTTCTTTTCAATTTCTTGAAGCCTCTTAGTTAAGGCTATGTTTGTAGCCCTTTGTTCTCTCACCATCTTTGCTAACTCACTATTTGTGACCCTTGCAAGGATCTCTTCATCCTTAGGAGAAAACATAGCTCTAATACCACTTGATGCAAAGTGGACAACTGAAAGCCTTTAAATAGTGAGTAATTGGCAAGGATTGGGTACTCAATACACCAAGCTATGAAGATCAAGTGTCCTAAACTTATCCCAAGTGTAGAATGAACAAGGAGGTGAGGTTATCACAACCCCAAATTCCAAGGATAGCCTAATCACCAGGTTCCACAAGGTTCTAAGCACCAATGACCAAGGTTTGCTAAGGTGTTCCCTTAACCCAATAAGAAACCAAACCCCATGAAATGACTGACAAGACTAGGGGTGGCCTAAAATCAATTTTATGGCCTATTTAGGTCCTATTTGTTTAGTTCCAATGGTTCTTTCACTTCCAAGCAACCCATACAACTTAGTTTCTTCACAATCCAAAGACTAGGCTTGTAGCCTTTCCTAGAAGGTATTTTGATCATAGGTCAAAATGCTTCCATATGAGATATGAAATAGGTTGGAGATTCTGACACCCTTTGGGGTTTTATGGAACATATCCAATCACCAAGATGTGAGGTCAAAAGGAGGATGCTGAAACAACAAAACTAGACCGAGCTAATAGGCCTAATTAGGTCTCCAATTGCCCTACAAGTGCTCCTTCCTCCAAGCCAATGCACAAAATAATTATAGGAGTATGTGAGGACATATAAAAGTGTTAGGAATGAATGAAAAGTGTTTTGGCAGTCATTTTGTAGCAATTGTTGTTGCATTCATGACTTGGATTGTCATTGATGTCAACACAGTGATATTCTGGATATTAGCAGGAAAGCAGGTACAGTTTTGTTTTGCACACATGTTTTATTGTAGATTGGATTTTTCATAGTTTATGGTATGTTATTTTGTGTGTTATTAACCTATGGTTAATAGTGTAAAAATAAATTCATTCATTTGTACTTGAGTTATGAGCATTTTGGTGAAAGTAGTGTTTAGAAAGTGTTTTTGTGTAGCGATGTTCAAAAATCAGAAGATATCTCTTAGCTGGGATGGAATCTGATTTTGTGCAGTTAAAGGGATTTTGGAGACTCATTAATGATGATGTGGTTCATAGCACAAACTTTGAAGATATGTTTGGAGAAAGTTACAGTAATTGGAAGCTGACAGTTTTATGTGAATTCTGTGTGTAGCGTGTAGAATTTATTATTTTGTAATTGAGGACCGACTCATTTGTAATTATTTGAGTTCAGTATATAAGAAGGAATTTTTTCCTTATTTTAATGTGTACTATGAAGAGTGAGATGCGAATATATGCATGAAGTGAAGAAAAGAGCTAATTCAGTGATGAAGGAAGACTTGTGAGTACAAAGATCTGGAATTGTGATCTTGTGTAGCAGAGAGTGTAGTTTTGGCATAGTGTGAAGGAGGTAATATATTTCATATTATTCTATTAAATAATTCTAAGATCTTTTGGACAGTGGGTTCAGGGATCTTGCCTTGAAGCTGTTTGGGTAGTGGGCCCTTCTGTCTTCCATAAACTCTTAACCGGGTTAGAATCTTTTGATAGGGATTCAAAATCTCCTAATAGGGATTTATATGTACTAAATGTATTTCATAAGACTCCTAACAGGGTCCATCCTCTAACAAGGAACTTTCATATTAGTGCATCATTTTGTGGGCATCATTCCCACCGGGGTTTACTCTCTTCAAGAGGTTCCCTATGTTAGGAATAAGGTGTCTCAACCTTGGATAATTCCTATTCTTATTATTTATTTTGTAAATATATTTTTTGTAAATAATGTAATTAAGTGTGAGTGTACATGTCTAGTTGGCATGTTGATGTGTCACTCCACTTGATGTGTTGGCATCTTGTGCGTAAGGAGATCATGGCTGAAATGGTCATGATGGATTCCTATGACACATAAGAACTATTTAAGGAATGTGCTATGACAGGTGTAAGAGCATCTTATAACTTGGGCCTATTTGGGCACCCAAGAAGAAGTGGTTGGTGTGTGTAAGAGAATATGCCAAAAATAGGTTGGTATGATAGATTCTCTTACACTTCTCTTGTGATCATTATTTTTGGTGGATTCTATGACAAGATGTCATAGTCTATTCTAGGGATGGACTGCCTATTCTTGGGATTGCATGTAACAACTGTGTACATGTGGGTTTGTGCATGGGTCTTGGTGGTTGCACCTATTTTTGGGTCCAGAGGAGTCTATATATATGATGCTGCTCCTATGGGAGAGATATAATAGAAATTTAAGTCTTGTTGGCTTTGTCTCTCATTTCCTGAAAGAACTTGCATTGCAAGTGTATTGTAATCTTTGTGTTGAAGATAATACATTGTGCAGGTTTTGGAGTGCTGGGGTTTTTTACCGAAAGGTTTTCCCCAAGGTATAGCATTGTGTCATTCTCTATTTTTCTGTATGCATGGTATGTGGTTGCAATATCTTTGTTAAAGTAGTTAATGAATTTGAAATTGTAAGGATTTATAAGAATTTTCACAATACTCTCCTATAGAGATTAGCGTAGGAAGCTATTTTCACACCTGAGTTTCCTTACAAGTGGTATCAGAGCTTGATCAAATTTTGATCCTAGTTATTGGGTAGGGTTTTTTGAGCTGATCTCAAGTTTGAGTGGGAGTTTTTTGCAGAGCATTCTGAATCTTATTTGCAGATTGAGATGGCAAGTTCATCATATGGAAGAATGGAGGTGGTGAAATTTAATGGCACTAATTTCAAGTTGTGGAAACTCAAGATGGAAGACATGTTGGAAGATCATGACCTATGGGAAGTGACTTCAAGTGCTACAAGACCAGCAACTAGAGCTCAAGCAGATTGGGATATCAAAGACCGTAAAGCTAAGGGTCTCATAAGACTCTGTTTAACCGATGTAGTCCTTCTAAATGTTCTAGATGAGAAAACCACAAATAGTTTGTGGGAAAGACTTGCAGCCATGTATCAGGCCAAATCTCTGGTGAACAAGTTGTTCTTGAGGAAGAATTTTTACTCTTTGTGAATGGAAGAAGGTGGATCCTTAATGGATCATTTAAATGCATTTAATCAGCTGGTGTCAAGTTAGAGGAGGAGGATCATTGCTACACACTTTTGTGTTCTTTACCAGATTCATGGGACCATCTTGTGATGGCTCTCAGAAGCACTTTAGTCACCTTCAAAATGGATGATGTGGTGTCTTCACTGCTATCAGAGGAGATGCAGAGAAAGGCTTCCATTTTGAAAAAAGAAGCCCTTGCTGTTCATGGGAGATCCACTAAAAGAAGGAAGAAAAATGACAATAAGTTTGACAATAAGGGTAGATCCAAATCCTATGGGAAGTCAAAGACTTCCAATAAGTCCAAGGCAAAATGTTGGAACTATGATAAATTTGGGCACTTCCATAAAGACTGCAAAGAGCCAAAGAAGAAGAAGAAAGGTTCAGATTTAGCTTCAGAAAGATATCAAGAAGATGGTGATGCATTCATCATGGCTTTGGCAGCCCATGCATTTGATGATGTGTGGTTGGTTGACTCAGGTGCATCTTTTCACATGACCTCTCATCGAAACTGGTTCTCAAAATATGAAGAGTTCGATGGTGGAAAGGTGTACTTGGGTGATGATTCTCACCTAAAGATAGTTGGACGTGGAAGGGTCACTATCAAATTTCCTGATGGATGAGTAAATGGAATCAATGGAGTTATGCACATTTTGAGTTTGGCATGAAACCTATTATCTGTAAGTATGCTGAATGATGTAGGTGTGCAAGTTGTTTTTTTGAAAGAAGGATGCAAGATGATGAGAGGATCAATAGTGCTTGCAAGGGGTACTAGGAGCTAGATGCATGTATTCCTCTATGTAATAGTTCTTCATCCTCACCATCTGAACAAGCAGTGAAGAAGTCTATGGCTATTGGTTCCGATGGTAGTGCAAACACTTTGGAAGCTAAGCTTCCTACAGAAAAGACAATGTTGTGGCATATGAGATTTGGCCACATTGGTGAAAAGGGTCTCAAAACCCTGAAAAATAAAAATCTCATTGAGGGGTTAAATGATTTCAATCTTGAGTTCAACTTCTACGAACACTATGTCTATGGTAAACAAAATCATGTTCAGTTTTACTCTAGTTCTCACAAATCTTTTGATGTTTTGGATCTTATTCATTCTGATGTATTTGGTCCTGTAAAAGTTCCTTCAATCTCCAAGTCTATATTTTTTGTATCTTTCATAGATGATTATAGTAGAAGGATGTGGATTTATTTCCTTAAAAGTAAGACATAATTCTTTAGTTGGTTCAAGGAATTTAAAGCTCTTGTAGAGAATCAGACTAGTAAGAAGATTAAGTGTCTGAGAACTGACAATGGTGGTGAGTTTTGCTTAGTAGAGTTTGAACAGTTCTATAAAGAATAAGGTATCGAGAGGCATAAGACAACTCCTTATACCCCACAACAAAATGGAGTTGTAGAGAGAATGAGCAGGACACTGACGGAGAAGGCTAGGAGTATGCTTAGTGGAGCTGGTTTAGAACAAAGGTTTTGGGCCAAAGCTGTGGCCACTGCTTGCTATCTGGTTAACAGATCTCCTACATCAGTCCTTGTTGGTAAGACACCCATGGAGGTGTGGTCTGGTAAGAAGCCTTCAATTAGACATCTTTATGTTTTTGGTTGTGAAGCTTATGCACATGTTCCAAAGGAGAAAATATCTAAGTTGGAAAACAAAGCTGTTAAATGTATTTTCATCGGATATAGTGCTAGTGTGAAAGGATACAAGCTTTGGGATCCCGTGACTAGTAAGGTGTTGTATAGTAGAAATGTTATTTTTAGAGAGCTAACATCTTCTCCTATTGTGCTACAACTAGATGAAAAAGAAAAGGAAAAAGATGTTGTTCAGTTGCCTCCTACCCCTGAGAAGACTGAACAAAGAGACCATGTTGGGCCTAATGATGAGGAGAGCTCTAGCAGCTCTGATAGTTCAGAAGAAGAGGAAGAACAACCTCAACCTCAGCCCTTGAGGAGATCCACGAGAGAAAGAAAGCAACCAGAAAGGTTTGGTTATTCTATGTTAGATTCCAATTGTGCCTTTGCTTTGATTACTAGCACTGATGAGCCTAGATCTATGAAAGAGGCTTTGGGCATGGAAGATGCAGGTTCTTGGATTGAGGCTATGGATGATGAGATTGCTTCATTGGAGAAAAACAAAACTTGGGACCTTGTACCTTGGCCTAAAGGGAGAAAATCTATTGGCTGTAAATGGGTGTTCAAGAAGAAATTCTATGCAGATGGTAGTGTTGAAAGGTATAAAGCTAGATTGGTTGCAAAGGGGTATTCACAGTTAGAGGGAATAGATTATGGTGAAATATTCTCTCCTATTGCAAAGTTGACATCCATTAGATTTTTGTTATCTCTTGCTGCATCATATGATTTAGAGATAGAATAGATGGATGTGAAGACAACTTTCCTTCATGGTGATTTGGAGGAAGAGATTTATATGTCACAGCCTGAGCACTACATCGTTAAAGGTAAAGAATCCTTAGCTTGCAGATTAAAGAAATCTCTATATGGTTTGAAGCAATCTCCTAGGATGTGGTACCTTAAGTTTGATGCCTTTGTGTTGTCAATTGGATTTGTAAGATCAAAATTAGATCATTGTGTTTATTTCAGAGTTGAAAATGATCACCTTCTTATTGTTGCATTATATGTTGATGATATGTTGCTATTTGGGAAGGGTAAGGGTATGATTTCTGATTTTAAATCTCAGTTGTCAGCACAGTTTGAGATGAAAGATCTTGGGGCACCTAGGTACATCTTGGGTATGGAAATCAGTAGAGACAGGTCTAACAAAAAACTTTGGTTGAGTCAGAGTAAGTATGTGAAGTCTGTGTTGGACAGGTTCAGCATGGCAGATTGTAGACCACTATGTGTTCCTATTTCTATGGGAATAAAGTTATCTGTAGATGATTGTCCAAAATCTCCTAGTGAGGTGGAGGACATGAGTAGAGTACCTTATGCTAGTGCAGTTGGCAGTCTTATGTATGCTATGGTCTGTACTAGACCAGACATTGCCCAAGCAGTGGGAGTCCTGAGTCAGTTTACGGCTAATCCTGGATGGGTACATTGGGATGTAGTTAAGTGAGTATTCAGATATTTGAGGGGTACATCAGATTACTCCATATGTTATCATGGTAACTCTTTTGGATCTTTGCATTCAGTTTGTATTTGTGGGTTTGTGGATTCAGATTGGGTAGGTGATATTGACAGTAGGAGATCCACCAGTGCTTATGTGTTCACTATGTTTGGTGGTGCCATCAGTTGGATGAGTAAGTGACAACCTATGGTTTCTTTGTCCACTATAGAAGCTGAGTACATGGCTGCTACTCATGCTTGTAAAGAAGCCATTTGGATTAGAAGATTATGTTCTGATGTTGGTGTTGATGTAGAACAAATTACTATTTGGTGTGACAGTCAGAGCGCTATTTGCCTTGCAAAGAATCCAACTTTCCATGCCAGAATGAAGCACATTGATGTGCAATTTCACTTTGTGAGAGATATGGTGGAAGATGGAAAGGTAAATTTGGAGAAGGTAGATACTGTGAAGAATGTTGCAGATGCATTAACAAAACTAGTGGGCACTGAGAAGTTCAGATGGTGTTCGGAGTCTATGGGCCTTTTTGCCTATAGTGGTTAAAGTTCCTATTATGTTCCTATTGCTCTTACAAGGTGTTTGACAAGTGGGAGAATGTTAGGAATAAGGTGTCTCAACCTTGGATAATTCCTATTCTTATTATTTGTTTTGTAAATGTATTTTTTGCAAATAATGTAATTAAGTGTGAGTGTACATGTCTAGTTGGCATGTTGATGTGTCACTCCACTTGATGTGTCAGCATCTTGTGCGTAAGGAGATCATGACTGAAATGGTCATGACAGATTCCTATGATGTGTAAGAACTATTTAAGGAATGTGCTATGACAGGTGTAAGAGAATCTTATGACTTGGGCCTATTTGGGCACCCAAGAAGAAGTGGTTGGTGTGTGTAAGAGAATATGCCAAAAATAGGTTGGTATGATAGATTCTCTTACACTTCTCTTGTGACCATTATTTTTTTCAGATTCTATGACAAGCTGTCATAGTCTATTCTAGGGATGGAAACCTATTCTTGAGATTGCATGTAACAACTGTGTACATGTGGCTTTGTGCATGGGTCTTGGTGGTTGTGCCCATTTTTGGGTCTAGAGGAGTCTATATATATGATGTTGCTCCTATGGGAGAGATATAATAGAAATTTAAGTCTTGTTGGCTTTGTCTCTCATTTCCTAAAAGAACTTGCATTGCAAGTGTATTGTAATCTTTGTGTTGAAGATAATACATTGTGCAGGTTTTGGAGTGCTGGGGTTTTTTATCGAAAGGTTTTCCCCAGGGTCTATCATTGTGTCATTCTCTATTTTTCTGTATGCATGGTATGTGGTTGCAATATCTTTGTTAAAGTAGTTAATGAAGCTAAAATTGTAAGGATTTATAAGAATTTGCAAAATACTCTCCTATAGAGATTAGCGTAGGAAGTTGTTTTCGCACTTGAGTTTCCTTACACCCTAGTTAACATAACTTGTGTTATTGTGCAATTGTGTATGATTATCTTTCTATGGTTGATCAGTACATTGATTATATTATTTAAAGCTGTTGAATGGATAAATTATCAGATAACTGATTCACCCCCCCCCCCTCTCAGTTATCTTGGGGATCTTTACTTTATAACAATTGGTATCAGAGTGGCAGGTCCTTGAAAGAAAAGTTTAACAACTTAAGGAGATCCATGGCTCAGAAAAGAAAGCCCTAAGTTTGATGGAGTAAATTTTGACAGCTGAAAAGAAAAGATGAAGACACATTTATTGTGTTTAGGACCAAGTTATTGGTTGATTACAAAGAATGAGAAGACTATCATTGAGGAAGACAATCTAGAGGCAGGAACTAAAGATGAACTAGATCTATTCATGTGTAACATACTTGCAAGAGAAGCACTTTTATCAACACTACCAGAGAATTAATATAGTCAGGTAAGATGTTTGAAAACATCTCATGCAATTTGGAAAGCTTTACATTCTACTTTTGAAGGTGATGAACATGCAAAGAAGGCTAGATTACATAATTGGATTTGTGCATTTGAAGATATCAGAATGATGGAAGATGAATCTATTAGAAGTTATATTGGTAGGATGTCTGAGATTGTGATAGGAATAAAGTCTTGTCAAGGTGATAAGACAAAGAATGAAGTGATATGGAAAATTTTGAGAACTTTGACACCAGTATTCAAGCAGACAACGCAGATGATTGAACAAGTGATACCTTGTAAATTGAACTTTTCAAGAGAGACTCTTCTTGGAAGATTAGAAACAACAGAGATGAACTTGAGATTATCAGGAGAGCTACTTAGAATGGAAACAGCATTCAGTGCTCTTAGCATTAGACCTACAAGAAGTACTAGTGTGAATGGAGATTATGCCAGTAGTAGCAGATCTGAGGAAGATAAGAAGATTGAAGAAGGTATTGCATTAATTGTAAAAAGAGAACCAGATGGTAAGAAAATATTTAAATGTTGGACTTGTCAAGAATATGGTCATTTTGCATCTAAATGTCCTAAAAGAGTTAAGAAGTATACAAGAAACTTTAAACCTAGGAGATCTAAATAATGTTATTATGCAAATGATGAAGATTTTGAAGCAAGAATTAAAAAACATTTAAGTGACAGTGATAATGATAACTTTGAGGAAATAGGATTTGTAGCAATTAAAGAAGAAAGTTTTGAATCTGATAAAAGGGAAGAAAAAGAATTAGTTTCACAAGTTGAAAAGAAATCTGATTGGATTATAGACAGTGGTTGTTCACATCATATGACTGGAGATAAAAAAAAGTTTGTTAAGTTAGATAATTATGATGGATGAATTGTTAGGGTTGGTAACAATGCACCTTGTTTGATTAAGGGTATAGGATCTATTACTCTTGATGGAAAGAATAACACTAATGATGTTTACTTTGTTGATGGACTAAGACATAATCTACTTAGCATTGGACAATTGGCTGATAAGGGTTATCAAGTTTGGTTTTTTGAGAAAACTTGTGTGATAAAATATAAAGATGGAAATCTGATTGGAAAAGGATCCAGAACTAGTGGTAATGTATTTTAGTTGAATCCTACTGAGATGACATGTTTGATAACTAGGATTGATGATAGTTGGTTATGGCATAAAAGGTTTTGTCATATAAACTTTGATAATATTGTCAAGGTGAGCACTACACTTGCGGTAAGAGATTTACCTAGAATTATGAAACCTACTAACATGACTTGAAAAGAATGTATGATGGCAAAGAAGAAAAGGAGTTCATTTCCCAATAAGAAGTTCACATCCGTAGAGAAGTTGGAGATTGTTCATACAGATTTGAGTGGTCCTACTAGGACTAGAGGATTCTATGGTGAAAGGTATTTTATGATTCTTGTTGATGATTTTACAAGAATGATGTGGATTGCATTTTTGAAAGAAAAATCTGAAGCATTTGATAAGTTTAAGATCATGAAAAGCAAAATTGAGAATGAATTTGGAATGAAGATTAAGTGTCTAAGATCTGATAGAGGTGGTGAATTTACATCTAGAGATTTTAACACTTTTTGTGAAATGAATGGTATTAAGAGACAACTTTCAACCCCTAGAACACCAAAAAAAAATGGTATTGCAGAAAGAAGAAACAGGTCAATAACTGAAGCAACAAGAGCTATGTTGTTTGAAAATGATTTGGCTAAAAATTTTTGGAGAGAAGCAATGAACACAGTAGTATACACTATGAACAAAGT
The DNA here is from genome assembly GCA_027943335.1 of Chamaecyparis obtusa. NCBI lineage: Eukaryota > Viridiplantae > Streptophyta > Pinopsida > Cupressales > Cupressaceae > Chamaecyparis > Chamaecyparis obtusa. Next base: position 1,277,663 of record BSBK01005659.1, read on the forward strand.
ACAAATCAGAGCAGATACAAACAAGACACCTTATGAATTATGGTTTGGACATACACCCTCAGTTAAGTATTTTAGAATTTTTGCAAGTAAATGTTATATAAAGAGAGATGATGATATAGGAAAGTTTGATCCTAGAAGTGATGAAGAAATATTTCTTGGATATTCTTTAAAAAGAAAAGCATATAGATGTTATAAAAAAAGAACTAAGACTATTGTTGAAAGTGCAAATGTAAAAGTTGATGAGAAGTTTAAAATTCAGGAAAGAATGCTTGATTATGAATCTGATGGAGAAGCACAACCTCAGCCTAACATTGAAAATGCGGAATTATTTTTTGAAACTAACAGTGATTTGCTGAATGAAAGTCATACTGAAGAAAATAAAGAAGAAAACAGAGAAGAAAATAGAGAAGAAAGCAGAGAAGAATCTACAATCGGAACAAGATCAGTAACTATGACACCTAACAGGTATACTTCAAGACATCACCCGGTTGAGCAAGTTATTGTAAGTTTAGATAGAGGAATTTTGACTCAAAATAAGGTACATTTATGTTTGATTTCTCAAATTGAACCTAAGACTACTAATGAAGCTTGTGAAGATGAACATTGGATCAATGCTATGAAAGAAGAACTGGAGCAGATTGAAAAAAACAAGACATGGGAATTGGTCCCTAGACCTAAAGAGAAGAATGTGATTGGAACAAAGTGGGTATTCAGAAACAAGATGAATGAACAAGGAGAAGTGATAAGAAACAAAGAAAGATTGGTATGTAAAGTATATTCACAATAAGAAGGAATTGACTATGAAGAAACTTTTTCACCTGTGGCCAGACTTGAAGCAGTGAGAATATTTCTAGCATATGCAACTTACAAGAAATTCAGAGTGTATCAGATGGATGTGAAGTTAGCATTTTTGAATGATGAATTGGAAGAAGAAGTCTACATTGAGCAGCCTGAAGGTTTTCCTTTGACACAAGAAGGAGATATGGTATGTAAGTTAAAGAAAGCTTTATATGGATTAAAACAAGCACCTAGAACCTGGTATGCAAGATTGGATAAGTATTTATTGAAATTGGGATTTTTAAAAGGAATAGCAGATAGTAACTTATACACAAAAGAAATTGAGAATGGTTTGTTGGTTATAGTTATATTTGTTGATGATATTATCTTTGGAGGAGAAGATGAAGCTAGTGACAAATTTGCAGATGAAATGAAGACTGAATTTGAGATGAGCATGATTGGAGAAATGAAATATTTTTTGGGATTACAGATAACACAAAGCAAGGAAGTTATATTTGTAAGTCAGACTAAGTATTTAAATGAATTATTGAAAAGATTTGGAATGGAAGATTCTAAACCTGTTGGAACACCTATGGTAACCAGACATAAGTTATCTAGCAAAGATGAGACGCCAGCAGTTGAGCAGAAGAAGTATAGATCTATGATTGGAGGATTGCAGTACTTGACACATACAAGACCTAATATAGCACATTCAGTGGGGATTGTAGCAAGATTTCAAGAAGAACCTAGAGAATCACATTATGCAGCAGTAAAGAGGATACTGAGATATCTGAAAGGAACAATGGATTATGGATTATGGTATGAGAACTCTGATGATTTTACCTTATGTGCCTATACTGATGTAGATTGGGGAGGTAGTGTTGATGAAAAGAAAAGCACTAGTGGTGGAGCCTTTTTTCTTGGAGGTAAATTGGTCTCTTGGCTAAGTAAGAAGTAGAATTGTACTTCACAAAGCACAACAGAAGAAGAATATGTTGCAGTAGCAAATAATTGTAATCAGATTATTTGGATGAAGCAGATGTTGAAGGATATTGGAATAAATTTTGATGAGCCTATTGTTATACATTGTGATAACACCAGTACAGTGAGTATGTCAAAAAATCTTGTTTTACATTCTAAGACTAAACATATTGAGATCAAGTATCATGTTGTAAGAGAGAAAGTTGCAGAAAAAGAAGTAAGATTAGAGTACATAAGTACAAAGGAGTAGATAGTAGATATATTTACAAAGCCTTTACCTAAGGATACATTTGTGTATTTGAGAGGTATGCTTGGGGTTATTCCCCAACCTACTTTTGAGAATTGATGCAAATGATTGCATCCATCCAGTGGTATATGAGCCCTATCTTTCTTCTGGATTGGATGTTGGAACTTCCTCTTGGGGGAGTTTATGAGCTGAGTCATGAGGACTCTTGTTATTGTATATTTCTAAAAAGTGTCTTTTGACATTAAGTTGTTGTTGACTTAGTGATAGAATTTCTATCATTGATGTCAATGGGGGAGAGATATACATGAAAAACATTATGGATTGTATGAGAGAGCTGAATAGGAAAATGAAGAAAGATTTGATTTGATATTTTACAGTGATGTTGCAGTATTGGATTTTTGGAACATTGGATGTTTTTCATCTTTGTTGCCATCAATGCCAATGGGGGAGATTGTTAGGAATGAATGAAAAGTGTTTTGGCAGTCATTCTGTAGCAATTTTTGTTGCATTCATGACTTGGATTGTCATTGATGTCAACACAGTGATATTCTGGATATTAGCAGGAAAGCAGGTACAGTTTTGTTTTGCGCACATATTTTATTGTAGATTGGATTTTGTGAAATTGATGGTATGTTCTTTGGTGTGTTATTAACCTATGGTTAAAAATGCAAAAAGAAATTCATTCATTTGTAAGAGCTATGAGCATTTTGGTGAAAGCAGTGTTTAGACAGTGTTTCTGTGTAGCGATGTTCAGAAATTAGAGGATATCTCTTAGCTAGGATGGAATCTAATTTTTCATAGTTAAAGGAATGTTGGAGACTCATTAATGATGATGTGGTTCATAGAAAAAAATTCAAGGATATGTTTGGAGAAAGTTACAGTAACTGGAAGCTGACAGTTTTATGTGAATTTTTTGTGTAGCTTGTAGAATTTATTATTTTGTAATTGAGGACCGACTCATTTGTAATTATTTGAGTTTGGTATATAAGAAGGAATTTTTTCCTTATTTTAATGTGTACTATGAAGAGTGAGATGCGAATATATGCATGAAGTGAAGAAAAGAGCTAATTCAGTGATGGAGGAAGACTTGTGAGTACAGAGATCTGGAATTGTGATCTTGTGTAGTAGAGAGTGCAGTTTTGGCACAGTGTGAAGGAGGTAATATATTTCATATTATTCTATTGAATAATTCTAAGATCTTTTGGACAGTGGGTTCAGAGATCTTTCCTTGAAGTTGTTTGGGCAATGGGTCCTTCTATCTTCCATAAACTCTTAACCGGGTTAGAAGCTTTTAACAGGGATTCAAAATCTCCTAACATGGATTTATATGTACTGAATGTATTTCATAAGACTCCTAACAGGGTCCATCCTCTAACAAGGAACTTTCATATTAGTGCATCATTTTTTGGGCATCATTCCCACTGGGGTTTACTCTTTTCAAGAGGTTCCCTAGTTAACATATCTTGTGTTATTGTGCAATTGTGTATGATTATCTTTCTATGGTTGATCAGTACATTGATTATATTGTTTAAAGCTATTGAATGGATAAATTATCAGATAACTGATTCACCCCCCCTCTCAATTATCTTGGGGATCTTTACTTTCTAACAAAAAGGACTTAGAATCAAGATTTTGGAGTCTTGGTGAATCCCCAACCGATAGTTATGGTGATTGTTCTAAGTCATTGACTAGTGCACACATAGAGATGTGCACCTAGGGCATTATGAAAAATCCACTCCCCTGCAAATCCACACTTCTAACCTAAAAAATATGAAAATAAATTAACAAAGGTTGAATTCCACCAAGGGGCATCAATTTCCAATGGTGGAATTGGTCCAAACAACCAAGCCCTATTGGGAACCTTGGTTTTAGGCCTTCAATCCAGGCAGTCTCACTAAAAACCAGATAACTCACAAACTAAGATAGATCGGAACATGAGACCAATTGAAAAAGGAAGTATATTCAAGGATCTAACTTTTGGTTTCAAATTTTCATGCCCTTTTGTCTAATACCCATCTGTACACTTCAATTCTCCTCAAGAATTGCAGAGAAATGTTGATATTTTATTGATTCAAATTGCCAAATTACACATTGTTACCTTCCACCCACCTAAAAGGGCTTATGAATGCTTCCCACATAGGTTACAACTGAATTTAAAACCATATGACCGTTGGGGGCTTTGTTTACAACTTTTGGCAAAAGTTGTCAAAGTTGCTAAGCAACTTTTACAACATTTTTGCAATTTTTGCACTCTAGGTGACCAAAATTGGTCCAGACCTAATCTGATGATCCAACATGGATCCAAACTATTAAAAACATGAAAATAGAAAAAATCCTAATATTTTAGGCTTTCTTACCACCTTTGACCATAGTTGACCAAGGGCTTATAGTTATGCCAATCTTGGAACTAGGTCTTACAATTTGGTCTAGATGGCTAGATAGAAGATATAACCTAAACTAGATGTCCTTAGGACTTTGTTGAAGATTATTTGTTGAGTTTATTATGGGTGCTCCTGCACAAAATTGGAAGTAAAAAATGGGTCTACAATAGCATACCAACGTCTATTTTAATAGTTGGAAGATTCTTCTCTGTATTGAAGTAAATATTTTATTAATCAGAATACCATGGCCCCTGATATGGTCGACTCTTCAATCCAAAAAAATAATGTACTTGAAACATTTTTAGTTGCAAGTAAACCAAGACATGTCATAATTAAACTTACATATAAAAACTCATTGCATATTAATATATTATCTTTAAACTTCAAAGTTCTAAAAATGAAGCTCGGTAACAAAATCCTCTAAACATTCCACTAAATGCAAAGCCAATTCATGACCTTTGATTATTATTTTCAGTTCCTAGTGCTTGTGTAAGACTGAATTAGAGCTTATGGTGTTACATCATGGTATTCATCTCATTGTTGACAAAGCATGTGATGATGCTTTAAAGGGAACTACAGTTTTCCATACCCCCCTGCTGAATGATGACTTGAGACTATCTATCAAGATTTATGACACAATTTCATGCAGAAACCAGCTGTCTTAGTTGCAGTGTGCTAGTAATTTAGATTTTCTACTCAAATTAAAAATAATTTAGAAATTTTACTTACTAAGAAGAGACACTTCTATTATTGCAACCATAGTAGGTCCATTTCCGCTAATGGTTTTAGAGGCACCTGCCCCTATTAACAACTATATACCACTATGAAATGCAGGTGTCCCAACATCCCGAGGTTGTTAGTGTTGTTTATTAGGACTCAATGTTGTATATAGATAGTAATAAAAATCTCCAAATTTCCTAATAAAACAATATAAGAAAAATAAAGAGAAAAGTCACAATACCATGATTGAAATTTTTGTGTAGGATAAGCAATAAGAACAGAAAGTACTCCAATAATGGATTCTTGCAAGGAGTAAGGCACTGTAGGTAGATCAAGGATGTTAATTGATGAGTGCATGGTAAGAATGATTCTTGATAATTGGATAACTCAATGATACAAACTAATGATTGACAAAATGTAGACAAATGCTGGAGAAATTTTGAGCATGAAATTTGATCAGAATGCAAAAGTCAACAATCAGCCTACCAAAATTCAAGCCAAGGCCATCAATATAACAAGTCTAGCTATAGGTATTTTCCTAATTCAATCATTATTCATTATTTGAATGAGATTATGTTATTATATATTATACAATTCTGAAATAGCTACATATTATGATTGAATCACTTGATTAATCTAATATTTATACAATTCAATGGATTGCTAGATACTTATGAGTATGATTGTTTTGAAAGAATGGAAAAGGTGTATTTTTTAAAGGGTCCAAACCCTTATACAAAGAGAGCTACAAATATAGCATTACAGTCTAGACAAAAATAAAGATGCAAATGCAAGCCCAAAAACACAACAGCAGAAAACTACCAGCTACAAAACCAAAATAATAGCCCTAACCAAGTAGCTGATACATGACATACATAAAAAAAAAGCCTTTTAGAGTAGCTTGAAACCAAACAACTCTAATAAGCTCTAAAAGCCAACCAAAGATCTAACTTTGGTAATAGATTTTTACCAAGATCACAATTTTTCTCTTTGCAACAAGGAAGAGCAGCTAGGTTGTCCATGATATTATCTCCTCTTAACATGCTAGCTCTAAGGGATGAAACCTCCAAATTTCTTTTTTAATTTCCTGGTACTGGCAAAGAGGAGATAATTCTGCCATTGGAAAAATAATTTATATTCTTTCATAGTGTAGCAGAGTTTCTCAAAAAAATTGGAAAAACTTCTCAAGAGCTAAAAGAAACATTTAAAGGTACATGAAACAAGTTTTAAACCCTTAAAAGTATCTAAACTTCATGGGTTTTTCAATTTGTAGAGTGTGCACAAAGTCTAGATGTTGAGCCTAGATTCGATTAAAAAACTAGCTTGTTAAGTCTTGGGCAAGTCAGAGTCTTGTAACACTCAATCAATGTGAAATATGATAGGTCACTTCTATAATTAGATATATCATTTGACAATGTGGAACAAAGTTCTCTATTGATGCAAATTTCTGATTTGATATTTTCAATACTATTTCAAGGTCCTTACAATGTTCAAGATTTTTTTGACATTACAATAGAGTATTAAAGTAGAGAATGAAAGCTTATTGAACAACTACTAACCACATAAAAAAAATACCTCATTAAAGGTCCCTTTGGAAACTTCAAGGTCTGAACTAAAGAAAGAAAAAGATTAATCTAATGAGAAAAAATACTCAATCCGTTACAACCTACAACTCTTCATTATCCACCCTCAAAACTCCAACATAGTCTAACCTTGTGTGAGCAAAAGATGAAACTACTCTCTAACAAATCAAACACCCTTGGAAAGGTTGAAATAAGAGTTGTAAAAAGGTCTGCAACAATACTAGCAATACCCAATCTAAAACAAGTGAGGGTGGCTAGGCCTTAAACTACACCAAACTCAGTTAAAACTGGTGCAAACAATCTCAGTTATACCTACAATAGAAAACATGCCAAGTCAACCACCAAAAACTATAAAAAACACTCCAAAATAAGGATGAACCCCTGGAAAAGCCACATGTGGGTTCCTAGCTAGGGCACTTACAATATAAGAGAAATTTCAACTAAAAAATGAGGAGCAAAAGATAACCCTTGCCCTATCCTTAGAAACCAATTGAAAAAGTACCCAAAATGACCCTGTGGCCCCTCCAAGCTGGGTGAATAAAAAGGTGGGTCAGCTAGCCAAGAAGAGGTAGTAAGGATAGGTCTCAAACCCTCACAAAAATCATTGCAAACATACTAAAAACTCTGAAATCACTAACACACCAATAAACCCATAAATTTAAATCAAAACACAATATAAATCTTCATCTTCAAAACCCCAAATCACCAAAACATTGTGCAAACCAAGTGTATTTCCTAAATGAAAATACTGAGCCACCTAGGGTGGATCTTTCACCACTAAAACTAGAAAGATTGCACAATATCAGTCAATGAAGACCATTGTGTCAATTGACTATGAATTAATGAATGGTTTTTCAAAGTTGTATGCAACATAGGTGTGTATCTTAAGTGAGAAAAACTAGCTCAAGTTTCATGATTCAAATTCATGTGTATCTAGACTAATGGCATGATTAAGGTGATTTAATACTTTAGTATAAATGTGCAAAGCAATTCAACATGGTGTAGGCTTTGACCCAAGTGCCTTTTACAAATGCAGCAACCTACCAGCAATCTATTTACCAAGAAATAAAGAAATCATAATAATGTTCACAAATGACCAAAGAAGGTCAGCGGGACCTAGAGGACAATCAAGTTTACAAAGAACCAAAGTAGTAGAATGACCTAGGATATGCCAGGTAATTGAACACAACATAAAAAAGAAAGAAAATATAAGGTTAGATGATAAGGGAGAATATGACTAAGTCCATGTCCATGTGCAAGATAAAATTCCATACAACATTTAGAAATTTGTACTAATGTCAATTTGCGTGGAAGACATTTTCAGAACCTACATTCCTAACACTATCAGAACACCTCTAGAAATATATCATTTTCTATATTTATTAATAATAATATGGATTATCAGTCCAACAAAATTGCATTAATTGCTTCACCAATCAATCTCAAGTGGTAGATTGCTGAGAGGATTTGTAAACAAAAAGTTAAAGATTTGAACTATGTTGACATAAATTAAAGATTTGAAATATAATGAAATTCTACTTACATCACCAACTTATCATTTGAACGAGAAGGAAAAATTATCTTTACTGCAATAGGTGTACCGCATCAATTTTATTACAAAATCTCTCCAAAGGATCCCTACAGACAACACAATTGTGAGACAAACAATAACAGAATTACAATTGCACAGAGATAGATTTGAAAGTGGCATATTTAATTAGAAGGCTATTTTTCAAATTAATTTCACTTAGGCCAAATATTTTTGCTTTATATCATTTTAAGTGCACATTTTTTTATTTTGGGTAAAGAATTCTGCTCTGCAACTTGCTGGTCTTCTCAAAGTTTATGTCATCGTTGGTGCAGGTGGAGGGACCTGTGGATCCTCTGTACTGCTGCATGGCGGTGTGGTGTTTGTTTTCTCGGTCTAGTGTCTTCTATGTGGGGTTAGGGTTTGTTTCACTTTCTCCATTTTGTTCTCATTTTTTTTTTGTTCCATTTTGTCTTTCCTTTTTTTCTTTTCTTTCCCCCGTGTGGTTGTTTTTTTCCTCTCCTCTCCATTATTGTTCAGTGGGCTTCGGCTCTGAGTGTTTTGTGTGATCCTATCCTATTTGTGATGGAGGCCATTTAGTTCGAGATCGCTCGTCGACCTTTGAAGTTTTTTTTGTAGATGGCCATAGATGGTGGTAAAGATGTTTTGGATAATAGAAATAAAGAAAAGGGGAAGAAAGATGGAAGTGGGAGTAGTAGTAGTCATCCTTCATACAAATCAGTCATTGTGGAAGAAACAGTTTTGCCAGAGAGTGCCCAGTTTGAAATTTTGCAGGATAATGGAGGAGGGGTGGCCGAAACTAATGGAGATAGACTAGGTGGTATCCCCAGTAGAGAAAATATAGAAGGAGGAGAAGGAAATGAAGAATATGGAGAGAAAGGTAAGAATCTGACGCTTGGTGCTAAGATTCTACGGCTTTCTCCAAACACTGGACATGGTAACTTCTATCAAATCTGAACAAATTCATCTAAAAAACATTGCAGTATTTTTTGTTTGTATGGATTTAAAAATTTTGCTAGCTAGAAAAATTTTTGATGACTGGTTAGGAAATGTTTGGGGTAAAAAACTCAGCATTAAAGTTAACTTTTGCAGAATGATTTAGAGAGGTTTGTTTGTCATTTTTTTCCAAAATCATAGCATGCAAGAAAAAGTTTTGAATAAGGTTTTCTAGAATGTCAGACAAACTATGTTTAGAGCCATTCCTTGGGCACCCAATGGTAAAACTAATAAAGTGGTAACCCAATCATTGCCAGTCTGGGTTGAACTCAAAAATGTTCAACCAGAATTTTTGCATTTTATCCCTCATTTGTTGAAGCCTTTAGGCACAGTTTTGCAAGTCAAAGAAGCCAAGGTTACTCTTCCACATCTCAATGCTCAAGATCTTATTATCCTTAATCCTACTACTATTTTCCCAGTTGAAATTGTGGTCAATATAGATGGTGATAAATGGAATTGGGCTATTGCTAGATTAGGAGACTTAGGTGCTTGCTTCCATTGCAAATTAAATGGGCACAATAGAAAAGACTGTCCCTCCCTTAAAAATTTCTCAAAAAAATTCACTGGTGAGAAGGATAACAATATTCAAGAGCTGACTAAGAACAGTGAGGTTAATAATTTAGATAAACATAATAATAATTCGGAACACAGAGGTGTCGAGGGAATTTCCAATGGCCATGAGGGAAACATTGAGAGTAATGAAGCTCTTCATAAAGATAGGGAGACCCTCGACACCCCTATGGATAGATTTGTGTTGTTATCCAACCCCCTCTTTGAAGATGAATTTGAGATTGTGACTACTACTAATAGTAAGGATCCCAAGCAACCAACTGCTTGTCAACCACTATATATTCAGGTCCCTAGAGAGAAAGTTAATGAAGATGATGCACCCTATCTTAATGCACAACACATAGCATTAGCCAATATTAGGAATATGCAAAATTATACTAAGAATAGGGAGGACCAATAGTAGTCGAATGAGACTACTAATCCTGGCACCAAGTCTTCTATAGATGAGGGAAAAAGTAGTGAGGATGTGTTACTAAATGAACACATAGAAGAAGAGGATGTTTCTATCATGGAAGAATGTCCATCTCTCTTTGCGTGTAGTGAGGGGGATGGTGAGGAGGATGGATTTGTAGAAGTATTACCAAAAAAGAAAAGAATAAAAGGAAGACATATGATAGAAGCAATAGCATTAAGAACAATACTAAGGTTAAGAGTATAGAATTGCCTGAGTGTTTCAACAGGCTATGCAAGAATCCTAAACCTCCCAAAGCTACATGATGATACACATCCATAGCTGGAACGTTAGGGGTTTAGAGATGTTTGATAGGAAGTATATGGTTAGGAATTGGTGTAATAAGGTGGGTGACAAAGATATAATATGTCTGCAAGAAACTAAGGTCACAAGACATAAAGCTCACAATAGCCTAAAATTTATTTGGAATCAAGCTCATTGTCTTTATACCAACCATACTAGAGGGAAAGGAGGAGTAGCAATGTTAATAAATAACAAATGGAAGGAGAAATTGATTGATAAAGGCACATCTCCATGTCAGAGAGTCATTTGGGCCAAATTTAAAATGGAGGATTAGGAGATAGGAATATGCAATATTTATGTTGCCAATGACTATAGAGAAAGAACCTCATTGTGGGATTGGCTTGCCAATAACTTGCAAAATATTAAATGGATCTTTGTAGGTGATTTTAATATGATTGAGAATAAGAAAGATAAAAGTGGGGGAAAAAAGCATGAATGGAAAGGCAATGAATTCTTCTTTTGGTCTAAACTTAAGAGGAAGTTCCAGGTTAGTGACCCATTAGATAATATGAAAAATAAATACAATAATATTTGGTTCACATGGTGCAATAACCAGTCAGCCAGAAATAGAGTCTATTGTAGGTTGGATAGAGTGTATATTAACAAATATTTTATGGAAATGAAATGTCAAATAGGTCATAATCCGATTGAGGTTAATCCTGTTAGTATGTCTTACAATTCTCCCATATATGGGTGTGTTTATTTTAAAAGTCAAGTGCCTCCTAAGTCTAGAAAAAGGAATCATAATCCTTTCAAGCTGAATACATCACTTATGGAGGTTGAGAACTCCCTAGAGGCCATCAAAACTACTACTGCTCTCTCCAAATATTGTAATGTGAATCTCTTAGCTATAGAAAAGTGGAATTCATTGGTAGACACTTGGAAAAATATGTTTCAAATCATTGGGGTTAAGAATAAAATGGACAGAAATAAAGAAGAGAATATATATCAAAGAAAACTTAATCAGGTTGAATTGCAATTGCAAAAAGTAGGTAAGGATCAAGTGTTAGAGTAGGATCTTATAGAAACCAAAGCTAATCTTAGGAAGATTCAGAATTACAAAATTCAAGGGCAAAAAGTGAGAGCTAAGGCAAGATGGTTAAAGGAGGGAGATAAGGGTTCCAAATATTTCTTTAATCTAATCAGAGCCATGAATTCTAGGGAGGAGATCATGAATATACAATATGAAGGAGGGGTTACTAAAAATAACTAGGAAAGCCTGAAAGTGTTCACAGAATTCTATAAGCATCTATTTTCCTCTGAGTACAAAGATGGTAATATTGAAGCCATGGAAAAATGTATCAAGCTAGTACCCAAGAAAGTGTCTGAGCAACATGCCAAGGATTTGGAGAAAGATATCTATGTAGAAGAAATTGAGGAAGCCATTAGAGATTTAGCCAATGATAAATCTCTAGGGATAGATGGGTTATCAGCTGAATTTTACAAGAAGAACAAAGAGTGGATAGCTGGTGAAATTTTAGAAGTATATGAAGAAGCTTTTGAGCTTGGGTCATTAGGAGAAAATATTAACAGAGGGCTCATCAAGCTTTTACCAAAAGAAGGAGATAAATCTCAAGTCAAAAACTGGAGACCCATCAATTTGTTAAACATTTCATATAAAATCATTGCTAAGATATTGGCCAGAAGAATAAGAGATATGCTCAAGGAAGTTGTATTTATTACACAAATAGGATTCATCAAAGGTAGATACATCTAGATAATCTCATAACTAGTTGGGAGGCTATGAACTGGGAAAAAATGGATAATCAGAATGCTACAATGATATTATTAGATTTTGAGAAAGTGTATGATAGAATAGAGTGGCCTTTTGTAATCAGTATGTTAGAAGCTTTTGGGTTCCCTGCTTTCTTTTGCAAATGGGTCAAAATTCTATTCAAGGATTCCTCTACTATTATAGATGTGAATGGAGAACTTTTAGAGACCATACCTCTTGGGAGGTCTATCAAGTAGGGTTGCCCACTGGCTCCAGCATTATATGTTATTGCTACTGATGCTCTTTCTTTTATTCTAAAGGCCTCAGGTTTGGGTAATCTAGTGAGAGGTATTTGTCTCCCCAATAATGACAATTTGATTATTGAGCAGTTTGCGGATGATACTGCATTGTTTATTGAAATGGAAGAAAGGAACTTTGAGAATGTTATTGAAAGAATTCAATTATTTTTTTTAGCTTCAAGTGCCAAGATAGCACTGCATAAATCGAGCATTCTTGGTTGGTCAAACTCTCCTCCAAATTGGCTTAGAAATAGAGATTGGTAGTGGGTAGGGCCCAATACTATAGTCAAGTATTTGGGAATCCCTTTTGCTGTCAACCCATCTTTAAAGGACATGTGGGAATGGATTTATAAGAAAATTGAGCATAAGCATACTAAATGGCAGTCTCACATGTTATCACTAGTAGGTAGAGTTCAGGTTGTACAAAAAGTTCTTTCATCTCATGCAGTGTATTATGCCTCTACTTGGGTGATGGAAAATAGTCAAGTCAATAAAATGGAAAGAATTTTGAGGAGTTATCTTTGGTCTGATGGTCAAGGGAATAGGAAAAGACACTGTGTGAAGTGGGATTGGTGTCGCTCTCCTAAAAAGCTAGGAGGATTAGGCCTGAGGGATCTCAAAGCATAGGGGTATGCTCTAGCAGCTAAGTGGATCATTAAGGCTATGAAAGGCAATGAGCCTTGGAAAATTTTGATAAGAAACGATATTGAGCAATCAACTTTCAAAAAGAGCAGGAAATGGAAAAATACTCCATTAATGGATATCATACTGGGGGATGTTGAGATTTAGGTTGCAGGGTCAAAAGCATTTCAAACTATTTGGAAGCCTTGGTGCTAGGTTAAGCCACTTTTGTGCTCTAAGAATGTTGTTGGTAAGAGCCCCTACTATGTAGTGGTGGATAGATCTATTTGGTGGGGTGTGTATCTTAATGATAAGCCATTGGCTCTTACACAATGTTGTTCTACCAGGAAGTGGTATCAGAAGGGGGTAACTCTCATTCAGGATATAATGGTTGACAAGTAGCTGGTCACTTGGGACGTTCTTAAGGATAAATTTAATATACCTAGTTCTCAGAAAAAAAAACTTATACTCTTATTTTAAAGGCAGTTGGCAAATTCTTTCCTGGGAAAATTTTGAAAACTAAACAGTTGTTTGATTTTATTAAGTGGAAAGATGATAATAGCCTTGATAAATTCACATGTAAACAAATCTACAACATGCTGAAAGAGGACATTGGCATTATGGATAGAATTAATCTTAGTTGGAAGATTGATTGGTCTCCAACTAGATGGCAATTTTTGTTTCATTTTTTCTGGAATTCTAAAGTTGAGCCTAAAATCATTTGTTTATGTTGGCTGTTGTTATTAAAAAAGCTTGTTGTTGGTTCCTTTATGTCCCAAAATGGTCCTCAAATTGTTACTTGCTCCTTATGTAATTGTGTTGAAACATTTGAACACCTATTTTTTGAGTGTATTTTTTCTAAAAAATTGTGGGGCAGTTTCCTTGGTCAAAATGTGGTTCGGTGTTATGACAAGTCAGTTCCATGGTCTGAATTTATTATTGGTTTTATATTTGAATTTGACTTCAATTTGAATTCCTTTTGGTTTTCTCTTTCAGCAGTTATTTTATGGACCATTTGGAGACTGAGAAATGAAGAAATCTTTCATAATAGGCAAAGGGATCTTACTGAGTTTTTTATTAAACTCACACATATTTCTATTATCTCTCAGGTTGCAGCCATGATAGAAGTTTCAGAAGCAAGATTTCAAACTTTTTTACAAGAAGGAGCAATGATCATATTCAAAAGGGATGTACAATCAACAGTTCTAGTGGACATTCCTCAAGAAAATACTATGATAGCAACAACACCGGAATCAATGATGGAGAACAGTTGGGGTCCTCCTGAGAAAGAAAACAAAAAGGAGGATACTCAAAATAGAGTACAAACTGATGTATAGGAAAACAATGAAGAAGGAAACTGGAACACCAAGGAACAAGAAAACAATGAAAGAGGTTGGGAAAGTGACACCAATAGGAACAGTACCAATGGATGGGACAATTAATCTCTGTTTCTAGTTCATTTTTTATCTTTTTTGATTTTCTTACAACAAGCGGATGTAATTTTTTTGTTGTGATGCCTCTTTCAAGGCCTTTGTAAATAATGTGGTAGACTAAGATGCTTGTCATAGCATCTAAACATTCGGTGATATCATATGTTCCAGTTGATACTCTATTTTAATATTAAAAAAAATTAATTTCACTTATGAAATATCAAATAGATAAACTTCAGAACATCACCATTTTAAAATTTATATAATTTATGGAAATATAAGCATGTAAAACATAAGATTAAGGACATGTTAGGTTCCAATCTAGCTAGCATCCCTTCATGAGGTATTGTGTATTTGCATGACTAAAGGAATAATTTCAATTTAACCACACATTGCTTCAAATTGGAATCCCTTAGGTTAGAAATTTGAAACTAATGACAAAGCTCAAGAAAACCAATCCACGTCAATCGACCTATACACACAAACATATACTTGTTGTCATGCTACACAATCAATCTGATGGATATCATAGACTTTTCTTTCATCTCAAAGAAATACATGACAAGTGACTAGAAGTGTCAGAGGAATCAATATCTGCATATACAAACTAATTTTGCTTAGTCACATATAGATGAAGATAGTGATTAGCAATTGGAAAAAAACTTCAAGTTAAAACACTAACTATACATTGTGCACTAACTATCCATCACAATGTAAAATCACTACCCATAGACTAGTGGTAATAATCTACATGCATAAGCGGATTACAAGCCTTGTTAGGAGATTATTTGTAGCACGTTGAGTTTATTATTTATGATATCTCTCTGATGACAAGAAAACTCTCCATGGTTTCTTGAATTCATTAACTCAGCCTTCTTGGGGACAAAATCCCTCTTGAAGAAGATTAGTTACAGTTGTGAAAGATCCACCCTGGCTAATAACCTGGCAGAATTACTCATCATATTTTGCATATGTATTTCAATGGTTTTGGTAAGAAATTTATGAGATATTTGCAAATGATAAATTTCATTGGTTTGAAGATTATTCCTACAATTGTTTAACCAATTGTTTTCAAATGGCCAAAATTCTGGATTTGCCCCCAATAAGTTCACCATGTCTAGATACATAGGCCAATCAGTTGCTTATGCATATTTAGAAGGTGCCTATAGTTTTGTGGTTGACTAGACCTACATAGCAAACAACACCAAGCTTAGGCAATAAAGGAAATGAATAAAGGTTTCTTTAAATGCAAATGAATATCATGCTATGCATTTTTTGTGATTTATGAAGTCTGAAAACAAGCAAATAGTGAACTTGTGCTTCTCAAACATTTGCAAACAATATCATTTAAAAAATAATTCATAGATATATTTGTATAAATATAGATACTATCTTCTTTGTAGAGATAGACTATCATCTAGTTAGCAAAGATTAGATTAAATTGTCAATAAAGGCATAAGGTGACCATTGAAAGTGATGCATTCAAAATTCACCTAGAAGTTTTAACATCTTTGAGTGCTGACCAACATCTAAAATTACTTCTAAAATGGATTTCAATCACTTAAGATGTACTCTCTTGAATATGGTACTAGGCAGAAATATTAGTCCCACTTATATTCATTGTTGTGGAAGGAACCATCAATGAGTATTAGGCCTATCCAAATGATTACTAACCCTGGTATTTTCTAGATTGATCAATATTACAAATTCCTGAGGATTACATAGATTTAATAATTAGAATTTCCCTCGGTGGAAGAATTGCCCTTAATGCAGATGGAAAAATCAAATAGGGTTCATGATCGCTAAAGTTATTCCAAGAGATTAATAATAGTCTTTCCCAAATGTTGCAAAATCATTTACTTGAGTGAATAAATAAGAGCCAGGTAGAGGATGGAAAGAAAAAGGAATATTGTTGTCACAATAGGCACAAAGTAATTCCTTCCTTACATTTTATCGAACATTTAAATAACAAAATGAATAAAATCTTTAGAGAATTTACAAAGTTATCAAAATCAAAATCAAAGTACAGGAACCTCGGGCCTCAAGGTCCAATATGTCAACACAAACCCTCAATAAGAATAAATAAATATATATATATATATATATATATATATATATATATATATATATATATATATATATATATATATATATATATATATATATATATATATATATATATATATATATATATATATATATATATATATATTTCAAAACAAAATCAAAGCATTTAAAAAGTTTTCATACCAAAACAAAGCACAGAATCCTAGTGAATATTAGGGCCACTTGAAATATCAAGCCCCCAGCTCTAGCATGTTGACAAAAACTATCATTAAGAAAATGCAGATCTTTTCTCAAAAGCAGGAAGATGAAATTTTAAAAACCACAGGCAAAGCCACCCACCCTCAATTGATTTTTGTGGAGCAAAGATTCCTAATGTAGAACAGTGCATGCATGGAAGAGAGATTACCTTTTGCACGACCCATCCTACCTCTGTTATTTCCCTCTCAATCCACTGCTCTCCAATATTTGTAAAACCTATGAACCCAAATAAAAATTATCAAAAACATGTCAAATATTCACTTCCCCCCATCCCTCTACCTTTACCGCCAATTGAAAAATTAGCATTTCTTTTGTCTTAATTTTTAATTTAAGACAATTCCAATATTTTTTATTTTTTATATAAAATAATTAAAATAGTAATTTAAGTGTTAAAGAGAAATTATTCTCAAAGAAATGTCTTAAATTACCCTCTTGTGTAGTAGTGATTGAGTGCATTTGATAAATGTATTTGAATAATATAACAAATAATTAAATTCAAACTTTTAGTGATAACACATGAATAGCCATGCTTGGCACATTCTGACCATGAATAGTCTTTTGGCTGGCTCGACCTTGCCTGAAAATTAAACATATGTGTCAACAATATTGGAATAATGGCAAAACTACTAAAGTTCACCTTGGGATACAAACAAAATAATGAAACATCTAAAAATTATAGAGCACATAGAATAGTTAATGTGAAATGCAACAATAAGTCTATTGGTGAACAAAATACTAGAGCACACAAAATAATGTTTGCATAATAAGTCTATTGGCGAACACACATTATTGCTGAAATGCAACTTCTAAGAATATAAGTATATGATATTATCAAATTTTAATGTTTAAAGGAGTATTAATCATTCATTTAGTCATTTTTATTATTAGGGTGACTAATTATTTAGTCATTTATTTGGTCATTTTACCCAATGACCAAATTGGTCATTTATTTAGTCATTTTAGTTGTGATTTTACCTGATGACCAAATTGATCATTTATTTAGTCATTTTATATTTGTGAATTGCAAAAAATGGGTAGAACATGATCAGTTTTAGTCACGTGACTAATTTTTTTAGTCATGTGACTAAAAGTTTTAGTCACTTGGTCATTTATTGCCCAAATTCTACTAGTGGTTGACATCAATGACAATCACAGTCATGAATGTAACAACTTCTATAGAATGGCTGTGAATACTCCCCCATAGGATATATTCAGCATTCATTCCTAACAATCTCCCCCATTGGCATTGATGGCAACATAGATGAAAAAACATCAAAGTTCCATGAATACCAACACTGCAACACTGCTACTCTGAAAATACTTTTAAGTCCTCTTCATCAATCAAATCTTGCTTCATTTTCCTATTCAATTTTCTCCAAAAGATATTTTTTCATGTATACTTCTCCCCCATTGACATCAATGATAGATGTTTCATCACTATATCAACAACAACTTCAACGTCAAAAGACACTTTTCAAAAAATACATTCACTAGAGTCCTCATGACTCATCTTTGAAACACATACTCCCCCATAGAGGAAGTACCAAAATCTAGTCTAGAAGAAAGATAAGGCTCATATACCACTAGACAGATGTAACAATCTGCATCACTTCTCAAAAGTAGGCTAGGGCATTAACCCAAGCATACCTCTTAGATACTCAAATGTATCCTTAGGAAAAGGCTTTGTTAATATATCTTCAATCTTCTCTTTTGTACTTATATACTCAAGTCTGACTTCTTTCTCTACCACTTTCTCTCTTACTACATGATACTTTATTTCTATCTACTTTGTATTAGAGTGTAGTACAAGATTCTTAGACATGCTACCTATGTTGGTGTTATCACAATGTATAAAAATAGGCTCAACAAATTTTATTCCAATATCCTTTAGCATTTGTTTCATCCAAATTATTTGATTACAATTGTTTTCTACTACCACATATTCTACTTCTGCTATGCTTTGTGAAATAGAATTCTACTTCTTCCTTCACCAAGAAACTAATCTTCCTCCAAGGAAAAATGCTCCACCACTTGTGCTCTTTTTGTCATCAACACTACTTCCCCAATCTGCATCTATATATGCACATAAGGTAAAGTCATCAGATTTTTCATACCAAGATCCATATTCAATGTGCCTCTTAATTACCTTAGTATCCTCTTTACTATTGCATAATGTGATTCTCTAGGTTCAGCTTAAAATCTTGCTACAATTTGAACTGCATGTGATATATCTGGTCTTTTATGAGTTAAATATCGCAATCCTCCAATCATGGATTTGTATTTTTTTTGTTCCACTACAGGAGTCTCATATGTGCTAGATAACTTTTGTCTAGTTACCATAGGTGTTTCAACTAGTTTACAGTTCTCCATTCCAAATCTCTTCAATAAATCATTCAAGTACTTTGTCTGACTTACAAAGATACCATCACTCTTTTTTTTTATCTGCAATCCTAAAAAATATTTAATTTCACCAATCATACTCATTTCAAATTCAGTCTTCATTTCATCTGCAAATTTATCACTAGCTTCATCTTCTCCTCCAAAGATAATATCATCAACAAAAATAACTACAACCAACAAACCATTTTCAATTTCTTTTGTGTACAGGTTGCCGTCTATTGTGCCTTTAGTAAATCCTAATTTTATCAAATACTTATCCAATCTTGCATACCAAGTTCTAGGT
This sequence comes from Chamaecyparis obtusa, assembly GCA_027943335.1. Classification (NCBI taxonomy): domain Eukaryota; kingdom Viridiplantae; phylum Streptophyta; class Pinopsida; order Cupressales; family Cupressaceae; genus Chamaecyparis; species Chamaecyparis obtusa. The sequence goes on from BSBK01005659.1 coordinate 1,297,293, forward strand.
GCTTCTTTCAATCTATATAAAGCTTTCTTTAGTTTACATACCATATCTCCTTCTCTAGTTAAAGGAAAACCTTCAGGCTGCTCAATGTAGACCTCTTCTTCCAATGCTCATTGAAGGTTGACCTTGACCCAAAATAGCTTTGATAGAAATTCTATTTGCAGATCTTAGAAGTTTTCCAAAAAGGGTATCTAGATCTAAACTGAAATTCCCTATCATGTACCTATACCTACAAGAAAAATGGGTTTTACTATTTGGATGGGGGATTTTGCTTGGTCAAACCCTAGTTTGGAATCAACCTTGAAATGTAATTGAAATTACAATATATAAATAAAGTAAATGGAACTATTCACCTTGCTTATGTTGAAATCCTAATGGAGGATTCGAATCCTTGAATCCACAAGTAGGGAGGCTCCAAATGAATGTGAAATTGTATGTAGGATGTCTCAAATAAATGGTATTATATCTTTAACATTGGAGAATTAAATCCTAATTAACCTTAACCCCTAGAAATGGACCTAGATTAAATGAAATTTAAGAGTTTACCATTCCAAAATCCAAAATAGCCAACCCGAAAGTGGGAAAATAAAATTTTTTGAAGCCTGATATCCCAAAACCTCCAAAACTTTAAAATTGGACCTAGGTTCAGGGTCAAGGTCAACTCTACCCTAGGTCAGGGTCGAGGTTGACTCTACCCTAGGTTAGGTTCAAGGTTGACTTTGAACTAGGAGGTTGACTTTGACCTTGAGGTCTCAGATCTCAAATTCTTAGGACTAGGTGCCGGAAAAAGCTAGAAATAGGTGGAGAGAGAAGCAGAATAGGGGGGAAAAGCTAGATCCATGCAAAGACCTATTCAAGGTGCTTGACATGACCCCAAACCACTTACTCAGAGGGCTAAACATTCTTATCATGGAAGTGCTTCCATTTTAAGATGATACATTAAGATCCCAATTTAGCAAGAGTATGGACTCGATGTAAACTCTTGGTAAAGGAGATCATAATGAAAAGATAATATTATTTAAATCAAAAGGAAAAAGGAATCCGCAAGCCCCCAGGGACTCAAGTCTTCATCAGTTGCAAGATTACAATAAGAGAGACATCTCTTGAAAAGAGAGAGAACAGGGTGTGATTATCCCACCCAATGAGAACTTATGTCCCATTGTGAACCACACAAGGAAACAGTGCAACTAGAAACATGGAATTGAACTATCTAGTGAATGTGACTACTGACTAGTCAACCCATCAAAGATTCACCCTTAGAAATATTCTATTCCAAAAGAGTAAAACCAAAAGAGATCAAGTCTTAAGGACACCATTGACCTTAAGGGATCAAAAATTTGAAATTGGAGGGATAAAGAGATCCTAAAAAATATATACTTTAAGGATTAGAAACTAATCCATAAAGGGAGAAATGTATCTTGAAAAAATAATATATGTATATCGAAAAGTGCGTGTGTACAATAAATGAGAAGAGTGTATACCCCCACATTAAAGTCATTACTAACACTTTAATAGGAGCAATGGATTTAATGAAAACATAAACAACTCCGCTAATTACATTTCCACTACAAGATGCCCCCAAGCAAAGACAAGTCAAGGGAAATACCACATAAACATATAGAGAACATAGAAGTGATCTACCTACCATGGGGTTAGTATGATCATAAGATAATATATATATGATATTATTGTAAATGAATTCACACCATTCCCCAAATAAAGTAGAACTACAATCACAATGGAGGAAATATCACATAAGAGATATGAAGAAGAATCTTTTTTGACCATGACATGGAGACCAAAAAGAATCAGTGCTATCAAGTCATAGATCCAAGCAGATTACACAAGGAAACATTTACGAATAATAACACAAATACAACATAACATGAAACAACATATGGAAGAATAGAAATACCTATAGAGTAATTCTACAATAGGTTTGATTCCTTTATCACCTTGTACCAATGAAGCAACAAGGGTCATATAAAAGAATCTAAAAACATTTAGCAAACACATTAGGGGAGAAGCACAGTACAATAGGAAAAAACACAACAAAGCTACCATAAAGGACAAGTTGATCAAGCATTCTACCTACTCTTCCCATCTCATTCTATATCATTTAGGGAAGGTGCATAACTCACAAGAGGGACTATATCCAACATAGTAGGAATGATAGCCAGTTCCAAACAAGGATCCTCTTGAGAATCACAATGTTCAATACTAGGTGTAAGTGTCAATTGTGATGAAAGCATATTAGGTAAATAAATGTCAATGTCAATAGTTTCATATTCATCATTAACATCATCAAGAGTATCTTCTTCATCTAGATTAATCAAAATAGGATCTAAGATTTGAATAGGATCATCATAATCTTACATTTTAACATCATTATTAGCAACAACTTCTTCTAACACATCATGCATAGGCATATCAAAAGAACGTAAAGAATTTTGAAGAATATAATTATGAGCTTTAGTTTGAGCATGACGCTTCTTACAACATTCATTAGCAGATAGATTACATTTTTCCTTGTTTGAAATATGTTGAGAACTAGCAGGAGCAACTACCAAATCCTTCATAGGTTCTATAGGAGGATTAATAGGATTATCAGTAGATTGATAAGAAATAGTAGGATCTTGATTAACAGATGTAGAAGTCATGGATAAAGGATGTACGAAAGGTGTAGGAAAAAGACCATGATTAAGATCCATAGGAGGTATGCTTAGTTCAAGAATCTTACGATGCTTATAGGCTTGATATGAGTGGAAAAGATTATCAGGTCGAGAAGGACATGAATTAGGTAATGAAGGCCAAAAGAAGTCAAGGGTAGCACAATCCCTGGGCCTAGAAGGTTGATATAAACTATGATTTATTGTCTTCACTTCTTCATCATGAATGAATTTAAGGCATTTATGGATAGGTGAAGCAACAACATGCATGGAATTCAACCAAGGAAAACCAAGCTTAACTTGAAACTAATTAGAAGTAGGAACAACAACAAAGGTAGTGTTCACAATTTTACCGAAAGTTCAATCAATAAGTTAATAGAACTAAATGATGGATTAAGAAAACCATTACAAGTTTGAATCCACACATCAGATGTATCATAAGAATCATGTTGCAAGTTTTTCATAAAAAGATTTTCTTCAGTAATAAAATTGACTAAGGATGTAGGATCAATAAGACAACCATGAGTAGGTATCTGAGAAATCCTAGCATAAATGTAAAGGGGACCATCAGGAGCTTTAATAGTCTCATAATCATCAAAGGTAATCAAAAATTCCCAAGGTCTTTTATTCTTAGGTTGCTATCGAGGTTTAGGTTGAGTTTTCAATTTAGGCTTAGGTTTTGGTTGAGGTTGAGATGGAACTTGAGATTGAAGATGAGGTTGAGGCTAAGGTGGAGATGCAGATTGAATGACATGCTCCACTTGATTAACAATGTGATTAAGATCATCCATCTTTGAATCATAAACAAAACCCATAGAAGATGGTTGAGAAATGGTATTAGTATCATGTGTAGGTAAAGGATTCATATAGATTTGAAGGTTTTGATTAGGAGGAGAGACAAATTTTTTCCCGCTACCATCAATATTATCAACAAATAAGGCATTAGAGCTGATCAAATCTTGAACCTTATGTTTTAAAGAATAACATTTCTCAATATCATGACCATTCTGACGATGATATTGATAAAAATATTTAGGATCAAAGGATTTGGATGGTATTGTAGTAGGTAAAAGAGGTCGAATAGGAGGTAAAGTAATCATATTAGCAGTCAACAACCTATTCATAATAGCATGTAAAGATTCAGAGAGAGGAGTAAACATATGATTTAATTGAAGATCAGTGGATGCAGAAGTGGCATTGTGAGATGCAACAACAAATTGATTAGCAACTACATTCTCTTTTTTGTTTATCTTGACATAGTTGTTGAATTTTTTAAATTTGTTTGGATTAGGAGTAGTATCACTCTTATCAACTGGAATAGGACCAATTGGAGTGTTTCTCTCAAATTGACTCACTTTTAATTGATAATGATGAAGCGCTACACAAAGTTGTTGAAAAGAAGTAAATTTAGTAAGAATAATCTTATCTCTAATATCCTTTTGAAAATTTGAAATAAACATACATTGAATATCAATATCAGGAAAAATATAGGAAATTTGAGCATGTAAATGCTTAAATCTACCAATAAATTTAGTCAATTTCTCCTTAGCACTTTGGTTACAATGCATCAAATTAGTCAAAGACACTTGCAAACCAATGTTATTTTGAAATTTTTGAATAAAATCATTAGCAAGTTTTGGAAAGGAGTCACTAGAATATGGAGGCAAGGAATAATACCATTGTAAGGCCTTGTCACGAAAAGTTTTAGCAAGCAACTTGGCTAAAATCCTATGGTCATGAGCATAATCACTACAAAGGATTTGAAATGTTTTAACATGATGAATAGGGTCTCCCTTACCATTATAATTCTCAAGATGAGGCATGTTGACTTGCTGAGGAATGGGAGTACAAATGATTTCTCAGGACAAAGGATTTCCCATGTCACATGTAGGAATGCTCAAATTATTTTGTGTCAAGGATGCAAGTTGTTGTTGTAAAGATGACATAGTTTGACCCAAACTGATGATTGTTGAATCATTAGAGGAAATAGGAGGAATAAAAACATTAGAAACACTATGTAAAGTGTATGAAGTTGCAGGAATGGAAGACATATATGGAGGAACACTTGGAACTATAGTTGGAAGAGGATTGGAATAAGTAAAAGGAACATTATGGTAAGAAGGGACATAGGAGGAACACTCATAAGAATAGAGGGAACCATCATAGTCACCAAAGGAGTATAGGTAGGAATACTAGATAAAGGAACAAAAGAAGGTTCGACACTAGTAATTGGAGGAATCTATTGGGGCTCAAAAATGCTGGTCATTTTGAGGCCAACTGATAGGCACAATAAATGCCTCTGCAATTCTGGTTCAATCAAACCAAGGCTGGTAGGCCTAAATTGAATATACTGTCTAACTGCACAAACAACGTGCGTAAACAAAATTCTTTCCAAAGAGGTTACCGATCCTCGGAAGATAATGTAACTAAATATCCTAATAGGTAGATAGTTAGATATTTAAACTAATGCTATGAACGAACGCTAAACCTAATCTAATGTTTTGTAGATAAAGTAGCAGATTTAAAATATATCCCACAGAAAGAAATAAATGACAATTTCAAAAGAATAGATAGACCAGTGCCTTATACAAATTAGAAAATAGAGTCAAATATATTCAATAAGTAACTGGAGATGGTTTTAAGATAACTCATTTCTGCAAAATGAGACCATCACCCTACAAGCTACTATTTAAAACAAAATTTACAACAATTCGTACAATAGGTCCTAAGATTTTTAACTCAACTTAAGAGCCCAAAGGAAATAGTAACAGGGTCCCAGACTATGCTACTATTATTCAAATTGTAAAAATTGATCATAAATGTATGTATAAAATAGAAAGCATAATAGGATATCCTGGTTAGAGAGTAATCCAAGAAACTGACTGAACATAAAAAACTATAAAATCAATAGGTATAAGTACTTATCAGATATCCATCCTTGAGATCTTGAGACATTAAGTTTCAATCCGTGAGAAGGTACCTTTTTGTCGTGATAGAATTATTTGTTTGTTTACAGTTGAATAAATATATAAATCTCAATAGTTTCCTGTGAAAGGACATGCCCTTTCACAGGATCTAATCACGCAACTAACCCTATAATATGCCTAATAAACTATTACAATGTTGGTTCAGGATAAATTTCCCTCATAATTTATAAATGCCGTGAATAATAATTTGTTCTTTAATCTCCTGCACACACAAAATAATCAATATTAATTTATCTCAATCGTAATAATAAAAACATTATGTAATGTGTTAATCTTATAAAACTATTTATTATTTATTATACTTAAGTATCATAAAAATAAAAATGAAAATATAATTATACTTAAGTCACAAAAATTATTAAGTTATGAAAGATTTATACAATGAGATAAATAAAACATTATGTTCATAATTATCTTTTTACTTCAAAATAAAACATAATGTACTTATTTTAGAATAGAATCCACTTAATGAAATTAACCCTAAAAATAAAATTCATTCACTTAAGGGCTAATGTATTAAGATTATAAAATAATTACCCTAATAAATATTTCAAATATAAAATGATAATATAATTATAAAAATGTGTATGATTAGGAAAACCTAAAGATTTAACCTTATAAAGGTAACCATAAAAACATACCTATAAAAGATTAACTAAAAAAGGTAAAATGAAACTATTAAAACCCTAAAATTAAAGTCAAAGGAAAAGCTAAGAGTTAAGATAAAAGACTTGAAACATAATGATCACTCAAACCCTAATAAAATATTAGACATCAACTTACAAATTATACATGATTAGAATTTCATAATAATAAAATGACACTAAAATCTTTACACCTAAAAATATTAATGTTAAACTATAACCAAGGTGAAATGATCAATCCACATGTGAAGATATGAAAATGAGGAAGTGATAAGAAATTAGGTCAAAATATAAACAAATTAATATATATCAAGTAATGAATTCACTTCATCATATATTTTTAATTTTTAGGGTGAAACACGAATTAGGGATAAAAATAATTATAAGTGATTTTAACATACAAAAATTCTCCCTAATAAACAATATATATTTTAATAATTTAATTTGAAAGAAATACAATTATCTTATATTTATATATTTATTCCTACACATACTCTCGAAGAATAATGTAGAGTAGTTGGTAAGGGGAGTAGGTTTGGGTAGTTAGGTAGGAAAGAAAGAATGGGTCGAGAGGTCAAGTGTTCTTTTCTCCCAACCCTCTCGAACAAAATAAATAACTCCCAGCGTTTTTTGCTCAACCTACTTAATTATATTTTTTCAATTATTATGTATTTAAAAATTAAATATACATTTTTGGAAAGATAATTAACCACCTACCAAATGGAAATACATTTTCTCCTCTATCATCTTAATTTTTTATCATAGGAAAATATGAAAATATATATGATACTTCCCTGACATTTTGTTTATTTTGGCCTGAATTTTCAGGTGCCAACAGTGGCTCCAATTGGGGATGTCTGTTCATATCTGGACATAGCGAGAATCCAGACTTCTCTGGAAAAGCAGACCGTCAGCGAACATAATAATTTGAAGCAAAATTGAACTGAATAATCAAAGCATTAAATAGAAATAAAATATATTTTGAATAAGGAAGCACAACTCCATGAGATAAACTTCCCTGATATTATGCTCCTTGTTTTTGCTTCCAAATCACATATATTTTCCTTGGATAAACTCACTCAATAATACCTGGACCCACCACATTTCATCCAATAGCCCTATCGGAAATCAGAAAAATGTGAAAATTGTTTCGCTGAATTCATCATGTTATCTCCGATATATCAGAATATGTTTGTCCAATAATGTTATCAGGGATCGGGGTAACTCGAAAATGATTTCTCCGAATGTACGATGATATGCCGATGACCCACTCCTTTACTTTAAACAATAATAGAGTAGAGAATATTATTCTAGACATCTAGAAGCCCAGGAAGACAACAGTAGCTGCAATATTGACAATTCTGCAATATTCAGCAACTTCACCTCCATGCTTTTCTTGCTCTCTTGTGTCTCTCCCTCTCCAAAGCTATGGTCTGCAAATATTGTGCATTAGCAGATCCAGTGTTGCAAACCATTTTAGTAAATGCACTGTTCTCATCAGAAAGTAAATTCTTAGGAGAGTCAAATTCCAAGACCTGGTCTGCATCAAGGACAAGTATGCGGTCACAATCAATAATTGTGTTAATTTGATGAGCAATAACAAGCATTGAACAAGACTTGAACTCTTCATGGATAGTCTTTTGGATAAGGGCGTCAGTTCCAACATCCACAGCTGCAGTTGCTTCATCAAGAACTAAAATCTTTGACCTCCGAAGCAAGGCACGAGCAAGGCTTAGTAATTGACGCTGGCCCATACTGAAGTTTTCCCCAGCCTCAAAAACCTCTGCATCAAGTCCCAAAGAATTTCTTCTGATGACATCTTTTAGATGTGCTCTCTCCAAAGCCTCCCAAAGATCAGTATCATTATGTTCACCAAATGGATCAAGATTGAATCATACTGTTCCTGAAAATAGAACTGGTGATTGTGGTATAATGCCTAAAGCTTTGTGTAAATCAGTCAACCCAAACTTAGAAACATCACATTCATCAATGAAAATTTTTCCACTATCTAGCTCAACAATCTGAAACAGGCTATTGAACATGCTTGACTTTCCTGCACCAGTGTGTCCAACAACTCCAACTTTCTCAGTTGGCATTATTATGAAAGATATACCACGAAGAACAGGTGGGAGATCTTGACTATACCTCATGACAACATTTTTAAATTCAATTATCCCGGATGAAGGCCACCCCAATGGTGGCCTATTATTTTCAATAATAAGGGGGGCTTCAGAAGGCAAATCTACATAGGTTCCAACCCTTTCCACAGCATTGAAGCTATTTTCTGCTTGACTTGCCAACCATAAAGTATTTGTCAACGGGTTGCTAATATTCAAGGTATATGATAGAAGTAGACCCATCAATGGAGAAAATGCAGCTGAATCTGCACGTTGATTTTGTAAAACAGCAAATGTTGCTGTCAACCAGACCATAAGACCTCCCAAAGACTGCAGTCTAATACCAAGCCACCGATTGGAGCTTGTGTTGACCAGTGTAAAATGAATATTATTGCCCATTGCTTTTCCATTTATATTTGCCAACCGATCATATGCTTTGTATGCACGGATTACAACTAAACCATTCAATGCTTCACCCAATTGTGCATAAACAGGAGACCTAGAGATGGAATCTAAGTGTTTAATCTCTTGTGATGTACTCTGATAGTATAGGTATGCTAAGATGATCAGAAGTGGCATTATTGCCCACAGAGATATGGTGCTCACAATCCCTATCAAAACAAATGTTGAAAGAAGCTAGAAAATTTGGCTCGAAAACATATTTGAGTAGATGGCAACATTCCGATCAATGTCCCCCAAGTCTTTTGCAAATCTGGCCAAAAGATATACAGGCATAACAATAATATAAAAATTGGGCCTATGGTACTTCATGGCAATTTGATCTATCCACACACTTAACCACGTGCTCCTTGAGACTCTCAAAACTTCAGATGTCACATAACATGAAAGTAGAATAAGAACCACCCAGAAGCCTCCTAGTGCATTTTTGTACCTTTCAAGAACACTGAAACTGATGATTCCTATTTCACGCTCTTTCTGTTTTATGAGAACTGATTTGCCCTGCTTTTTCATACTGCTTGTTTTCTTCAGAGAATGGCTTTGCTCACTCTTCAGTGGCTCACCATTGGCCTCAAATGCAAAAACCTTTGGTTCATTATCCCCATAAGGAGCACTTTCTTCTATCTCATCTTCCATTTTTCCAGCATTGTCCATTAGTGTCTGAAATAATGGCCCGTGTCTGATGAGCTCTTCATATGTATACAGGTTTAATCCCATGGCTTACAGTTTATGCCATTTTGTTCCTTCATTTTACTTAATTGGTAAAACTGTTAATTTCATATACATCCTATAGTTAGACATAAAAAATTCAATTTGGCCTCCAACTTTTATCCGTTGCAGATCAACTGCCATTCACAAAGACATTAGATCCTCAAACATTTTGCTGACAAAAAGTTTCAGGGCCAAAGTACCTGATTTTGGCTTTTCTCACCTTGCTCCAACCAATATTGGTACAACTCATGTTCCAACATGAGTCAAAACTACAATAACAGTTTGACTTAGTAGTTTACTAAGCAAGTGATTGATTTGTTTGAGGATATTCGGTAGCAAGACCGTGTCAGTATATGAAGCAGCAATTTATCCAATACTAGAAGCATTAGACCCAGCACCTTCCATTATTTCCATTTGTTACTTTCATATTTCAGACTGCATTGTCCACATATTTCTTTTACTCTCTTTCATTCTTCATATTGTATCTTTCATTTTCTATTCTACATAAAATGTAACATACACAAGATAAAAACAAAATACCATATTCGAAATATTTAGGAGATTTGAACAAAAAATAAAATAAAATAAAATAAAAAGATAATAAATGAGACACTTAAAGATGTTTAAAAATTTAATCTATGAAATAAATAAAAATAGAAAAAGTAAGAACACTTCCCTGAAACAAATCCCTGCCCAAAATGGTTGAATGCTTTCTTCGATCAAAAACTTGGTTTTGATCAAGTAACAATAGGATGCTTTTGGATATCTTATTGCTCCCCATGGTATTTTTTTGAATCTCATGGTTACCCCATGCTGAAGGTACCATCCAATGTATCCCTTGCCCAGTTGAAAAATCATTATACTTCAATGCTTCCAACAAATACTTCAAATCACCTTTTGTATCTTTTGGGGACTGAGTAAGACTGCAAACTTCATAATAATGATCATGAATTTGAATGCCATAAATCTAATTTTTTTTCCCCATGTTGTGACACATTTTCTGATTTTACAACCTGTGCTATTTCTAGAAGATGATTTCTAATTGTATTATTTTTTGAACTCTCTCTCAATGAATTTTGTAATGTAGGTAAAATATGTTCATGAGATCTCATTTTTAATTCCTCATTACACAATGAATGATTATTTGTAGGATGACAGAAATTATTTAATACATCCTTAAAAAATTCATCTTCATTATCCATAAGATCAAAATCTTTATCTCTTAAGACTTCCTCATGTACATGTGATTCATTCTGCAATATTTTGTCTTTACTGTCTAGGAAAATTTGAGAATCTTTCATAGAAATATTTTTTTCTTGAAGTATTTTAGCCTCTCGAGATTGATCTTTTATTTCATCAAATGTCACCTGAACATGTATATTTTGATGATTATAAAAAAAAATTGGACCATCTTTCTGAATATACTTTTCATATTCAATGTCTAATACTTCTGAAATTTATTCTGTACTAAGAAGATTCTCCTCCAGATTATCATGGTCATTTATTCCTATCTCCATACAAATTTTACCATGTATAGATTTTTCTTCAACTTGATTTGAATTTTCTTGTTCATTTGAATCATTAGGCTTTTGTGCCCCTATTACAGCTTCATATGCAATTTCGAGAAGGAGATCTACCTATTCACCAGTTACTCCTAAACTGTACATTTTGTTTACAAAACTTGGTTTGATATCATAAGGTATTTTACCGAAGATATTAATCAACTCACCACATTTTCATTATCATACCATTCTAAAGTAATGAATGCATTCAAGGGAGACATGCCTGATTCATCCCCCTAGTGTTGATCATCATAGTGATCATTAATGCTCTCTCGCTCATTATCCATGTTATACAATGGATTAGAAAGCTTTAAACTGATTATTGTCGCTTCCTGTAATCCTTTCTTCTTTTTTTGGTTCCAATTTGATGAACCATTTATTTTGTTAGAGATCTTCTCCCTAATATAGGCTTCACCTGAAATTGAATTTTAGAGTCACCACCTCACTTCCTGTGACGAATTAATAACTGTTTTGAATCTTTCTCCTAGTAGACTCTTCACAACTTAACCAGAGATTCGGAAGCTGACATTCACTGATAGGTTGTTCCCCAGTAGAGTCACCAATTTGTTGGGGCTCGAAAATGCTGGTCATTTTGAGGCCAACTGACAGGCACAATAAATGCCTCTGCAATTTTGGTTCAATCGAACCAAGGCTAGTAGGCCTAAACTGAATATACTATCTAACTGCACCAACAACATGCATAAACAAAATTCCTTCCAAAGAGGTTACTAATCCTCGAAAGATAATGTAACTGAATATCCTAATAGGCAGATAGTTAGATATTTAAACTAATGCTATGAACTAATGCTAAACCTAATCTAATGTTTTGTAGATAAAGTAGCAAATTTGAAATATATCCCATAGAAAGAAATAAATGACAATTTCAAAAGAACAGATAGACCAGTGCCTGATACAAATTTGAAAATAGAGTCAAATACATTCAATAAGTAACTAGAGATGGTTTTAAGATAACTCATTTCTGCAAAACAAGACCATCACCCTACAAGCTACTATTTAAAACAAAATTTACAACAATTCATACAATAGGTCCTAAGATTTTTAACTCAACTTAAGAGCCCAAAGGAAATAGTAATAGGTTCCCAGACCATGCTACTATTATTCAAATTGTAAAAATTGATCATAAATGTATGTATAAAATAGAAAGCATAATAGGATACCCTGGTTAGAGAGTAATCCAAGAAATTGACAGAACATAAAACACTGTAAAATCAATAGGTATAAGTACTTATTAGATATCCATCCCTGAGATCTTGAGACATTAAGTTTCAATCCGTGAGAAGGTACCTTTTTGCCGTGATAGAATTATTTGTTTGTTTATAGTTGAATAAATATATAAATCCCAATAGTTTCCTATGAAAGGACATGCCCTTTCATAGGATCTAATCACGCAACTAACCCTATAATATGCCTAATAAACTATTACAATGTTGGTTCGGGATAAATTTCCCTCATAATTTATGAATGTCGTGAATAATAATTTGTTCTTTAATCTCCTACACACACAAAATAATCAATATTAGTTTATCTCAATCGTAATAATAAAAACATTATGTAATGTGTTAATCTTATAAAACTATTTATTATTTATTAATACTTAAGTATCATAAAAATAAAAATGAAAATATAATTATACTTAAGTCACAAAAATTATTAAGTTATGAAAGATTTATACAATGAGATAAATACAACATTATGTTCATAATTATCTTTTTACTTCAAAATAAAACATAATGTACTTATTTTAGAATAGAATCCACTTAATGAAATTAACCCTAAAAATAAAATTCATTCACTTAAGGGTTAATATATTAAGATTATAAAATAATTACCCTAATAAATATTTCAAATATAAAATGATAATATAATTATAAAAATGTGTATGATTAGGAAAACCTAAAGAATTAACCTTATAAAGGTAACCCTAAAAACATACCTATAAAAGATTAACTAAAAAAGGTAAAATGAAACTATTAAAACCCTAAAATTAAAGTAAAAGGAAAAGCTAAGAGTTAAGATAAAAGACTTGAAACATAATGATCACTCAAACTCTAATAAAAAATTAGACATCAACTTACAAATTATACATGATTAGAATTTCATAATAATAAAATGACACTAAAATCTTTACACCTAAAAATATTAATGTTAAACTATAACCAAGGTTAAATGATCAATCCACGTGTGAAGATATGAAAATGAGGAAGTGATAAGAAATTAGGTCAAAATATAAACAAATTAATATATATCAAGTAATGAATTCACTTCATGATATATTTTTAGTTTTTAGGGTGAAACACGAATTAGGGATACAAATAATTATAAGTGATTTTAACATACAAAAATTCTCCCTAATAAACAATATATATTTTAATAATTTACTTTGAAAGAAATACAATTATCTTATATTTAAATATTTATCCCTACACATACTCTCGAAGAATAATATAGAGTAGTTGGTAAGGGGAGTATGTTTGGGTAGTTAGGTAGGAAAGAAAGAATGGGTCGAGAGGTCGAGTGTTCAACTCCCTCTCCCCATTCCTTTTTTCTTTTAACATTAAAGACAATATATAAATGAATAATAATCATATTATTAAAAAAGATAATTAAGAGATAGATAACTCCCTATGTGAAAGGTTATTTTAATCTCTCACCTGCACATACAATAAAGATAAATAAATACTTTCTCCCAACCCTCTTGATGAAAATAAATAGATTAACTAGTTAGGGGGTAGGAGGGTAGATAGGTAGAAGAAAGGTCAGCTCAAGAGGTCGAGTGTTCAACTCCCTCTCGCCACCTTTTTTGTTCAACCTACTTAATTATATTTTTTCAATAATTATGTATTTAAAAATTAAATATACATTTTTGGAAAGATAATTAAGCACCTACCAAATGGAAATACATTTTCTCCTCTATCATCTTAATTTTTTATCATAGGAAAATATGAAAATATATATGATACTTCCCTGACATTTTGTTTATTTTGGCTTGAATTTTCAAGTGCCAATAGAACCAACCGTAAATCTTGAGTTTCTTGATCTAAAGGCTTAACATTTGAATGCTCAAGATGAGTAATACCACACAAGAGATTAACACCTTGATCACTATCATGAAGAACTTTCTTAAGAGCCTTGATAGTTTGAATAGAATCTTGATTATGGTTTTCTTGAATATGCCAATTACCCATTTTATCAAGTTCAGTTGAGAGTTTTTGGACTTGTTTAGGAGGAACTCTTAAAGAATCATCCTTATCATGAGATGAGTGAGAAGATTTTTTCTCCATAATAGGATTGGAATCATGAATAATCAAATTGTCATCTGGGATCTTAAGGAAAGGAGAGGAAGATTCAGGATCAGAGGCACCCATGAGTCTATGACTTCTTCTAACCAGACTATTATAAGTAGGACTAGAGGTAGTAAAGCTCATATACCAATGCAATGCAAATGAACTAAACCAAGAACACATAAAACATGAATAAATAAATATTTTTGTATTTTAAAGAGATTTTGCAACTTTTTTTTTGTATTTTTGAAATATAAATGCAAGAAATATAATTTTATGAGCATGCAAGATTTAACATAGAAGGCATATCTAACACAAAAAAGATATAAAGGGAAATCTAACACCATAAACACAACAGGGCATCTAATTCCAGAAAAGAATAGGGGTAAGCGTGTCAGGTTCACCAAAATGTAAGGTGGTAAAGATGTAAGAGGGGGTCTATCTTTACCCTTTACAAAATATTTTTTTGTTATATCTATGTAAGGAATGGGGGAAAATATAAGATCTATCCCTAATCCAAATTCCCAAAAGGAGAGATCCAAATTAATTAATCACAAAGAAGTGATCAATACACAAATGAATCAAACTATGGAGAATATGAAGAAAGGAGAAAATCTTATATTTTTCTATAGAAAATATGTGCTTGAAATGAATAGAAAATAAATACTAACTTCAAAATAGGGTAAATCTAGAAAATGCTGATTTCTAATGTCTATGAACAATTTTGGGGAATTCTGCAACTTGCTCTAAACTAGAAATGCTGAGACAAAGAAAACCCATTAAACTTTTTTTCTTTCTGTGGGAGGTTGACCTTGACCCAGATAGTGGGGCACAATCTTACCCCTTACTGAAGGTTGACCTTGACCCAAAATAGCTCCGACAGAAATTCTATTTGTGGATCTCAGAAGTTTTCTGAAAAGGGTATCCAGATCTGAACTGCAATTCGTTATCTTGTACCTTCAAGAAAAATGGTTTTTGTTGTTTGGATGGGGGGTTTGCCTTGGTCAAACCCTAGTTTAGAATCAACCTTGAAATGTAATTCAAATTGCAATATATAAACAAAGTAAATGGAACTATTCACCTTGATTATGTTGAAATCCTTGTGGAGGATTCAAATCCTTGAATCCACAAGTAGGGAGGCACCAAATGAATGTGAAATTGTATGTAGGATGTCTCAGATCAATGGAAATAGATCTTCAACACCAATCTTGAATGGATCTTGGATTAGGAAGAGGCTTGGATGAACGTGGATGGATAAATATTCAACAAGAGGGCTCCATAGAGCTTGAATCTTTCAATAGCTACTAATGGATCTCCTTGATGAATTAGATCTTGAATGCTTGAATTTTTTATCTTCTTTCTTGAGAGCTTGAGAGATTGTGAGATGAGATAGATTGAAATGAGAGAGGAAGGCTTCCTTTTAGAGTGATCTAGGGAAAAAACTTCTAGAGAAGTTGACATTGGAGAATTAAATCCCAATTAACCTTAACCCATATAAATGGACCTAGATTAAATGCAATTTAACAGTTTACCATTCCAAAATCTGAAACAGCTAACCCGAAAGTAGGAAAATAAAAATTTTGAAGCCCGATATCCCGAAACCTCCAGAACTTGAAAATTTGACCTAGGGTCAGGGTCAAGGTCGACTCTTCCCTAAGTTAGAGTCAAGGTCAACTCTACCCTAGTTCAGGGTCAAGGTTGACCTTGACCCAGGAGGTTGACATTTACCCTGAGGTCTCAGATCTCAAATTCTCAAGACTAGGTGCCAGAAAAAGCTTGAAATAGGTGGAGAGAGAAGTAGAACAAGGGAAAAAGCTAGATCCATGCAAAGACCTATTCAAGGCACTTGACATGACCCCATACCACTTACTCGAAGGGTTAAACATTATTATCATGGAAGTGATTCCATTTTAAGATGATAAATCTACCATAGAAATAGAAGTTAGAAGTTAGATTATCAGTAGAGCCAGAATCTACTATCACCTTGCACACTTTAACTTTCACCTTGCATGTTGTCCTAAAGAGAGTCTTTCTTTGTGGTGGCTCCTTAGCTAGAGGACTCTTCAACAAGGTCCTGTTGAACATGAGGAACTCCCCTTGCTCTGGATCTGCATTTCCCTTGGCTCCTTGTACACTTTGTGTGTCATCTTCTTGGGCTAGGTGGACCCTCCTATCCTCTCCTTAATGAGTGTTCCCAATTTTATCAAGGCACCTTGAGACTTGGTTTCCTACTTCATTGTAGTTGAAGCATCTTCTAGTGAATACTCTCAGAGTCCTTCCTCCTGATCTCCCACTACTATTGCTTCTTCTTCCCCTATAATCTCCTCTAGGGATGGCATCACCTTCTTGGTTTTCCTAATTACTAGACTCCCCTTGGGATCTATTGAAAGATCCTCTTCCATTGAATCTTCCCCTACCTTTATTATTGGCTCCTCTTGTTTTGTTTTGGGAGTCACCCTTCCTCCTTTATCTTTCTTCACTCTTTTGTGCCATTTGGAAACATGAGTGCACTGATTTTGGATTGAACAAAGTTAGTTCATCTTGGATTGTATACTTGAGACCATTAAAGTACCTTCGTAATTTTTTCTTCTCACTCTCAATCATCTTAGCCCTTAGACTAAGTTTGTGAAACTCCTCTATGTATGCACCCACATCCAAGTCCTTTTGCTTAAGGCTCTATAAATTTTGGTGCATTAAGACTTCATAGTCCTCTGGGATGAATTGATTCTTGATCTCTACCTTCATTATTTTCCATGTGGTTATTTCCTCCTTGCCTTCATCCAACCTCTCATTCTAAAGGAAGTTACACCAACTAAGGGCAGAGCCCTTCATATTGGAAGTAGAAATCCTCATCTTCTAGCTCTTAGGTACACTGTCACATTCAAAGCGATTGTCTAGGGCCTCAATCCAATCCACGCACTCTTCTAGATTTAAATTTTCACTAAAAAAAGGGAGATCAATCCCGGTGTCTTTTCTTCCTACCCTTTCAAGGGCTTCCAACATGACTCTCTGGTCTTTCGGCATGGCTTGTCTATTCTACCAGGGGTCTTCCTTTTCATTTTCCTCTTCTTCCTTGGAGTCTTCTTGTGCTCCTCTATCCACTTTCCCCCTCAATTTTTCCAACTCTCTCTTCATCATTCTATTTTCTTCTCTCACTTCCCTACTCTTTGACATTTGTTACTTGACCAATTTGGCCAACTCAACATGAGTTATCCTTAGAGGGATCTCCCTCTCTCCTTCCTAATTTTTAGACATTTTTTCTTCTCTCTGCTATCCAATTAGGATCTTGGTGGCTCTGATACCACTTGATGGAAACCTATGTAGCCACCAACCAAATATAGGGTCTTCTATACCAAAATCCACTCTCAAATGGATTCTAGGTCAACTATTGATCCTTGACCCACATCTAGATACACACTTCTTATGAGCCCTATAAGGTACTTCTCCTTATAGAATCACTCCACTTAAAATAATTAATGGAGAAAAGTTTATGAGACCTAATCAAGAAAGGATCCACTCTCAAAAAGAATCCCCTTAACCCACATCACTGATTTCTCAAACCAGGCCTACAATCCTTATAGCCTTTTAAACCTTGATTTTGGTCTTTAGTTCCCCATTCTCCAGAAAACCATAGGAAAATAATAATAGATCCAAATACCATTTTTTATCCCCTTAAATATCCCAAAGGTCCTTTGATTGATCTTGATCCAGCACCCTCCAACCCTTACTAGGTTCATAGGCCTAATTGGCTAGACTAGGCTATGAACTCTACTTGGAATGGAAAGAATAGGTTCTCAAGACCCCAAAACCTATTTTCTATCCTTAAATTATCTTATTCAAACACTTTAAACCTTCTATAGGGTCCTCTTGGTCCCATACACTGACTATCCCCACTTAGCCACTTCTTTCCTGGCCAAACACATAGAGATGTTTGACCTAGGGCTGGCTGGTTGAAAGCTCAAACCTTCCCTTCATAGGTCTAGGCTTTGGAATATTTGAAACAATTCTCCTAACTTGTATTCCCCTTATTTTAATGAGGATCCACTAGTAGGATGACAATTTAGGGCTCCATCTCTGCAAAACCCTTAAAATCAGGGTTAATCTAACCAGTCCAGACCAAAATCAACACAACTTTCGATTGTCAAGTCCAAATGACTTCAAACCAAAATAATTTAAACACTAATTCACCCTAATTCATCAAAAAATTAATGAAATTACATAACCCAATCATACAGGATCGTAAAATTCACTGATATCACACAAAATTCCAAAATTTTAAGGTTTTCTTATTCAATTTTCAAAGCCTCTGTACATTCATGATCTAATCTCTTGATTGATCATCCATATGGATTTAAAAAATCCATTACAATGGTTAGACCCACCTCTTTAGGGGCTTTAACTGATTCCAAGTATTTTGAACAACTTTTCAAAAGTTGTCAAGCAACTTTAGGGAGTTGCTTTGCAATTTTGCTCATTTTTGCTCCTAGGGTCTAATTAGGCCACACCATGACCTAGATGGATCAAACCTATCCATTCTAAGCATAATATACCTAATCCTATCCAAAATAACTTATTCTAAACATTTTAGACCTTTTGGTCCAATTGAGCAACTTGATTTATAATACCACCTAAGTACCCGTTGACCTTACACATGGTCTCTTACTACAACTTAGGAACCAAAAAGGATCCTATCTACTTTCTATCCTATCCTATCATACATGCCTCTAAAGGAGTGCCTTGGTACCTTGCACCAAAGAGAGGGAGATAGAGAGAGAGAGAGAGAGACCCAATCTATAAAAAAAATATTCACTTAGAGGTCCACAAATCCCCTACTCCCATTCAAAATAGGGCTCTAATAAAGAGTTCCCAAAACCCACAAGACAAAATTAGATCTCCTATCCAATCTACTACACCCTTTTTTGAAAATAGTGACACAAAAAAACCCAATCAATCTAGGGATGGAAAAAGGGTTTATTCAAGGTTAAACATCAACTTTAGATGTAATGAAATGCAGACCCCACTTCAAGCAACTTTGAAACACTATTTGGGTACCCAATCCCTCTATAGGGCTACAAGGAGAAAACCTAAATTCTTGAGGGAAACATACTTGGAATTCCACCAAGACAAGTCTTAACCACCCCCAAAGGCTTCGAATAACCTACCAAAAACACTCTCCAATTTAGGGCTTTTGATCAATTCCCCAACTCCTGTTGTCTTCAAATCTCTCCTAGGCCTAATAGGGCTAATAGGATAAATTAACAAAGGAAGTTCCTCAAGTTCTTGTCACCTTCTAATATAACTTATTGTAACACTAGTAGGAACACAAAACAACTATGTATAAAGATTTAGATCTCCATTCCACCCCTAGGCTGAGTTGTGCTATCAAACCCATAATTTTGGATAGTCACATAGAGATGCTTGTCTAGAGGGTTTAATCATTCCGCCTCTCTCCATTGGCTTCCCAATCTAAGACCCCCAAAAAATTTGATTATATCCTCCCTCCTTTCTTTCCATCAAGAATCAAAATATTTCCATGGTGGAATCTCTTGGAAAGAGGATTTTGGTGTCAAAACCCTAGGTAGGGCCTCCCTATGACTAGTGACTATAAAATTTGATAAATTTTGATCTTGGTTGATTCAAGACCTCAAATCAAGTGAAAAATGCTCATAAGACATAGGACCAAATCTCAGGTTCCTTTAACAACACATGTGAGACCGTATAGGTCCGTACACCTTTAGAACATAATTGAATTCTTAGGAAACCAGTGAATTTTTATTGAAAATGTTTATGAATTCTTCTCCAAATCTTCCAACCAACTTGGATTGGAGTTTTCCAACATTTTTATACAATCCTCAATTGGTTCCAACCAACTAAGATGTTTTAGACCGTTGAGATTCAAATTTTGACATCTTTTCAAAAAATTGCTCAATGCAATATTGACAACATTGACAACTTTTGCTAAAGTTGTCAATTGTCAATCAAACTCACTAACCTCTATCCTAGACTCCATCTAGGACCTTAGGGAGGTTAAAATAAACTTATTTAAACATTTTATTAGGCCAAATAGACCATCCTAGTAACCTAGACTATTCTAGCCCTTCATTACCAAATTGTCCAACAATGGCTAAGGTAGACAACTAGGTTTATAACAATACCTATTGTCACCTTTCCTTACAAAATAGGACTTATTTAGAACATTGGATTCAAGATCCAATTGGTACCCTAATCCTTCACATTAACCCTTCATGTTTGGGTCCCTTGATGTGCTAGCCATGGATGAGTTTGAGAGTGTTCCTACATCCATGGATGAATTTGAGGGTGCTCCTGTACCATACTCTTGGGGTGCATTGATCTCAAGTCCTCTTGAGATGAGGTCTTGCAAATTTGAGCCATGCTTCTGGATCTCCATCTCATCCATCCACACTAATTCTTCCTCAAGAATTCCTTTCCATTTCACCAAGTACTTCTTGTAAACATTCTTCTTGGTCATCTTGAAGATCTTTATATCCAAGATCCTTTCAAGCTTTCTTGGTTCATGAGGGGGTATCCCCGCAACATCCTAATCAAGTTCTTCCACCTGCACATCTAACCTTGCATTCACATCACCTTTGGAGGGGGTTAGATCACAAGTATTAAATATAGGAGAGATACCAAGATGAGAGGGAAACTCAATCTCATATGCATTCAGTCCATGCTTTTTTAGGATTAGACAGGGTCCAATCTTCTTCGTGAGTAGTTTAGTATGCTTTCCCTTAGAAAATATTTCCTTCTTCAAGTATGCCCACACCAGGTCTCCAACCTACAACTATACATCCCTCCTATTCTTATATTTGGCTTGCTTATACTTCTCTGGGCTTTTCTCAAGTTCCAACCTGAATCAATCATGTATCTCCTTCATTCTCTCTGTAAACTCTTCTCCATGACCACTAAATGGAGTGTTTGGTGGGAGTTATGTGATTTCCAAGATACCTCTTGGAATTTTCCCATACACAATCTAAAAGGTGCTTTTCCCTATGCTCCTATTGACTATGTCATTGAAGGCAAACTCTGCCTGTGGCAAGACTAAATCCCACTTGTCTCCATATTATTTTGTCAAGAACCTAAGTAGATTGCCAAGGGACTTGTTGACAACCTCTGTCTTCCCATCTATTTGTGGGTGATAGGAAGAGCTAAAACTCAAATTAGTTCCCAACCTCTTCCACAAGGTCCTCCAAAAGTGACCAACATACTTCACATCCCTGTTTGATAGTATGGTTTGGGGTAAGCCATGAATCCTCACAATCTCCTTGAAGAACAAATTGGAAATTGATGATGCATCATTGGTACTTTTACAATGATTAAAGTGAGCCATCTTATTGAACCTATCCACTACAACATAGATGCTATCATATCCCTTTTGTGTCCTAGGAAAACCCATCACAAAGTCTATGCTGAAATTCTCCCAAGGCCTTGTAGGAATAGGTAGGGGTTGGTATAACCCTACATTTGTAGATGCACTCTTGGCCCTCTGATAGATTGCACATGTCTCCATAATCTTCCTTACTTTAGTCTAAAGCTTAGGCCAATAGTAAAACCTTCCCACCTATTCCAAGGTCTTGTCCAGTCTAAAATGTCCTCCCATGTTGCCAGCAAGCTTCTCCTTGATAATGTTCTCCCTCATTGAACACTTGGGGATGCAAAATTGATGTCCTTTGAACAATGGGCCATTTTGGATCAAATAATCTGCATATACCACATGATAGACTTTAGAAAAATTAGAACACACCTTATAGATGTCACTGAAATGATCATCATCTTTGTACATGTCCTTCAATTCATCAATCCCTACACTTTGAAGTTGGATTTGTTGCACAACTAAAGATCTTTGGCTCAAGGTATCTACCACCTTATTGTAAACCCCCATCTTGTGTTTAATTGAGAAAGTATAGGCTTGTATTGACTCCACCCACTTCATGTGCTTGTGGCTTAGTTTCTATTGGCTATTCAAGAAACTCAAGGCTTGATTGTCTATGAAGACAAAAAATTCCTTTGGTAGGAGGTAGTGCCTCCATTTCTTCAATGATTGGACTAAGGCATATAGTTCCAAATCATAAGAGGAGTATTTCCTCTTTTCTTCATTTAGTTTCTCACTGAAAAAGGCTATAGGTCTACCCTCTTAGCTCAAGAAAGCCCCTATAGCTAGTTTTGATGCATCACATTCAATACTGAAAACTTTTTGAAAATCAGGGAACACTAGTATAGGCTTTTCCATTAACCTTTGCTTCAGCATTTGAAAGGCTTCCTCTGCCTCTTTATTCCACAGAAATTTACATTTTTTTCCACCTTTTATGGTCTCAAGTATAGGTGCACATAACTGACTAAAATTTCTAATAAATTTTCTATAAAAAGAAGCAAGTCCATGAAAGCTTCTTACTTCAGTCATTGTCCTTAGAGAAGGTCAACTTAAGATGGCTTCTAATGGGCTCCTAAATAGCCATCTTTTTCACTACTTTTGATGCTCTTTCTAGAACAAGTTGACTGCACATAGACATGAATTTATGGTTTTAAGGATATGAACTTATGGTTTCTATGTATATTTTATATGTGTGTGTGTGAAAATAAGTTGGAAATATGGATACTTCTAAAGACATAATATCTACCTAAATTCATGGACAAGAACGGTGAATATAATAGTTATACATGTTAATAGATGCTTTCTCTCCTAAGCTATGTTTTGGGTAGTTACCTCTTGTAGCCATAGGATTTGCAAGAGTGATAATTAAGACTTACACCTTTTCCTAATATTGATGATGTGGATATATATGTATATGGTTGGATATGTGCACATTGATTGTTTTGTAGGAGTTGACCATGGATATTCAAAGACTAGCATACTAGCATAGGAGTCATCAAAGCCAACCATAAATTGCAGAATCTCCACAAGCAAGTCAATACTTTTTGTTGCATGAAATGCATAGATTTAGTGTGTGCTATATTATGGGAATGTTTATAGTCAATAATGTTTCTGTTATGAAACTTTATGAGTTGTAACCGATCCTCAATTATGAAGTGATCATAGATTTAGAAGTTAGTTGTAGCTTCCTTTTAAATAATTGGCTGTTATGACTCTTTTAAGAGTTAGTTGAACAAATTGGTTTTTAATAGAACTTTTGCATACTGTTTCAATCAAGTGTAATCATTTTATGGATGAATAGAATGTTCAGTTCAAGTTTGCAACTTTCATCTTGATTGTACTTCTCATTCACTCATTCAAGGGGGCCCACTTAATGAGTGAATCATTCTGTTAGTGTAGAATTCATTTTCTTGTTCATTTATATGTTTTAGAACTTTGATGTTCCTATAGCTACTGATACCAGAATCAGTAATCTATTCCTGCAGCACAGACAGTTAGAGTAGTTCCTAACTATGATTTCCTGCTTTGATTATAAACATTTTCTTACCAGTTTTAGTATAATTTTCTTGAAGCATAAGCATTTGAATTCCTTAGATAGACTTAGAAGAGGAGGTTTGAAGCATATACTTTGTAGATACCATTCCAAGTTTACGCCCCTAGTCGATAATTAAATGAGACCAAATAATGCATTTAGGAATCATTTGGGGTGTCCAATCTTGAAATAGGTAGTCCATTGCTCTAGGTTTTTGATACTATTGTTTGGCCAAGCATTTTTGGTGCCACTGTCAAGGATGGTGTTAATTCAAACTAATCCTTGTAGTTGCAGTCTCAATTTTAATCTAGTACTTAAGTAAGCATTTTTATGCATAGAAGGAGAGATCACCTTGGGAGATTTCTTCCTCGTAACTACCAAGGAGAGCCATTTGATTTATTTAATCCTTAATTTTAAGAACCACAAAGTGAGAATGAAGAAGAAGAACCCTTTGAAAATCCATTTGCTGATGCTCAGGAGCACATATCATCTTCATCATTTGAGGTATCACTGCATTTGAATGACTTATTTGTTGAACCTAAATACCAAGATAATCTACTTGCTCTTGTTGTATATCAGCCACCACCACAAGGTCCTCCTCCCATAATGGCTGCTCAAGTTCCCTTTCCTTTTCCTATACCTCAATAGCAAGGCAACCAAAATTTGAAAAATATACCTACTGCTGCACTTCCCAAATTTTATGGCCTCCTTACAGAGGACCCTGAGACCTTCCTTTTTGAATTTGATATTCTTTGCTAGAGTTATGACTATGCCACTGATGCCCACAAGCTGAAGTTTTTCTGATCAACTCTAAAAGAAGCTGCTTTGAGATGGTTCATGGGGTTAGGTGCTAATGTTGTAGCAGATTGGAATGCCATGCACACAATGTTTCTTATAAAGTACAAAGAGTACTATAGAGGTTAAGATTTGAAAGGTGATGACATTTTTAAAATGTCTCAGAAGGAGGATGAAACACTGGAGGATTATGTATCTAGATTTATGTTCAACCTACAGTGTAATACACAACACCAGCTAAATGAGGCATCTCAGAAACACCTCTTCCTAAAAGGTGTGAATGATGGAAGTATTGAGGCTCTAGACCTAATGGCATGAGGAGATATCACACAAAAAGGTTGGGTTGACATAAAGAATATATGTCAAAATTATTCAAGGGCCACTTTGAAGAAGGGTAGGGGACTTAGTGACCAACCATATAAGTCCAATGGTGGTTCAAGAGTATCCAAAGTGGATTTTTCTAACCTACTATTTGACTTCAAGAAAGACATCATTAATGATGTTGCCACTCAGCTAGACAGTATGAAAGCAAGGAGGAAGAAGGAAGAGGTAGATGTTGTGCTTGCTAAGTTCTGTTCTCATTGCAGAGAGAAGAAGAGAAACTAAAAATGTAAGATGGTTGCATCTGTGGATGTTAGCCCAACGCCCACTGAGTTCAAAGCCATAGATGAGGAGAATGGAGAATTTTTCTATGTTTCTCAAAGGTGTCCATGGGCTCAAAGATAAGGTATGCCTCCAAACCCACTGAATAATTTTGGTTATAATAATAATAGCTATTGGCCAAACCAAAACCCCCAAAATTCTGCTCCTCAAGGTCAGAATTGGAATCATAACTGGTCCAATCAACAACCATACTATAACCAAGCCTATTTGTAGAAACCACCATTTAACCCATACCAACAACAGTATAACTCTTATCAACAACCATAGTAGAATAACCAATGGCCACCTTAGGGTAGCTGGCAACCACAACCTTAGTGGGGACCCAATCAGCCTAATCAATAATAAGCACTAATGCCTCCACCTCAGCAACAAGCTATTATGTTGCTGCCTCCTATAGAAAATAGCAATCCTTAGAAGCCAACTAGACTTCTAGCTCAACCCACTCCAAATCCTAATAATAAGTAGTGCAAGCTTATTCTTTGCACATAAATGATATCCATCTTAGATCAGGAACTACATTGCATGCACCCAAGGAGCCAATAATCACTGAAGTTGCTGATGCTGAAGACATACCCGTGAACAAGCCTATTGATGTTCCACATGTTACTCAAACTGCACTAGTGCCTAAGAATCCTCCTTATTGGCAAAGACTATCTCAGGTCATTCCTCCAAAAGAGAATCCTGTAGCCATTGATTTGATTGATTGGCTCAAGCAAATGATATTGCAGATTCCCTTGTTGGATGCACTTAAAGAAATTCTAGTTTATAATAAAGCAATTAAAGAAGCATGTATCAAACAACCTGGAAGGAAAAAGAAAGACCCTGATACTATCCATGTCTTAGGCCAACTCTCTAATCTTATGCTAAGAAAAGTTGCCATGCCCAAGTATTTAGATCCAAGAAGTCCAGTGGTAACCATCTTTATTAATGGTACCCAAATTTAGAATCTTCTCATTGATTTGGGAGCATCAATTAATGTTATGACTAGAGAAGTTCTACTGAAACTTAGTATCATTGGTTTGCAGGACACACCAACAATATTGCAGTTAGCTGACAATTCTAGACTTAAGCCTGATGGTATGGTTGAGGATATTATTGTTACTTTGGATTCCTTAGATTACCCTTTTGATTTTATAGTCTTGTCACCCAAAGCCACCCTAGGAGGATATCCACTAATCCTAGGATGTCATTGGTTAGCCATGGTTGATGCTTACATTTCATGCCATTCAGAGAAGATGACCATATCAAATGGAATAAATACCAAAAATTTAACTTTGTATTCTCCTGCAAAACCCCAAAGTGAACTTGATCAAATCGTCTAGCCAGACTTAGGAGATGTTTCCCTTGAAGTAAGCTCTATGAAAAAACTCATGGTCATTGACAAAAATCCATTCATGGTATCACAAGAAGAAGATGATATACTAGCAGCAACCCTTACCAATCAATATGATTATGAGGAGTGATCTTGTGATGATCCAAATTGTACCCTTCAAACAATACTGCCCAAGCCACCCACATCTCAGCTTCCTATAGCACCTGATTATCTCCATACCTTGCTACCCCATGAGATAAAGTCTCCATCCATAGCAGAAATATAGATGTTAGAAATAGTTAAGAAAGTTGAGATTGCTTCAGGAAAGGAGTTGAATGTTAACGAAAACCTCACTAAATCCCAAATGTCTATTCTTATGAAGCTTTTACAGGATAGTCAGTAAGCCTTTGCATGGGATTATACTAACATGAAAGGGATGGATCCCAAACTCTGTACTCACAAAATATATATAAGCCCAAAATACAAGCCAATGAGACAAGCTCAAAGAAGAATTAACCCTGCTCTAAGAGATATAGTTAAGATAGAGTTGCAGAAGCTTCTTAGTCCAAGTTTCATTTATCCTATTTTTGATAATCAGTGGGTTTCTCCTCTTATAATTGTTCCAAAGAAAGGAGGAAAGTGGAGAGTTTGTGTTGACTATAGAGAACTTAATAAAGCCACTAAGAAGGATCACTTTCCACTACCTTTCATTAACCAAGTACTTGACAATCTTGTGGGTAAGAAGTACTTTTCATTTCTAGATGGCTTTAGTGGGTATAATCAAATACAAATATCACCAGAAGACTAGGACAAAAAAACATTTACCTATCCTTGGGGAACCTTTTCTTATTCAGTCTTGCCATTTGGATTATGTAATGCTCCTGCTACTTTCGAGAGAGTAGTGCTAGGTATTTTCTCTGACATAGCTACTGATTGTGTTGAAATCTATATGGATGACTTTACAACTCATGGCACCACATTTGAGGAAGCACAAGAAAACTTGGAAAAATTTCTTAAGAGATGTCAAGATTACAATCTCTCCCTTAATAGTGAGAAGTGCTACATGATGATGGAGGAAAGAGTAGTCATATGACACTACCTTTCATCTTTTGGAACTCAAGTTGACCCTGCAAAAATTGTACTTATCAACACACTCCCCACACCAATTAAGAAGAAGGATTTTAAAAGTTTCCTTGGCCATGCCGATTACTACAGAAGATTCATAAAAGACTTTAGCCAACTTGCAGCACTGCTATATAATTTGTTGAAGAAAGAAGCTGAATTTGCATGGATAGAGGAATGTGAAGCATCATTCTAGAAGTTGAAAGATGTGCTAACAACAACACCTATTCTTAGAGGACCTAATTGGAAGCTTCCATTCCATATCCACATAGATGCATCTGACTATGCAATTGGAGCAGTTCTGGGACAAAAAGAAGGTATTATTGAACATGAAATTTACTACATTAGTAAAAATTTGCAAGGAGCAAAATTGAATTATACTGTTATTGAGAAAGATTTTTTAGCAGTTGTTTATGCATTAAATAAATTTAGGCACTACATCACAAGCTATGAAGTATTTGTTTATACTGATCATTCAGCTATCAAGTACTTAATGAATAAACCCGCCATTAGTGGTAGACTAGCATGCTAGTTACTCCTCATGTAGGAGTTTGATGTAAAGATCATAGACAAACCAGGAAAGGCTAATGTAGTGGCTGATTTCTTGTCATGATTGCAAGTTCCAAATGATCCTGCAACAATTGATGATAGTTTCCCTGATGAGAACTTGTTTTCTATTGATTCTTTTAATCCATGGTATGCAGACTTAGCCAACTACCTTGCTACAGGGAGAATGCCACCTTAGTTTTCTCCTAAACAACATCATCTGTTAGTTGAAAAGAGCTTTAAATTCTCTTGGATTTCAATCTTCATGTTTTATACAAGACCAGACCAAGTCACAAGGTGATGCATTCAAGAGGATGAAACTTATGACATCCTTCGGGCATGCCTTGATAGCCTTGCAGAGGACACTTTGCTACAAAGAGGACAGCCTACAAGAATTTGACAATTGGGTATTACTGGCCTACATTGCATAAGGATGTAGCAAAACATCCTTCGGGCATGCCATGATAGCCTTGTGGAGGACACTTTTCCACAAAGAGGATAGCCTACAAGATTTTGACAACTGGGTATTACTAGCCTAGATTACATAAGGATGTAGCAAAACATACTTGGCACTGTGATAGGTACCAATGTATGGGTTGACCTACAAAGACTGATGAAATGCCCCTATAGCCATAGGTATTTGTCAAACCCTTTGACAAGTGGGGTATTGACTTCATTGGACCTATTGAGCCCTCTTCTCATGGAAAGTCTTACATCTTAGTATGTACTGATTATGCAACAAAATGGGTTGAAGCCAAAGCTATGAGATATACCAGAGATCACAAACTTGTTGAGTTTCTTTATGAATGCATATTCACTAGATTTGGAGTACCAAGGGAAATTGTCATAGATCAAGGGGCACAATTCACCTCTAACCTTATCACAGAGTTGATGCAAGAATATGTGGTGCATCATGGAAAATATTCACTCTACCATCCTCAGGCCAATGGCCAAGCAGAAATCACAAACTGGGAGATCAAATCCATTCTCACAAAAATAGTAGCTATGCATAAAAAGGATTGGGCTACCCATCTTCTTGAAATTCTAGCATAAAACACTTCACACTACTTTAGATCTGGATATAGATATCACCAAAGTATAGCAAGATAGGTTATTGCAATTAAATGGATTGGATGAATATAGGAAGTCTTCTCTCCACAATATAGAGTTGATTCAGAAGCAAAGAAAAAAATGGCATGATAAGTTCATCCGTGATAAGAAATTTTCTGTCAGAGATTGGGACCTATTATATGATTCCAGATATCAACACACACCTAGGAAATTTCACACCAGATGGCTTGGGCCTTATGAGATCATATCAGTATTTGATAATGGAGCAGTGCAACTTTCAATAATTGATCTTGTTTAATTTAAATTACTTGTCAATGGGCATCATCTGAAACTTTACCACAAACCTATTAGCTGTGATGAGTTCCTAAAGTAGTTCCAGAGCACAACTGAAGTATGCGATCCTGTAGCTAAAGAATCTGGGTCTTCCACCAAGGATTCTATCGATTCTTGATTCCATTCAAGAACACCATAATAACTATTTCACATATTGTGGAATACTTTCTCCATAATAAATTTTCATCTCACCTTCTCTCTTTTTCCACCCATCCACCCCATCCCATCACTTCATATGTAGGTGCAGTTTTTCAAACAACTCTTCCTGCAGTGCTTCCAAGTTTGTGACACATATACTCATACATATATTATTTTTATTCATTAATTTTTAGGATTTTGTGTCATTTTAATTTTTCACTCTTGCTAAACCTATCTTGGTGGGACCCATGCCATTACTTAGTTGGCGGGGGGAATTATTCTATTTTCAAAATCTCAAATTAGCATGTAAAATTAAACATCGTGTCTTTGAATTATGTTTGCGACATGACTTGATGACTTATCCTTTTGTGATTTCATCATCGCATTTAAAGTGAATTAAAGATATTAAAAAACAATCTTGATTTCTAGTGATACACTGCGACGTGTTCAGGGTAGCAGCCTTGGCATGTGTGAGCTTTTATGAGATGTTATGTAAAACTCATATCATTAGATTTCGTGCAAATAAATCTTTAATTTTATGAATCAAGTTGTAGTTTGTACACCATATTTTCTTCTACAACATTTTGTTTTGTAATGCATTGAGGTCTTTGACTTTCCATTGGTGAACTCTGCAAGAATTGTAGTTCTGCATATTCAAAAATTGTTTGAGAGTAGTAATGGGAGGTGACCTTCAAAGCATGAACTAGTGGATCACATGGTTTTATTAAATGATGCACCCACCTATGAAATGTTTAGAAGAAGAGGATGGATGGATTATTGTTTAAGCCTTAAAAGGTTTAATGAGGAAGTTGCTTTGCAATTTATGTCCACCTTGAAGGATAGGTTTTCAGAAGTTAAAGGTTTGAAAATTGAGTTCACATAAGATGTAGTAGCTCAAGTAACTAGTTTACCTTAGGAAGGTGAACAATGGGTGAAAGATTTTAACCTGTGTTTAGTGAGAGCACAGTTCACTTTGCATGGTGATCCTTAGTTAGATGCCGATAGGAAGCAAGGAACATGGTGATTATCTTTGCCTTTGGAGTTCAACCAAGTAGCCGCATTTGTTATTCAGTACTTCACTTGTGAGGGACGCTACAAATTCCTACATGCTTTGCACTTCAAAATTCTCAGTCATCTCCAACATGATAACAAACTAATAAATCTTCCTAGCTTCTTATTTAACATTGTGAAAAAACAAGCATTATTAGTCCAGTAAGGGAGCAACCAGTCTATTTCACATCATTGCTTAATAAAATAAATTGTAGAAAGGGAGTTGAATAGACAAAAGGTTGGGACATGGGAGGAATTTTTGCAAATGAATGAGGTTGAACCTAGTATAGTTAGCCCTAGAGGTCATGGTGTTGTTCGAAGAGAGAAAACATCTTCTGGGGTTCGTAAAATTGTTCAAAGAATTGAGAATGATCCTGAAGCCTCTCCTTCCATTTCTAGGTCACCTAGAAAAAGAATTTTCAATGTTGGAGCCTCTACTTCTCAGAGGAAGAAAAACAAAAGTATAGAAGCTCCTAATATTCCTGAGTCTTCACTATCTATAAGGACAAGGTCTGCATCTAGGAAGGGTAAGGGTAAAATAACAAAACTAGAAGAGGAAATATTAGAACATTAGTTTGGTGATAATCCTAATAATATGGAAGAAACCCTACATTCCCCTAGGGAAGAGAATCCTGAATTCCCTCCTACAAATAATTTTGAGAACCCTAGGGAGGAGAATTCTAAGAACCCTCCTGAAGAGAATTTTGAGAACCCTCTTGAAGTAGTGGTAGAGGAGGTAGTCATTAAGAAAAAGAAATGGAAGAGTCCTCTGAGCTCATCCACACCCCCTAAGAGAAGAAGTAGAAGGCTTTCTGAGAAAGATGTTGAAGCTTTTGTTCCTATTATTAATGTTGAGTCTTCTGAATCTATAGAAAATGAGTCTTTGGAAAACTCCTCTTCTGAGAAATTATTCCATCAACCTACAGCTAGTGACACTATATTAAGAGAGCAAAGTCCAGAAATAGAGGTTAATCCTAGAGTTTGAGTTAACTACATTCTAATTGATAGTGACAAGGACTCTGAGGGCACTGAGGAATTTGAGGATAATACTACCAAGTAGGGCACTAGTATGAATTTAGAAGAAATTCTTGACTTTGGAACTGAAATTATTGAAGAAGTACCCCAACAGGGTAATCAGGATAAGTTAGAAACTTTGGCTAAAGTGGCAGCTGATGTTAGTGAGGAAACCGATGTAATAAAGGCAATTTTTTTATGGAAGGGGAAGTCCTTTGCACCAAAAAAAACAATTAAAACTCCTTAATTTTCATTTGGATGGGTGGATATACTCAGTCAAGAACCTTTACCCCCACCAGATTTATCTATACCCCTTGCTACAAGGATCAATTTATACCAGTAGTTGTTATGGGAAAAGACACAATGGAAGTTAGAAAAGGAAAAATTGAAATGAGTCATAAGTGAGCAGAATTCTCAGTCGGAGCAAAAATCAAATGAGATTTAGCTATTGAAATGGAGGATTGATCAGATTACAGGGTTAATTCCATAGTTGATGGAATGCAGATCACCCTCACCAGTGTATGCAATATTCCTTCAAGAGCAACTTGTTAATTTTAAATTAACAAGAATTGTAGAAGGCCTCAATCCATCCATATCAACTCCCCATGAATTTCACTATGCCTTTTAGTCTTACCCAATGACTCTGAAAAACTTATTGTGTGAATTGTACTTGCATAACCTAGTAGTACCTAATGACATAAAGTGGAATTCACTCCTCTATGTAGGGGATGTACAATTAAGAGCAGTTATGTCATGGATGTAGAACAAGATAAGTAGAGAACATTAGGCTATGCCATATAGAGACAAAGAAATGTAAACACCTTTGATGATGAAGCCTAAAGTTCAACACTCTAGGTGGACATATTTTGACTGGCTTTCTATCATAGAAAACAATAGTGGAGCCAATAAGATCTATCCAGTGAGAGAACAAGCCTTTGCAGACTAGGACCAACATTCCTCACAAGATGTTGCTATAGCAATTAATGCCTCCAGATAGATGTGGATAAGGATGTCACAAGATCTAAAGAAAATGGAACCTCATTCACCATAGAATCTAACCCTTGCCACAAGAAGGGCTCCATGGTACATTATGTTAGGAAGGACACTCCTTAATCGATGGTTTCCATTAAGGTTTCAACCTCCATTCTTCCTTTAGCCATTGTTGGCAATGAATGAGAGTGAAATAGATTATGACATGGCCTTTGAAGTTTCACACTAAGAAAAATTCAGAGACTTATGGATACTTTGATTATGTTCATGATGAGTCTAGACAGAGAACAACTAGTGATTTGAGGGTCCGTGCCAGGATTCAAAACTTTATGATTGCTGGAGACCAGCAATAGTTTAGTTGGGGGGAATGATGGGCTCCTAAATAGCCATCTTTTTCACTTCTTTTTATCCTCTTTCTAGAACAAGTTGATTGCACATAGACATGAATTTATGGTTTTAAGCATATGAACTTATGGTTTCTATGTATATGTTATATATGTGTGTGTGTGTGAACATAAGTTGGAAATATGGATACTTCTAAAGACATAATATCTGCCTAAATTCATGGATAGGAATGGTGAATATAATAGTTATACATGCTAATAGATGTTTTCTCTCCTAAGCTATGTTTTGGGTAGTTACCTCCTATAGCCATAGGATTTGCAAGAGTGATAATTAAGACTTACACCTTTTCCTAATATTGATGATGTGGATATATATGTATATGGTTGGATATGCGCACATTGATTGTTTTGCAGGAGTTGACCATGGATATTCAAAGACCAACATATTGGCATAGGAGTCATCAAAGCCAATCGTAAATTGTAGAATCTCCACAAGCAAGTCAATACTTTCTATTTCATGCAATGCGTAGATTTAGTGTGCGCTATATTCTGGGAATGTTTATAGTCAATAATGTTTCTGTTATGAAACTTTATGAGTTGTAACCGATCCTCAATTATGAAGTGATTGTAGATTTAGAAGTTAGTTGTAGCTTCTTTTTAAATAATCGACTATTATGACTCTTTTAAGAGTTAGTCAAACAAACTAGTTTTTAATAGAACTTTTGCATACTGTTTCAATCAAGTGTAATCATTTTATGGATGAATAGAATGTTCAGTTCAAGTTTGCAACTTTCATCTTGATTGTACTTCTCATTCACTCATTCAAGGGGGCCCACTTGATGAGTCAATCATTCTAGTAGTGTAGAATTCATTTTCCTATTCATTTATATGTTTTAGAACTCTATTGTTCCTGTAGCTACTAATACCAGAATCAGTAATCTATTCCTACAGCATAGACAGTTAGAGTAGTTCCTAACTATGATTTCCTGCTTTGATTAGAATACATTTGCTTACTAGTTTTACTATAGTTTTCCTGAAGCATAAGCATTTGAATTCCTTAGATAGACTTAGAAGAGGAGGTTTGAAGCATATACTTTGTAGATACCATTCCAAGTTTACGTCCCTGGTTGATAATTAAATGAGACCAAATAATGCATTTAGGAATCATTTGGGGTGTCCAATCCTGAAATAGGCAGTCCATTGCTCTAGGTTTCTAATACTATTGTTTGGCCAAGTAGCTTCTACCTTCCTAGGGTCCATCTTGATGTTCCTACCTACAATCACAAATCCCAAGTAGATAAGTTCCTCCTGCATAAAAACACATTTGTCAAAATTTATAAAAAGTTTCTCTTCATGCACCCTCTTCAAGACCAAATCAAGGTGTTCCAAATGCTCCTCCTTACTCTTGTTGAAGATAAGGATTTTAACAAGGTATACTATGAAAATTTTTCCAAGGAATGGTTTTAGCACCTCATTCATGAGCCTCATGAATGTGCTAGGTGTTGGAGCTCTAAATTTTGGGCAAACTTTGGAGTCCTATATAGTGATAAAACCCTAAAAAATGGCCTCCTAATTTTCATGCCAAATAATTAATGATGGAGTACATGAAATGGGATAAAACATTATATTAATTTTCAATTAAAAAGTTGAGAGATTATCGAAGGAAGCTCCGTGACAAGAACAATCAAAATTCTATGATCAAAGCCTTAAGAAAATGCTAGAATTTTGACCTACTGCAAAGATGATGCCGACAGAGGATGAAGATGGTCAAATTTTAAAAATCTAAAAAAGACCCAATTTGGGAAATCAAATTTCCTATTTCTAAAAAAAATCTTAGCTTTCCATGAGGTGTTTTGATTTTTTGACCAGACCCAAATCCAAAAGTTAGGTAGTTATTTTTTAGTTAGTTTATTATTTTTTTAAAATAATTTGTAATAAGGGTGTGTCTTTTCACCCTAAAGAGGTGTGAAAGCCACTCAAACATGTATATATACATAATGTAAAATGAAAAGATAGAAGACAATACAAGATATATTTTCATAAAATAGAATATCATAAACAACTGCAACTATGAACTCTTATGTACCAATTTTTCAACATCAATAAAGATAAGTGCTCTTCTTTTTATTTGTGGTTATAAGTTATATGTTTTCAATTAGTCTTTCAGATATTCTATTAAATAGAGTGTTTCACTATTTTGAATTCCTTGAGTATCATAATTCAAAATTAATATATACAACTTGAATATCAATTGTATGGTTTGTGAACCTACCATTGTTCTTATCGGTCTCTTAATTTGAGTTAAACTTGATAGGATTAGTTGTGTAAATTGATTTGAATTGTGAATCAAGTGAAAGCCTCTAAAATGATGGTCTTGTCTTATTAAAGCAAGTTTTTAAAATTGTCTCTAATCATATGTAGGATTGAAAGTGTTTTGACTCTACAACCCAAGTACTTAGAAGACATTGATCTAATCTTTAATTGGAAATTGTTATCTTTGGTTCATTTGTAGTTTATAGATCATTAAATCATTATTTCAAAACCATTACTTTTAATTCTTTAGTATAATCCATTTAGTCAAGTATTATAGAATAAAGATTTTTAGGAGATTAGTTTCTTTCCTCAAAGGATCATTCATTACCTTTCGAGGAATCTTGTTGATGTACATAGTTGTGTGACACAAATAATTTAGTAGTGCAAAGTGAATTTGGGCCTACCAGCCTTAGCTTGATTAAGCCAAAATTGTAGAGGTATCAGGTGGTGCATCACCATTTTACCTGTTAGTTGGCCAAAAGAAAATCCATCATTTTTGGGCACCAACAAATTGGTGACTCTACTGGGGAGAGTTTCTCACAATATCTATTGTGAAGCTACCTAGAATTTTAGATTTCATAGATCAGAATAAAAAAGTAGTTATATTAGTTTGTTTGGAAGTACACTCTACATGAAGAAATAACCTAAAAGTAAGACATTCCTCAAATGAGGTGATGCCTCTATTCAATAAAGCATTTCAATCAGTGACTCTATAAAGGAAGAAGACCAAGAAGGAGATAACTAAAGTTTCCTCTTTGAAAGAGGTGGTGACTCTATTGTCAAGAACCTAATGTATAAAGAAACAAGTTACTACCAATTTAGATATTTAGAATGTATTAGAATAAACAACCATTTCAGAGAAAACCATTTATTCTAGATGGTATTAGGCCATTGGATCTCAGGGGATTCCATTTTATTCCTTTTAAGTTTCTCCCTAAGTTTTCATAGCTTGTACCAAAGTTCCATGGAGAATGGGATGAATTAGTAGTTGAACATTTGGATGCATTTTATGCATTTACAGAGAGCTATAAGATTTTTGTGGAAGATCAGGAAATGAAAATATTTGTTAGGACATTAGATGATAATGCAAGAGAGCAATATGAATCATTACCCACTCAGTCCATTTCATCATGGAGGCAATTTGAGCAGTGGTTTCTTAATATGTTTCATTATACCAATGACAAAGAAGATAACATGTATTATGAGCATAATGAAAATCATAATTGTGCTATGGAAACAGAATCTTACATGTCTCCCTTAGATGCATTTTTCAATATAGAAAGACAAAAGGGTGAGTCTGTAGCCCATTTGTTCATAAGAATGATGGGTTCCTATTTGGAGATACCATCAGATATCGCAC
The DNA here is from genome assembly GCA_027943335.1 of Chamaecyparis obtusa. Lineage (NCBI taxonomy): Eukaryota > Viridiplantae > Streptophyta > Pinopsida > Cupressales > Cupressaceae > Chamaecyparis > Chamaecyparis obtusa. Next base: position 1,334,217 of record BSBK01005659.1, read on the forward strand.
CTTCAAGCAGGGAATTTTGAAAAAAAAACTTGATGATTTAAGAGTCTCTTTAGATGACCTTGATTTGAAGCTTCATTTTTGGAAAGTAAAGGAATATAATGAAGGAAAAGGAAAACATATAGAGGTGGAACAAAAATCTAATAATGTTTTTGAAGAGGAATCTGACCATGATGAGAATTGCATGAAATATGAAAGTGAAGAAGAAAACAATGTGTGTTATGAATAGGAAGAGGATCAACAATACATCTGGGAAGTAGAGCCTTGTATGTCTCCCTTGGATGAATTTTTAAATATTGAAAGACAAGAAGGTGATAGATGCAGTGTGAAATCTACAAGAGTACAAATCTCTAATGAAGTTCCAGATCTAGATGAAGAAAATAATAAATCCAACCATGGACTTGTATCTTGAATAATCAAACATGTATTGCATAATTATATAATAAAGGATAACATCAGAGAAAAGAACATAATAAATCTAGTTATTGATTTATGTGTGGCTGATTCTTGTGACAATAAAGACAATGAGGAAGAATCCTTTCTCAGTGCAAAAAAAAATTTAGACTTGTTGGATAAGGAATATCAAAGGAATGTACACAAAAATGACTCAAAATATTTTCCAATTCACAAGGATAAGAAAATTGATGAAACACCAGAAGATAAACCTGATGAGAGAGACACATGTCTTGTTGATGAAGTATATGATTCTAGAAAGGATGAATTTAGTAGAGAGGAAGAAGAAGAAGATGTGTCTAAATTCTCTATGTTTTTTAATCTATTGTTTGAAGAGGAAGTAGATGAAGATATGTCTAATTTCTCTATGTTATTGAATCCATTGTTTGAAGAGGATCCTTTATGCAATGGAATCCATCAGCATCATAATGAAGATAACAGTCCTAATTTTAAAGTTGATGAAACTCATGAAGTGCATTCAAAGGGTTAGATATATTTTAGTTCATCCTTTGAACTGGAGGTCACCAAATATATGAAGATGAGATGGAATCAGACAAGCATGATGTGGGAAATAGATTAAAGGATAGTCTTGAAGATTGCTCAAATATCACACCTGACCACAGTCTTGGTATATGTGAAGAAGTGTCTCCTCAACATGAACCATCTTTAAAACCATTATATGAACAAGTATTGCACCATAGGCCTAAAGAAGAGTTTGGATTAGACAAAAATAAGCTACATTCTAAATATGGAGACATAGAAAATTATATACAAAAGCACAATCACGCGAAGAAGATTTATTCTAATGATTATATGACTAGTCACATGCATGACCATAGGGAGCTTCTGTTCAGCAAGGACCAAAGTGCATCTGATGATTTCTCAAATGAAAAACAAAAAGAGAATACCAAAAAATACATTGATAAAACAAGTATTGTTCACAAAAATGATGGCATTGTTTTTAAGAAATCCAAAGTGTTACATTATCAGAATCAAGTGTTTGATAGGGGAAAATGTTGATTCCATGTTTTGGTGGCCTAGGGACACTAAATGAGATTTGATTTCATTATTGAAATATGCAGTGACTCTATAGCCTAATGGACTTCACACTTGGTCTACTTCTCTAGAGATAGCTGGAATCTCACTATGCTCACATGGAGCATACGTCCCTAGAAAGAGCCTGTTGGATCTCTAAATTTTGGACAAAATTTGGAGTCCTATATAGTGATAAAATCCTAAAAAATGGCCTCTTAATTTCCATGCCAAATAATTAATGATGGAGTACATGAAATGGGATAAAAAATTATATTAATCTTCAATTAAAAAGTTGAGAGATTATGGAAGGAAGCTCTGTGACAAGAACAATCAAAATTCTATGATCAAAGCCTTCAAAAAATGCTGGAATTTTAACCTACTTCAAAGATGATGCTGACACAAGATGAAGATGGTCAAATTTTAAAAATCTAAAAAAGACCTAGTTTGGGAAATCAAATTTCCTATTTCCAGTAAAAATCTTAGATTTCCACAAGGTGTTTTGATTTCTAAAATGATGGTCTTGTCTTATTAAAGCAAGTTTTTAAAATTGTCTCTAATCATACATAGGATTGAAAGTGTTTTGACTCTACAACCCAAGTACTTAGAAGACACTGATCTAATCTTTAATTAGAAATTGTTATCTTTGGTTCATTTGTAGTTTATAGATCATTAAATCATTATTTCAAAAGCATTACTTTTAATTCTTTAGTATAATCCATTTAGTCAAGTATTATAGAATAAAGATTTTTAGGAGATTAGTTTCTTTCCTCAAAGGATCATTCATTACCTTTGGAGGAATCTTGTTGATGTACACAATTGTGTGACACAAATAATTTAGTAGTTCAAAGTGAATTTGGGCCTACCAGCCTTGGCTTGATCAAGCCAAAATTGTAGAGGTATCAAGTGGTGCATCACCATTTTACCCATTAGTTGGCCAAAATAAAATCCATCATTTTAGGGCACCAACACTAGGGGCATTTGATAGACCAAAGGGAATCACCCTCCATTCATGTAAGCCTTCATTCATTTTAAAGGTTGTCTTCCATTCATCACCAGCCCTGATCCTAGTTTGGTGATAGCCACTCTTCAAGTCAACCTTAGACTAGTATCTTGCATCCCCTAGATGATCCAATAGGTCTTCTATTCTAGGCATAGTGAACCTATACCTAATTGTGATTCTATTTATGGCTCTAGAATTAGTGCACAACCTCCATGTGCCTTCCTTCTTAGGAGCTAAAAGAGTAGGTACTGCACAAGGGCTGAGGATTTTAGTGACCAAACCCTTATCTAAGAGTTCTTGTATCTATCTTGCCATCTCCTTATTTTGTTTAGGGGTTAACTTGTATGCATCTTTATTGGGCAAGGTTTCTCCTAGGATCAAGTCTATATTGTGGCTTATGTATCTGATTGGTGGCAATTCATTTGGCAAGTCTTTGGTGATAATGTCTTTATACTAGTCTAGTAGGTTTGCAACTTCTTTAGGGCCTACTTTATTCAAGGGATCTATATCCTTCTTAGACTTCTTGGGTTTTTCATCCTTTGGTAAAAGGACTAGGGCATAACAAGGAGTCTTATCCTCTTTCAAATTTTTCAAAAACTCTTTTTCACCAATAAACAAAAATTTAGAATCGTTATGTTCCTCTAAATTTTTAGACAGGGGTAAGAGTGTTACCTTTTCTCCTTTGTGGTAGATGGTATAGGTTATCAACCTCCCATCATGATGAGACTAAAAATCATATTTCTACAGCCTTCCAAGGAGAAAATGGCAAGCATCCATTGGAACAATGTCACATAGCACCTTGTCTTTGTATTTTCCAAGTTGGAACTCTACCCGTGCTTTCTCTTCTATGACTGTGTGTTGGGTCTTGGTGAGCCATAAAACCTTGTAAGAGTTTGGATGTGGCTCCCTTCTCAACTTAAACTTCTTTACTTCCTCATCGGAAACCAAGTTATCTATGGATCTTCTATCTATCACCAATTTGCACACCTTACCTCCACTCTTACATGTGGTTATGAATAGGTTCTTTCTCTATGGTGGTTCTTGAGTGCAATGAGCCTTTAATAAGGTCCTCCTCATCATGAGGGCCTCTCCCTCTTCAGGTGTTGCATAAGATCCAAAAGCATTGTCCCCTTGGTTTTCTTCATCTCTAACCATGTTAGCCCTTCTCTCTATCTAATTCTTTTCCTTCTCATGACACTTTAAGGCTAGATACCCTTGTTGGTTACATCTGGTTCCTAATCTTCTTCCACTAGTCCTTCCCCTTGAATCTCCTCTTATCCCTCTATAGGATCCTCTACGACTTCCTTCCCCAAAGGAGTTCTCAAAGCTTCTAGGAGTCTATCCTCTGCCACTACCTAATCCTCTTCCTCTATTGCCAAAATATTTCTGGCATCTTCCTTTCCCACCTTGGTCTTGCTTCCTCTTGAGCTTTTCCTCCACCTTCAATGCCAATTGAAAGCATTTTTGGATAGTGGTAGGGGAACACAAGCTTAATTAATCTTGGATGTTCACACTTAACCCTTGCATATACCTAGAAAGTTTGAGACTTTGTGGCTCCACCAATTTAGACTTCATAGTAAGTCTATGGAATTCTTCAATGTAGCTTGAGATATCCATCTCCTTATACCTTAAACTTTGTCTCTTCTTATGAAGTTGGACTTCATAGTCTTCTAGTACATAGGCTTCCCTCACCAAGGCCACCATCTTCTTCCATGTATCCACTAGATTCATTTCCATCTTTACTCTTTCTTCTTGAGTAAAATTCCACCAAGTCAAGGAAGATCTCTTCAACTTGGACTTTGCTATCTTAACCTTTTGATGCTTTGGTATTTCCTCATAGTCAAAGAAACTAGTGAGTGCATCAATCCAATCCATCACTTCTTTTGGATCCATCTTCCTACTATAGATAGGCAAGTCAAGCTTGGTATCCATGGTCCTTATCTCCATGTACTTCACAAGGTCTTTAGCAATAGCCTCTAGTCTATAGGCACTTCTTCTTCTTTCTCCTGCAAAGGGGCTTCATCATCAGTCCCCTCTTCTTCCATTCCAGAGTTACTACTATGTCCTTTCCTAAGTTGTTCCTTAAGCCTTTCCATTTCTCACCTCATCCAATTTCTCTCAGCATCATGCTCTTTCACTACCCTTAGTATTTCTGCATTATTCATCCTATTAGGAAGTTCACTGTCTTCCCCACCATTTGACATGGTTGCAACTTTAGTCTTCCTCCAAAGATCTACTAGTTTCTCCAATTAAACTTGGAGAAAAGCCCCAATCTATACCCAAAATATTAAATTAGAAGTCCACAAATCCCCTACTCCCATACAAACTAGGGCTCTGACAAAGAGTTCCCAAAACCCACAAGACAAAATTAGATCTCCTATCCAATCTACTACACCCTTTTTGGCAAATAGTGACACAACTCAACCCAATCAATCCAAGGATGGAACAAGGGTTTATTCAAGGTTAAACATCAAATTTAGATGTAATGAAATGTAGACCCCACACCAAGAAACTTTGAAATACTATTTGGGCACCCAAACCCTCTATAGGGCTACAAGTAGAAAACCTAATTTATTGAGGGAAAGCTACTTGAAACTCCACAAAGAAAATTATTAACCACCCCAAAAGGCTTCTAATTACCTACCAACAACACTCTCCAAGTTAGGGCTTTTGATCAATTCCCCAACTCTCATTGTCTCCAAATCTCTCCTAGGCCTAATATGGCTAATAGGCCAAATTAACAAAGGAAGTGTCTCAAGTTCTTGTCACCTTCCAATATAAATTATTGGAACACTATTAGGATCACATAAAATGACTAAATCCAAAGATTTAGATCTCCATTCCACCCATGGGATAAGTTGTACTATCAAACCCACAATTCTGGACAGTCACATAGAGATGTCTGTCCAAAGGGTTTTATCATTCCTCCTCTCTCCATTGGCTTCCTGATCTAAGACACCAAAAATATTAGAGTACATCCTCCCTCCTTTATTTCCACCAAGAATCATAATTTTTCCATGGTGGAATCTCCTGGAAAGATAAATTTGGTTTCGAAACCCTAGGTAGGGCCTCCCTGTGACCAATGACTATATAAAATTTGATAACTTTTGATCCTAGTTGATTCAAGACCTAAAATAAAATGAAAAATTTTCATAACACATAGGACCAACTATTAGGTTTCTTTAATGACACATGTGAGACCGTACAGGTCCGTACACTTTTAGAACACAATCAAATTCTTAGGAAACCAATGAATTTTTACTGAAAATGTTTACGAATTCTTCTCCAAATCTTCCAAATAACTTGGATTGGAATTTTCCAACATGTTTATGATAGGAATGGGAACACTGAGAGGGGGGGGTGAATTAATGTTCTATACTTTATTACTTTTTCTGATACTTTGAAACTTAGCTTAATTTCTTAGTAAGTGAAATGAACATCAATGCAAGTAAGATAAACATTCATAACACATGACACCAAATATGATTATGGGGAAACCCAAATAGGTAAAAAACCTATTGGGAATTGACACCTACTAAGAATTGTACTTGTGTATTATGATCCCTGCTAGAAGATCTTACAACCCTGTTAGAAGTTGTTCTTTATAATGCTTTAGTACAGTGACTCAGTCAAGGGTCAGACCCTATTAGGAGTCTTTTAAAATTAACCCTATAAAGGGTGGGGACACATTGTCCTAGATCTCACTTCTCAAGTGTTGAAGGCTATAACCTTCTGGATATCAGATACACACTATATCTACAGGATGAACTATTGCTTGACACTACTTGTTTGATTAGTTTTTTATGTGCACTGATGCTTTATCCTTTTTGTTAAAGCTCTATCTCATTCTATCTACTCTTCACATACTTCTTCTCTACTTATGCAAACTCTCAATCTCATTCCATGCTTAATTACAAGGGTACATGTCTTATTTATATGCTCATACAAAAATCCTCATCAATTTGGCCTATAACTAATTACATACACCACTTCCAATTGAATTGGTTCAAGCGTGTTTATATAAATTCACATTAAAATGTCTATTACCTAAATACAATAGGTACATATCCTTTAAAAAATAATATTACAAGTGCTAATCAAAATAGAAACAGTCGGCTCCATTCTTTGTCATATTGTGTCACTTACTGTCTGTGCCACTTCATTTGATTGTAACTTCCTCATACTGACTCATATCATCATACACTCTTAGAATTAGCATGAATACATACTTATAAGATTATCTTCAAGGGCGCATGTCATAACTCTATCATACACATGTGCGTTGATACTCTGATCACCTGGTGTTGTGTTATCTATCTAGTCTTCCATACTTAGCCATATTTTTGATCTTCTTCAATATGCGCTAACTCCAAAACTTCATATGACTTTTTGGCCATAATGAAAACAATAAATATAGTCATATACTTTAGTATAGTCAACTTTCCAACAATATCCCCCTTTTTCATTAATGGGAACAAAGGAATATGGTGAAGCTACTAACAGTATCCTTATACAAAATTTTCTAATACACACTCTAACTTATATCTCTCCTTATATCTCCTCTTATGTACTATACATTTCTTTACAATATTTACAAGAATCCATTCTTCCTTCTACATACTATACTCCCCCTTTGATATTAATGACAAAGGTGCTCAAAAAATGCATGCACAAGTACTTACAAAGTGATGACATCCGAATATGCTATCTTTAGATTAGCAATCTCATTCTGCCAAAATTTCTTTAGTGTGTCTATTGTCTAGAGATGAGTGCACAAATTATATGTTAAATTTTCCATCTTCTCCAATTATGTACATGGACCTTGATCATATGTCACCATAGTGGCATCAATCTCCTTGATGTTCTGATTCAAGACATCTAGGGAGGGTGCAAGAGCATTTCTCAATTATGTTTGTCTTGCCCTTATTTTGGACATTTCTTTTTTTGTCTTTTCTATTTTGTCCACTTGTCCCTAGTATACATTGTTACACATGTTTACATCTATAGTGGGATCTTCTACTAATTTCCTCACTTGATCTATTATGGCCTCTACCTCCTAAATTTTCTTATAGAGATCTATAGTCAGCTTGTCTTGATTCATGCAGTCTACTATGAGTTTCCTACCTTTGGCTGAAAATTCTTTCAGTGAAGCTTTACCAACCTTTAAAGAGTTTAGGTCAAGTGAAAAGTTTGTAGTTATCTCATCCAAAGTCTTCTTAAGATACTTCTCTTCTGCTACCTTAGCCACTGATTCTTCTAGGCAGGAGAAGTTTTCCTTGAAGTTTGTTAGGATTTTGTTGACATCCTCCACTGAGTGCACTTTTGGTACCTTCTTCTCAGCTGATAGTAGATTGTTCAAGATGTCTATTGACTCAAAAAATAGAGGATTTATCATGACTTATTTCTCCTTGACCTTCTCCATAGAAAGAACACTGATCTTGATCAAGTCTTATTCTCCCCAAGAGTCCAAGCTTGTGGTTTCAGGATTCAAACTTGACAACAATGATACTAAAGGCATGGGAGTGATAGGTGTGTTGTCCATTACCTCTATCTTTGTTTTTGCAAGAATTTCAATAGAGGGTTCATTTGTTCATTCCTTTCCTTTCTCCTTTTCTTCTTCTTGTCTTGTTAAATCCTCAATCAACACATCTTCTTGATACATAGATGAATTGTCACCACATAGTGTTTCTACCTCTTATGTACTCACAAAGGCTTCCTCAAATTTGTCTAAATCTTTGTCAGTGCATGCCATTGATATCTCCACTTTATCAATCATTATTGTGTTATGTTCATGGGTTGCGGGCATGGGCACAAACTTTATTTCAACTACACGCATTGTCACTAGGTATGTTGAGTCCTGTGGACCTATCATAGGTGCATTTGTGAACTCGACTGCTTTAGCTTGCTCAATAGGTGCTTCTGTGATGGGCGCAGATGTAGGTTGCATGCATTATTCAAGGAATACTTTCTCAAAGGATTCCTCAGTCTCCTTGGCTATGATCTCATAATCCTTGTTCATTATATGAACTGTTCTCATCATTTTCCTCATGTGTGGCTTCACCAAACCCATTAATAATTCTTTTTCTTCCACTAAACATACTGGCAGATTGTCATCCAGTGTTTTCTCTCTTATTCGAATGTCTTCTTCAATTGCTTGTCTTTTCAAAGTGTCTAGAATATCCCATACTTTATCTCAGATGACTATTTTTAGTTCTAGAACTATCTTATTGAATTTGATCATGTGTTTGATCAACATCTCATATATCTTAGACTTTTCAATTTCATGATATCTATCATAGAACTTAGATATCTGATCTAACCTTCCTTCCTCTACCACTCTAGTCCTCAATACTTAAAGACTTGGTAGGAATCCTACCTCAAGGGGTGGCTGTACATTTCTGCCTCTACTTCTTGTGGCTCTAGCTGATGGATGACTTGTAACTGGATTCTTTTTCCTCTTAGACATCTTACTAGGCTCTAGTGGTGTATTGGAGTCACTAGTAATGGGTGCAGGAGTGATGTCATCTATCTTCTTCTCCTTTTCTTTTGCATCATTAGATTTCTCAATCTTTACCTTTTTCAACTTAGGATCATCGGACTTAGCTTCCATAGTGGATGCACTCTCAATTTTCATAGCAATTTTTTCTTCTCTAGTTTTATCCAGGTCTACTTGGGTCACACCATGGATCTTCAATAATTTAGATATAATTTTAGAGGCTTTCCTCTTGGTTGCTGCACTATTTAGGACTGCATCTACCTCCCTAGTCTTTTCCTCATAAGCTCCCCATCTAGGCTCATTAGGATCCTTGGGCGTCGATAGTAAAACTTGTGCATAAGCTTCCAAGACTTTCTCCTCCACTTCATAGCCAAGTGGATGAATCCACTTGGTTCTAGGCTTAATAGCCTCCATGCAAGTAATGTAAAATTCTACCATAAAACAGATATTGCCCTTGTATTTTTCAACAATGCTTTTAGGTATCCTATACCTCATTTTCATCTTTATCCTAAAAGTTTTCAATTCCAACTCCGTGTAGTCTCTCAGTGTGTTTTTAGCTAATGCCTTAAGGGATATTTGAGGCATTGTAGGTAAAATTTTATCTAAGTATGAGTCTGATACCTTCCCAACTATATGAAAGTACATATAGATTATCAAAGACCCAAACCTAAATATTTTAGTCTTATCATGCTTGATTACCCCTACATTATCTATCTGTGTGCAAGATTTCACACAAGTTGAATTCTCCATTCTCCTTTACTATCTTGATGGTTGTAAGAATAGTGGCTGCAAACATACTATTGACCCTGTTTGTATGTTGAAACCTATACCCAAGTATCATAGACATTAATTTGATGTCCTTCTCCTCAATTGGTTTGATTATCATCCCTCATGTTAGCACGTGCAAAAATTTCATGGCTATAGCTTTTTTCCCCTGGTCTTTGCAGTTGTTTTTAGGTCTCTGGCCTTAAACCCTTGGTAAAATTCAAAAAACTAGCCATTGTGTTCAAAAATCCCTTTGTAATGCCCTGGCCCTGTTCTATTTTAAAGTTACTTTTTTGGGCCACTTAAAAACCTTTAAATGCATGTGCTTTATGTTTTGGTCGGCCCCCGCTTTAATTCTTCCTAAGTTTTTTACCCTCAGCGGCCTTTAATTTTTCCTACAGTCCTCACCGCCTGATTTTTCCCCAAGCCTAAGTCTCACCAATTAATATTTCCTAATGTTTCAGCTTGTTTTATTTCCTGGGCCTAGCTTTCTGACAGCATCTTAATCCAATGGTTGTCATGTTTTCGCGAGGGATATGTCAGAGGCTTGCACTTTTGTGATGGCGATTGATTCTCCTTTATGGAAAAGCTTCTCAAATAGGTGGGTCCATTGACATGTATGCACAATTGGCAGCTTCTCATTGGTCCATGTATTAGTTCAGTGGTAGTTGTCAGTGGGACCTAAGTTGTGAGCTTGTCAAAGGGTCTTGACATTGTCAAGAGAATCAATGATGGGTGCATGATCTTAAGGGATGTGTCAAAGGCTTAAGATCATGCATCGATCATTGATTCTACCTTTTTCAGAGGGGATAATGTGTGGCGGGTCCACATGCTAGGTGTGCTGATTAGGTGAGTTGTGATTGGTCCATAGGTGAATGACTAGATATGCTGTCAGTGGGGCCTAGTTTTTCAAGGTTCAGTGGATTCTAACAGTGACAGAGCATCGACAGTCGGCATGTAATTTGATGGGTTTTCTCTGACACTTATGAACTTAAGACAACCATTGATCTCTTTTAGTGTCAGAGGGTTGTCAGGGCAAGGTAAGATCCTTCATCTGATGGTTGTCTTATGATCTGGAAGAATCTTGAAGGTCTATGTGAAGATGAGACAACCGTTGATCTTCTTGATGTGAGCCTGGTTAATTCTCTCAGTCTTTTGGTGGTCCTAACAAATAGGGTTAGTAGCCCAATGAATTTCAGTGCTTTTCACTTGTTCATGAAATGAGATGGTGGTACTCTAAAAAGACTGGCGATTTAGTGAGTGTGTATTCGTGTAATCACTAAACTATTTGGAATATAGATAAAGTTCTTCATGAATTGATGAAAGCCTTCGGTCGCCAGTTCGCTAGATGTAGCTGAGATGAGTTAGATTTTCCTTTGTTCACTAAGTCATGGAGTTAAAGGTGGGTTAAGTTTTTCATTACACGAATAGGAAAATAATTTATCGCATGTTGGCCAGGGTTAACTCGAGGTGTCTGGGTGAGTTAAAGTCATAAATCTCGCAAAGTGGAAGGATTTGATGGTCAGGACTTAAAGTTGGCTTAGATTCAAATTTTGACCGCCGATTCACTACTGGCACTTGAAAGTGACCATTGTTTTTCAAATTCAAAATTTTGAGGGTTTCTCAGCAATAGAAATGACTGAATTGAATTCTTTTAGCAGCCAGATTTGATTGGTTTGATGGCGTCGATGGTTGCAATGTGGTCCAGGTTGCCATGATCAATTGTTGTAGGGTGTTTTGTTGTACTATCAGGGATAGTTTTGTGCTATAGGTGGCTAGACAGACTGGTTTTTATGGAAAATTTCTTGGTTCTCTATCCTAATCTCATAGTTTTTCATGATTGCAGATCTTTCTGGATCTGTTTCTCTGAGATTGCTTGGTTTCCTACCCTTGCCATAAATTTTGTTGTAATTTTGGTTGGTGAGGTTGCTAAAACCCTAACCCTAGTCATCCGAAGCTTGATGCATACCCTTTGGGATTTCAAGATGACTAGGGGGTATATATTGTAGCATTTTTTACTTTACGAGGGTTCTAAAATCTTGGTTCCTAAGGGTTCCTTTTTGGTTCCATGAAAGGTTTTCCTACAGATTTTCTCTTACTTCTTTGCATATAGGGTGTTCTTTCTTCCTTTGTTGTTTCAGAGAATATAATACATATTGTAATTGATTTGTCTTATGTATGAGGACTCAATTTATTCTTACTGTTACCAAGCTATCTCCATTTGAATTCTGAATTCATTAATCATACATCAAGGGTGTTTGATTTTTTTATTTGCATTTCCTATGTGTTTGCAAGTGGAGTTGTCTTCACAAAGATAATTGGTTTGGAATTAGTTTTCATGCATGTATGAGCTGAGGTGTCAAAGATATGTCATGCTTGTCTTCCCATGAATGTTGGTTAATGTATTATCTGTTTATAGGTCTCTTCTAAGGGGAGGGTTAAAAGCCTTTGGATGGGTAATAACATACTTGAATACATAGGTGGGTTGTTGAAGTGAGGTTTGGTCATAGTGTGTGATTGATGTTAGGCATCAACACATTGAATTTATTTCTTTCTTGTTTCATAGCTATCTTTTGCAATAGGGTATTTGACTCTGTGACCCATTGGACAAGGCACTGGTCTATGAGGGACTTAGGGTATCTCAGGGGTCCTTTCAAACCCATCACAAAATCATTTACATTCAGTTCTACCCTTTCTCTTTCATGTTGTTAGGATAGGTCTCTGGTTTTCATACTCACTTTGTGCAAGTAGGGCTATTGCATGAGGTCTTGGTTTCATTAAGGTACAAGATACTTGCAAGGGTTTGAACACTATTCCACAATAATCTATCTGCAGGCCTATTGTTTATCATGAGGTGTCTTGAGTGTGCAGATAAGGAAATACCTACTTGAGTGATGTGGAGCTCAAAGAATAAGGAGGATTCCTTTCAATCCTCATCAATTGGACTATTTTCTTGTCAAACTTGAGTGCCTACCCTAAGAATCAAGCCCATCCATTGAATCAAGTTTGGTGCTACAAGGAAAAGCTCCAACAAACTAGCGACTCTACTGGGGAGGCCATAGTTAAAGAGTCAGATATAAAAATAAAGCATTTTCTAACATCTTCTCACTAAGTGTTGAGTGGCGGCTCTGAAATCTCTGTTTGATCAATGCAGTCCCTGGTAAACAGTGTGAAAATCCTGGTGAGGTTTGGGTGATTGGAAGAAGCTACAATACAAGCACTATATTTTCCTCTGCAAGGAGGTGGCAACTCTACAAAAGTAAAGAACTTGATGGAGCTTCAGGGTGAGCTCTAGATCTACCCCGCCTTCTAGTCAACAAAGTCTTCTGCTACAAAACTCTTAGGTACTTTTCAAGGTCTAGATATTTTCTTATTAAGTTATCAAGCACTAAGAAAAGGATAAGGTGTGAGTAGAGGTTTGCATACTTCAAGTTTTTAGTTGCATCTCTACAAAATTGTATGGAAGTATTGCATTAAGTTTGATGGGTAAGCTTGAGGAGGAACTTTCTTTTCTTGAGTAGGGCATCCTTAGGGATTGCATATCATTGATGAGATTGAAAGTAGGATGTAGAAAGGATTTATCCATATCTCTTTTCTATGATAGATTTTGGGATGTATATAATGAGCTTCCTGATGATGTTGAGTTTTTAGAATCTGAGTTCATTGGTTTATTCTTGGATCTTTGTTTTCATGAGTCAACCAGTTGGTCAAATGCATTGTGGGAATAGTATTATATATGTATCAGAGATTGGGTACTTTGTGATGACAGCCTTAGGCTTGATGATGCACTTGGAGTTATGTCCTTAATTGCTGATAATTGGGGTGATGAAGATAGTGAAGTTGTGGTGTCTTCATATGAGCTAGATGCAACATAGGAAGAAGAAAGTAATGATGAAAGTGAACATTCTTTGGATAGTGAAGATGTTGAGAGTGCTTCATCCTCAAGGTACACTAGTACAAAAATAGCAAAATTAGACTAAAAAAATTACTAAAAATCACATATAGATGACCAATTTTGATCACATGACCAGTAATAGTTTATTGCCAGTCATTTGTAACACCACCAAATTTGTGACTAAACAAATTTTAGTCATTTGTTGGTTGTTTTGAATGATCAATTTGGTAGTATTTTTACTCATTAATTTAGTCATTTGTTGTTGTTAATTAGTCATTCATTTAATCTTGATAGTCATTTATTTAATCATTAAAATCATTAATTTGTGTCAATTGGTAATATATTTAATCATTTGTATCAACTAATTTCCATCCATTGGTAGTATATTTGATCATTTTAATCATTAATTTAGTCAATGTTGTTAATAATTAGTCATTTATTTAATCACATTAACACTTAATTGATATCGATTGGTAATATATTTAGTCATTTGTATCAACTAATTTCCATCCATTGGTAGTATATTTGATCATTTTAATCATTAATTTAGTCAACGTTGTTAATAATTAGTCATTTATTTAATCACGATAACAATTAATTGATATCAATTGGTAATATATTTAGTCATTGTCACTCTTATGTTTCCATCTACTAATAGTATATTTAATCACTATTATATTTTGGTTCTCATTAATTGGTATTAAATTTAGTTGTGATATAAATAATGTATTAAATTACATAAATTTAATAATGCAAAAAAGGCATATATTAAACTTGAAGTAAACCATAAAAGAAATTAAAAATATATTAACATATACAAACAATATTCAACATCATGAGAAAGAAAGGTAATCTGCAATTTAAAAATATAATATGTATCAAGTAATAAAATGTCAACGTTGAGAGTATACATAATTATATCTAAAAATATCAAAGTTATTAAGAGTTTCCAACTCATTAAATACACCATGAATGTTTGGTATCTAGTGCATGATAAACATCAACTAATTCATTTTCTCCAAAAAAATTATTGGCCACCATGCAAAGGATCCTTCTTTCTCTTTTAGACAGATCGCTCCATCTAGTTTGTCTTCATAAACAAGTGGTACGTTACTTGTGACCCTCACAAGTTCTACATTTGCATCACTCGTTCCTTTCAAGTTTTCTCCATGTATGATAGATAGTGAATGGATTCGCCCAACACCAACAGCAACACTATCAAATGGATCCAACACTCTGACTTTATCTCCTTCTTGGAGTTCATGAATATTTTTCTACAAAGACAAAAAGTGCATAGGTAATTATGTGACTTATTCACATAATAATTATCACATAGGTAAACATTTGACTTATTAACATAATAAAACAACCATTACTTGCTCAAATAGTACTTGCATGTGTTAAAATAAATACCATGAAATACACAACAATAAATAAAACTCACCTTGCTTTTAACATGAAGTCTTCTTTGAATATCATATAGATCCTCATCCAATTCAACATGTTCACTATCAACATCCTTCTCAAATTGTGGAGCTTTATAGATAGGTCTATTGAGAGTGTCTTTTCCTATATGCACAGTAGACTGAAGAGAAAACAAGTACAAGTCATATGCTGGAAGAGGGTATGATATGTAAACCTTGGCAAGAAATAAGTACAATTCTAAATTGTGCAATTAAGATAGCTAATAAATATTGTGACAAATTAACTTACATCTGGAAAAATGCAAAATCTATAATTATTTGTTTAAAATAACATTTCAAGCATGAAGATTAGGATAGATAATTGACAACTATTACATTACCTCAACTTTACCACAACTATAACTATGTTGATCCACATTCATGTCCACTAATTCATTGCAATCACTGTCAATATCAGCATCTTTGTTGGCATCAAAGCATTTTTGTGCAGCTTTGATAGAATTGCTCTACATGTGGTTAAATTGTTAGTAGATAGATCAATGCAATGGTAGATTAAATGCAATGGTGGTATTTTCTTCCATGTCCTACCCTATAGGCATATATAAAATAAAATCATTGAAAATAGAAATCATTCCTTCATAATGATATTAAACCATGTTTGTTACAGCATGATAAGTTGTAACAACTCCAAAATATAGGCATACACTAAAATAACATTATAATTAAAGCATAAATGGCTTAGAAGATAAGCATACCTTAGTATTGAATATCCAGTTATTAGTTGCCTTATTAACACCTATATTTGGATATAAGTGAAAGCAAGCACATTAAAAAGAGATTCCAAATATCTATTAAATTGAGTGATAAGCATATATAATAATTCAAATATAATAAGATAGTGAGAAATGACCTGTGGAGTCTCGTTTCTTCTTAACCGTAA
This sequence comes from Chamaecyparis obtusa, assembly GCA_027943335.1. Classification (NCBI taxonomy): domain Eukaryota; kingdom Viridiplantae; phylum Streptophyta; class Pinopsida; order Cupressales; family Cupressaceae; genus Chamaecyparis; species Chamaecyparis obtusa. Next base: position 1,350,222 of record BSBK01005659.1, read on the forward strand.
CATTCTCTTTAATTCCTTGACCATCTTTTCCCAAGCCTTCACCTTCTTTCCAAACCTTGCAAAGAACAAGCAGAGGGGAAAAAATGAGAAACTTACATAAGCCAAGCAAAAAACAATATGTACTTACCTTTTAGAACCCATAACATAAACTTAAGTTCAAATATAGACAACAACATAATAGAAGATGGTCAAAGACATGGGTTTCCTGAAGTCGTAGATTACTCATCTCAATATGAAGTCGTAGAGATTACTTTGAATTTTTTATCCTAAAAAACATGTGATGATTTCATCAAGATGCAAAATAATGATTAAATCCTGAGATTTATGATTGAACACACAGGTTTGCACTGATGTTTGCAACATGTTTCACAGAAAATACATAACAGAAAATTACCATAACAACATACTAGTTGACAATGCTAAAAAATTCAAAATAGAATTACATGAATAGAGCCTCTTACCTGATTTGAATCCATAAAATTATGGACATTCCATGTAGAAACTATAGGCTTAATAGAAGTGGCCAACTGTGATACTGTCTCAGCCAGTCCATCCATACGCGTAGCAGAGGCAGCCAACTAGGATACTTTCTCAGTGAGTCCATGTATGCAATTCATTATTTGTTCATACCCATCATTTGAGCTAAAATGATCTGCAAAGGCTATTACATGACGTGCAACAGATGGCTGTGAGATCTCATTTGATGGACTAGATTTCCAACTCATATTGTTGTTAGATCTAGGATCCAATGTTTCCATATAATTAACAATTTCTTCTACACTTGCTTCTTTGTTATTATTTTCCATCTACAATACAACATTAATATCAACAAATAGTTAGTTCAATAAATAATTCCAATAAATAGTCACATAAATTGAACCAAAAAATTAGGCACTTACTCCAAATTTGTCCTTTTTAGCCTGCAACCTGCCTCGGCCAAATGTGTATCCAGTTGTTACATTATCTCTTGCTCTCTTTCCTCTACAAATTTTAATCAAATATTCTTCAAAACTCATGCTTTCTTTCAATGCCTCCCATTGTCTAGGAGATAGAGTAGATTGTAACCTGTCTTTCCCATTCATGATAGTTTTTCTGCAAGTGTATCTAAAATTATTCATCAAAATTCTCATTTTTTTCTTGTAATATCTTCACAAGGTTTTTCCATCAGTAGTCTCAAAATTATTTTCCATCTTTTGTATGACAATTTCCACATTTCATGGATCTTGATCTGCAAAGTTTGCCTTGCAAATATCCAAATGGGTTCTACATCACATGCCCAACTCAGAGGCCCACCTTGCAACATTTTTCCCAATGGGCTCGCCATCTCTTGATACCTCAACCAAGAATGGCTTCTTGCCTTGTAATTTTCTTTGTTTTGCATCCCTCTCTGTAGATCTATATAAATTTTGACTCAATCTTCTCCTTTTGACAAAAGCAAGCACATCTTCCATATTTAAACCGCTGCCAATATTTTTTTCTAATTTATTAGTTCCATCAGAAGATGTAATAGGTACATTGGATGCAAGAAATATCTCTTCATTCCTTTTAGCAACCTAAAATTCACCATCTTTACCCACATTAAGTGTGTCATGAGTAGTTATATCACTACCTATCTTTGTAGACTTTTCCTCAAAGACATCCTTTATCACTCTTGCAAAAAGCTTTTGCATATTTTCTATTCCTTGACTCCCATGTTTTTCAATAATCTCTTTGAGACTTTGTGTTAAAAGATCTTCGTGATGTTGTGCATCACCATGTTCTATATCTAATTATGCATCACCATGTACTTTATCAAGATGCACATCACTATGCATTATACCTGGCTGCACATCATCACAACTATTGTTTCCACCAAGTGCATGTGTTGTTGAATCACAAATTCGTTGGCTTCTACAAGTTGTCGGCACTCTATCTTTGATTTCCTTTTTCATTTCCTATGCAGTTTGTTTCTTTCCTATATAACCAATAATATCATATTATATCTTGTATATATAAAGCTCAAGCCTATAAATTTTTAGTAAACACTATTAAACAATAACATACTACTCACTGGATTTACAACTTACCTGTTTGTTAATCCAAGTTGTGACAAATATTCATTATTCCTTGCCACACGTTCTCTACGAAACTTCTCATACTCTGTCAATAGAATTTCAGTATTCTCACCACTATCATCTAATTTGGGCCTCACATTCTTTCTCCTCATTTCCTGAAATCCAAATAAGTGATAATGTATAAATCAGCAACTTGAATCAAAATGTAAACAAAGACAAATTTTGACAACTAAATGCTTGACAAGATACTCAAAAAGAGCTTTGTTTGACATGATCAACACAAAAAATAATTGTATGTGAGCAAAGGAAAGAAGTGACTAATCTGCATAGACATGAATAAATATTTCATTGAGTTACATATGAGAGAGGTGGAGGGAGTTCTGGAAATAACATCTCGATGACAAAATGAAGAAGTAATTTATTTGAAGGTATCAAGTAACACAGTTAAACCGAGTCCATTTGTTAAACAAATAATGTGAGCATTGGAATAGTTGGTATAACAATAAAATAACCAATTTATTAGCCATTTTAATTGCTGTCAGTCTTCTTTATCTATCATTATGCCATTATGAATTATATCTATGAACTTGAAAGAGGGTCTGAACTAGAATGACAACTTTGGTTTCAAAATTTGATCATGCTCGTACTAATTTAACCATTACCAAACCACATAATTATATGATAAACCTTTGTAGCTCTTTGAGCATGAAAGAAAAACCATGACCATTTAAAGTATTATGTACCTTTCATGCAAGTAGCCACTATAGTTATATGCACCTAAAATAAAAATTTTTAAATACACACATCAGATAATTAAAGACACTATAACCTATTAAAAAAACAACATAAATAAGAAGTTGAACAAAAGAAATTTTATGGTTATTAATATATATATATATATATATATATATATATCACTAAACCATGTCAAGGATCATGATAAGTGTTCTCCATGATTTTGGCATGGGGTCTATCGGTTCTCCATGATTTTGGGATCCGGGTTACTATGGTTATTAGAAAACTTATGCTCCTCAAGTCAATGTGACATGTGTTCCTTTGGATGATATTCTTTAGCTTGATGATCTCTTCTATGTTTCTACTTTCTAGTTTAATTAGTAGTTTTTTTTTTCAGTTTCTTGTATGGCTGAGATACAGTGTATCATTGAGTTTGATGATCAGCAAGTTATCATTATAAAAATTAGTCTTGAATGGAGAAATTTTAGGATGTTTCCTTTATAGGCTACTTGCTGATCCAGTTGAGCAGGCATTACAAGATGCCATGATGGAGGATCCTTCCAACTTTGTGGGGATAGTTTTCAAAACCTACTATGGAAGTAGCAATCGATTCTATGCATGGAACTGACAGGAAAATTGAAGGATACACTGACAAATTTATTGTTTAAGATTGAGGAATACCCCAAAAATTTTATATAACACTGAAAGAGGGAGTTCACCTAAATGATTCTAATTAACCTAAGAAGATATCCTTAAATATGAGTTTTAGACATACAATTGATCATGTTGGCATGCAAAATAATAGTTAACAATCACATTCTCAAATGTTTGCTAGTCATTTGGAGGAGTTGGAGCTAGCAAGGGCCCAGGACTGCAAGATTTTCTATTGTGGTTGTGGTGTCTACCTATGTGTTAATCAATCTTATTCTAGCTGGTTTAGTTTTAGGTCTGAAAAAATGGCTCAACATAGCTTTTACAAGTACCACTCAGTTCATTAATGCAGTGTCTGTAATGACACCATTGCTTGCACTCTCTGTGCTCTTAAATGGCGTTTAGCCTGTTCTTTCAGGTGACATTTTTTTGGTCTTTTTTTTATGAATGTTGAATTCATACAAGTTCATAGCTCTCGTCAAAAGCATTCACCCTTCAATAAACATAGCCTGAAAACTCACATCTATTGTCATTGCAGGGGTGGCAATTGGTTGCGGATGGCAATCTGTGGTGGTATATGTGAATTTGGCAACATATTACATAATTGGTCTGCCCATTGGGATTTTCTTGGGCTTCAAGGAAGACATGGGAGCATCCATGAGAATTTTTTTATCTTGTTAGCATTTCAATAAATTTGAAACTACGTTAAGCTTTGACTTGTTCAAGTGATTCATAGGAAATCATGTTGAATCCGTTTATTAATCTGATTTCAAATGAACCACCTAAACAATCAAAGATTAGAATGTAATTTCAAACCAAAATCCAGTACAGATCTAATTTAACTTATTGTTTATTCATTTACAGGGAATATGGTGGGGAGTGGTAATTGGAGTTGGACTTTAGACATTAGTTCTTGTAGTAATTACTTCTTATAGCAAGTATATCCTTATTTGCTATTAACTTTATGGCACTAAGCCATTACACTCTTTGTCTATTGCAATCCCACCATTACAATATCTCATTAATACTATTTATGCATATCACATCTATGCTTTGCCATTATTTTATATATTAGACTTTAGGATATATAAATTGATGCAGGAGCATCCTGGGTGTAAGAGCAATCTTGCATCACCCAAAAATATTTCTATTTTTGAATTCAATAAGGGCTATCTTGTGCAGAGCTGCTATTTGTGGAAAGTTACTATTTTTGGTAATTTTTGTATGTGCTCAGAATGATCTGATTTCTTTCTTGGAGGTTCATTTTGGTCATATAAGTCTGCCAGTAAAGTTTCATTGCCAGGTCAAGTGTACATTGGAAGATATTGAAGATTTTTGGTATTGGCAGCAGGGTACAGAAACTTTGAACTCAGTTTTGAAGGCTTTAGAGGCCCCGGATGAGGTCAAAAATTTGGGTGACGGGTGCTTATGCCGATCAGCCTGTAGAGCACTTCGTGGCATTTCTGAAATGGGGTTATAATAGCCGATCGGGTCAACTGGTGATGACTTATGGTCTTTGGAAGTTGGGTCACCTGAAATGGCGGAAAATAATTTTCTTCAAAATTTCTGTTTGGGTTTCAAAGGTTATCTTGAGCCGACTATGATGTAATAAAATGTAAAATAAAATAATTCTAAGTTTGGTCGGCCTTATTGGCTAAAATTCTGGAACCTTCCTAGGCGGTGGAAAAATTGCCTATATAAGGAAGGCTGTATTATTGTCTTAGGCAGTTCAGAATAGTTCTGGGTAGTAGATCTAGGCAATAATTCGAGGCTTTGTCCTACAGAATATTGTAAGGGAATGCCCATGGGGCTTTGCATATTGTAATTCTGAAAGTTTGTAATTCCACATTTGTGGAGATAATAAGAAGCCAATTTTTTATTCTTGCATATTGTTCTTGTTTCTCTATTTCTATTATGCGTTTATGGTATTAAGGGGAGCATCCTTCATCAAGTGGTATCAGAGCAGGTTTTCTTGAGTGTGTAAACAGATCACCAACTGTGAGGCAGTTTGCACCAGGACCGTGGTTAGGGTTTCAGTGCGCATCACGAAAATGCCTCCACGAAGAGAACGTGGCGGAAGAGCTGGTGCTGTGACACCTGAGGTTAGAGAGCTGCAGAGACAAGTGCGAGCATTGCAAGAAGAGATTCGCAGAGGAATGAATCTTAATGTCAGAGATGAAAGTGAGGATGAAGCCGAAGAAGAATATCAAGAAGGAGAAGTTGAAATTGTGAACCAGGAGGAAGAAAGACTTTTTCGGGCGATTTCCAAGATTGGGAAAAGACCTAAGATTGAGGTTCCTACATTTTCTGGAAATCTTAACCCAGAGGAATTGATCGACTGGATCAATGAATGTGAGGAATATTTTGAGTATGAAGATGTTGAGGATCCTGATAGGGTCAAATTTACGAAGGCCAGACTGAAAGGTCATGCGAAGATATGGTGGCAAGAGATTCAGTTGGAGCGAAATAGAAGGGGAAAGGAGAAAATCACGAGATGGGATCGGATGGTGGATAAATTGAAGCGACAGTTCATTCCTGTTGATTATGAGCTTGACCTACTGAAGAAAATGCAGAGTTTGAAGCAAGCAGGAAGATCTGTTCAGGAGTATACAGAGGAGTTCTATCGACTTCTCATCAGAACAAGCCATGCAGAAGCTGATAAGGAGAAAGTTGCTTGATACCTTAATGGGTTAAGGCCGAGCATTCAGGAGGAGCTGAATCTGGTTTGAATAAACAGTATCGAAGAGGCAAACCAGTTTGCCCTAAAAGTAGAGGAAAAGCTGAACAAGAAGTTTGAGAGTAGACAAAATGGAAGAGGTCGCGGTGGATGATCTGGTGGACGATCATATGGTGGTCGAAATGAAGATCCGAAAAAGAAGGATGAGGCCAGTAGCAGTCAGAATCAGTGAGGAAATAATTCCAATCGATTCCAGGATCAGAATAATAGAGATCAAAGAGGAAGAGGAAGAGGACAAGGATCTGGAAGAGGTGGTTTCCGTGGAACATGTTTTCACTGTGGAGAAGAAGGTCATAGGGCATTTGAATGTCCTCAGCGCCAAGGCAGAACAGACAGGAGGAATGAAGGCCAGGCCAGAGTTGCACATGTAGATGAAGATGTCAGATCATCAAATTCTGAAGATGCTGAAAGAGGAGAAACGTTGATTAACAGAAGAGTCCTGTTGAGTGGTGAGAATGAACCTGAGCAAAGGAGGAGCCTGTTTCGCACCAGGTGCAAGTGTGAAGGTAAATGTTGTGATGTGATTATTGATAGTGGAAGCACTGACAATTTGGTGTCAGAAGAGATGGTGACAAAGTTGAAGCTCAAGAGACAGAAACACCCACATCCATATCGGATTGCCTGGGTACAGGATGACCACAAGGTCATGGTCAATGAACAATGCCTGGTGAAGTTCAAGATTGGCGGATACCAAGATGAGGTATTGTGTGATATCATATCTATGGATGCATGTCATATGTTGTTGGGTAGACCATGGCAGTTTGACAGATGTGTTGTACATGATGGTCGTGCGAATACCTATTCCCTGACAAAGGATGGAGTGCGGCATAAGCTAAAACCATTAAAGGAGACTGAAGAAAAGGTATGTGGTAATGCAAGAATAACATTTGTTGATGGAAGAAAATTTCTAGATGGTATGAGGCATGAGCATGTGTGTTTTTCTTTAATTCTAAAAGTTGGTAAAGAAGAAGTAGAGGATGTACCTGTAGAGGTTGCAGATTTGTTGAATGAGTTTCAGGATATTGTATCTGATAATGTACCTGATGGATTACCACCGGTAAGGAAGATCAGTCATCAGATGGATTTGATTCCAGGAGCCAGTTTGCCAAACAAGGCAGCACATAGAATGACACCAGCAGAAAGTGAAGAGTTGAACAGACAAGTACATGAGTTATTGCAGAAGGGGTTGATTCGAGAGAATCTGAGTCCCTGTGCTGTACCTGCGGTATTAGCACTAAAGAAGAATGGAGAGTGGAGGATGTGTACAGATTCCAGAGCAATAAACAAGATCACAATCAAGTACAGGTTTCCATTGCCACGAATGGATGATATTATGGACTATTTGAGTGGAGCTGTGTATTTTTCAAAGATAGATCTAAAAAGTGGATATCATCAGATTCGGATCAGGGAGGGAGATGAATGGAAGACTGCCTTCAAGACAAAGGAAGGATTGTATGAGTGGTTAGTCATGCCTTTTGGGCTAACCAATGCACCGAGCACTTTCATGCGGCTCATGAACGAGGTTCTGAAAGAATTTCTAGGTAAGTTTGTCATTGTTTACCTAGATGATATTTTGATCTTTAGTAAGACATTGGATGAGCATATGATGCATATTCGTATAGTATTTGAGAAGCTGAGAGAAGAGAAATTGTTGATTAATTTGAAGAAGTGCAGTTTTGTGAAGAAAGAGTTAGTGTATTTGGGATTTGTAGTTTCAGCAGAAGGTCTAAAAATGGACCCAGAGAAGGTACAGGCTATCCTTGAATGGCCTACTCCAAGGAGTGCTACCGAGGTAAGATCTTTTCATGGTCTAGCTAGCTTTTATAGAAATTTTATCAAAAATTTTAGCAGTATTTGTGGACCCTTGACTGAAACAATGAGAGGGGATAGAAAAGAGTTTAAGTGGACTAATGGGGCAAAAAAGAGTTTTCAATTGTTGAAACAAAAAGTTACAAAACAACCAGTTTTAGCACTTCTAGATTTTAATAAGGTGTTTCAAGTAGATTGTGATGCTAGTGGTACTGCAATAGGAGCTGTTATGAGCCAAGAAGGTAAACCTGTTGCTTATTTTAGTGAAAAATTAAATGATGCCAAGAGAAAATATTCTGTTTATGATCAAGAATTTTATGCTATAGTTCAGGCATTGAAAAAGTGGAGGCACTATCTGCTTTCTAAGGAGTTTGTTTTGTATACTGATCATCAAGCTTTGCAATATTTGAATAGTCAAGGAAAATTGAATCAAAGGCATTTGAAATGGGTTGAGTTTTTGCAGAGTTATACATTTGTTTTGAAACACAGGAGTGGAAAGTCTAATAGGGTTGCAGATGCTCTTAGCAGAAGGCAACTATTGCTAACAGAAATGCAGTTTGAAGTGATTGGGTTCAAGGAACTCAAGAATTTGTATCCAGAGGATCCTGATTTTGGTGAAGCTTGGAAAGCTTGTACAGAACCTGTTACTCTAGATAGGATGAAATGGCTGGATTTTATCATCCAAGATGGTATGCTATTCAGAGGGAGTCAGTTGTGCATTCCACAAAGTTCTATGAGGGAGAATCTCATCAAGGAGAAGCATAGCGGAGGATTGGCTGGACATTTTGGTCATGATAAAACCCTTGGTTTGGTTAGTGAGAATTATTATTGGCCACAGTTGCAGCAAGATGTGAAGAAGTTTGTACAGAGTTGTAGAGTATGTCAGATGGCGAAAGGAGTGAAGTAGAATACAGGGTTGTATCAGCCATTACCTATACCAGAGAAGTCTTGGGAGGATATCAGTATGGACTTTGTTCTTGGTTTACCGAGGACTCAGCGGGGACACGATTCAATTTTTGTGGTAGTTGACAGATTCTTGAAGATGGCACATTTCATTCCCTGCAAGAAGACTAATGATGTTGTTCATATAGCAGAATTGTTTTTCAGAGAAGTAGTGAGACTTCATGGTTTGCCAAAGACCATAGTTTCAGATCGGGACACTAAGTTTGTTGGATATTTCTGGCGTACATTATGGAAGAAGTTAAAGATAGATTTGAAGTTCAGTTCATCACATCATCCACAGACTGATGGACAGACAGAGGTGGTGAATAGGAGTTTGGGAAATTTGCTGAGATGTTTGGTTGGAGATAAGCCAACAGGATGGGATTTGATTTTACCACAGGCAGAATTTGCATACAATAATTCTGTCAATAGGAGCACTGGTAAATCACCATTCCAGATTGTATATGGAAGTAGTCCAAGAAATGCATCTGAATTGAGGAAGATAGATAAAGGAGAAATAAGTAGTGCTGAAGCTGAAGATTTTGCAGAACACTTGAAGAACATCCATGGGGAGGTGAGGAAGCATATTACCAAGATGAACGCACAGTATAAGGCTAAGGCAGATGAGAAAAGGAGGTATAAGGAATTTCAGGTTGGTGATGAAGTCATGGTTCATTTGCGGAAGGAGCGATTTCCGGTTGGTACATATAACAAGCTGCAAATGAAGAAGTTTAGGCCATGTAAGATACTGAAGAAACATGATTCAGGAAATGCATATGAGGTAGGATTGCCTACTGAGCTGAATATTTCACCAGTGTTTAACATTTCAGATTTGACAGAGTATCATGAAGGAGGTCTTGAAGATGAGGTTGTAGCAGCACAATGGAGTATTCCAACAACCAGTTCAGATATCAAGGAGATTGAAGACATACTGGACAGTCATGTTGGCAGAAGCACAAGGAACAGGACATATGAAGAGTATTTGGTCAAATGGAAAGGATGACCTATTGAAGATTCATCATGGCTAACAAAGGAGGAGGTTAACCGTCTTGGTTTTCCTCTGCACACCTGAGTCGTGACAGGGTCACTTCTCAAATTACCCCGGGTGTCTGATGCAGGAGCATCCTGGGTGTAAGAGCAATCTTGCATCACCCAAAAATATTTCTATTTTTGAATTCAATAAGGGCTATCTTGTGCAGAGCTGCTATTTGTGGAAAGTTACTATATTTGGTAATTTTCGTATGTGCTCAGAATGATCTGATTTCTTTCTTGGAGGTTCATTTTGGTCATATAAGTCTGCCAGTAAAGTTTCATTGCCAGGTCAAGTGTACATTGGAAGATATTGAAGATTTTTGGTATTGGCAGCAGGGTACAGAAACTTTGAACTCAGTTTTGAAGGCTTTAGAGGCCCCGGATGAGGTCAAAAATTTGGGTGACAAGCGCTTGCGCCGGTCAAGCCTGTAGAGTGCTTCGTGGCATTTTCGAAATGGGGTTATAATAGCCGATTGGGTCAACTGGTGATGACTTATGGTCTTCGAAAGTTGGGTCACCTGAAATGGCAGAAAATAATTTTCTTCAAAATTTCTGTTCGGGTTTCAAAGGTTATCTTGAGCCAACTATGATGTAATAAAATGTAAAATAAAATAATTCTAAGTTTGGTCGGCCTTATTGGCTAAAATTCTGGAACCTTCCTAGGCGGTGGAAAAATTGCCTATATAAGGAAGGCTGTATTATTGTCTTAGGCAGTTCAGAATAGTTCTGGGTAGTAGATCTGGGCAATAATTCGAGGCTTTGTCCTACAAAATATTGTAAGGGAATGCCCATGGGGCTTTGCATATTGTAATTCTGAAAGTTTGTAATTCCACATTTGTGGAGATAATAAGAAGCCAATTTTCTGTTCTTGCATATTGTTGTTGTTTCTCTATTTCTGTTATGCGTTTGTGGTATTAAGGGGAGCACCCTTCATCATAAATTTATAATGCAATATCTATAACAGGGCTGCTTTGTTCTTTGTTGAACTAACCTGAATTGGTTCACCCTGTGACAAGTGTGAGAATTACAAAATATACATTTTAGCATGTAACTATTTTTGTTCTTTCATAGATGTCTAGAACTATTTCCTCTTCTAGTATTTTGAAATCCATGCAATGCCTAGTGATCATGCCTTTCTTTCTTGCTACTTCTAGTGTTTGACAAACATGTTAGGGTTCCTACAAAATAGTTGGCTTGAAGCCAAAAATGGAAATTTAATAAAATAGAAAAAAAATAAAATAGCATGAGCTCTGGTTACTAATATTTTATTGGATGAGAAGTTCTGGAAATAATTTTGGCAATTTTGATCATGGTAGATTTTTTGAGTATTACATAATGGTTGATCAGAAATTAGGGGTTACCGAATTCCTTCAGCCAATCATTGATTACTTGTAGGATTGACGTTGATTTGAGGAAGGAGTATAGCAGCACTATAATTCAAATTTCTGACAGCTCAATTGTAATCAGAAACTAAATAGCGTGGAGGAGATCTTGGGTCATGGGCATCTCATTTCATGTCTATAGGGTATGAAACTTATGTAAACAAGTTGATTTTCTTCCTAGAATAATAAATTCTGAATATTATTTTTACTGGCAACAGCAATAAGTGTTATTCCTTCTCTAGTTGTTGTGTGTAATTTGAGTCCAAACACTCAAACCCTTTCCTATGATAGCATTGCTATTCAAAAGGATACCAATATAAAAAGAGGGAAAATCATTGAAATCTCCAAAAATTTAGAATATCAAACATTTCAGAAATAGTCTATTCGCTAGATGCTAGTCAAAGATTAAAATCTTACACTCAATCTACTAAGAGTCTTTCATCACTAACATGACATTAACATAGCATATGACATGTTTTAGCCCAAGAAATTCTAGGTTCTTATCTAAACCTACTAACCCCACTAGCATGGAAGGGCATGCACATTTAGGAACATGGAAAAATTGTACCCCTGCAACCTCTATTTCCATATAAGCTTGTAGTAAGTTTAAAAAGTTCAAAAAAATTCACTTAGCATCCATAATGTGCAAGGTCAACAATTGTTCATATACGATTCCTTAGTTTTTATTCAAAACTGCCTACTAGGTCAATAAGCCCAATTAGCCCTCTACTTGCTGTTTTTCACCATTTTCTCTTAAAATGCCTTAATGGCCCCCAAAACTAACTTGGTTTAGGGATACCCTTTTGGATTATCTATAATATTTTTTTGGTCTTGATTCCTCAACTGGACCGTATGAGCCAATGCACAAAAGTAGGGTTTGTAGCCTATAACAGAGATAGTGACAAAATCAACTCCCACACATGAAAATCAACTAGGAACCTCAAGATGAGTGTTTGAACATATCAAATACTACTCAGCCTGCAACTTTTCTTCACACTCTAAGGACCCACGTGCTCAAATTCACAATCTACTAGTGCATTTGGAGCTCACTATTACAGTTATGCATACACAGCCAGGAGCTAGGGCTTGCTATTAAAAATAGGAGGAGGTATTGTAAAGCTCTGAAGCCACATGTTTTGGAAAGCTAAATGAGTGTACTTTATTATTCTAAAACCTATTTACAATTCCTTGGGTCATTTTTTAAGCAATAAGCAATTTAACACTAGACAGTCACTTCCAGAATAGCAAGCAGGTAATTTTAAGATCATTTTTATAGCTCACTTAAATGAACCCAAATCTTGAAACCCAAAACTAGAAAGATTTAGAAAATGACTAATACTTCAAATTTCATGCATCACAATTGCAGGAATGCTTCCGGTTTCACATGTGCAAGAGAAAAACATCAAAATTTCACTCCAAACACACAACCAAAACTTTCTATTCACTTCTCATCCATACAATGATGTTGCTCAAAGCTTCATAACACTAAAAGCAAGCTTTCCTATCAATTTGGGTCATTAATGAGCCATTGAGAGCTGATGGAGGACAAATGCTATGAAATTTGCACAATTTTTGCAAAAAGTTGCAACTATGTAACTTTTGTTGCATATTTCTCTCCACCCATGAAATTGAAACATCTAATGAATGCCCTCGACCCAAAATGATAGAAGACAACTTATTTACTCACAACTACTTTAACCAACTAGACATCATAAAGACACCTTATCACACTCAACTTTACAAGTGACCCTAGTGTACCTAGGTGCCCACTCAGAGTTCAAACTCACTTTATTGACTCCTTGGTGTAGAGAACCTAGCACCTAGTGCACTTTGAATCATTATCTAACTCTAGATACTTTGCAAGCTATACTAGTTTTAAGGTCACTGCCTGACAATCAATAGGCTTTAGACCTAATAGAGGGAAAATGCTTGGAACTATGGAATCCACTAGTGGATCTTGATGAAACTTTGGGGATTCCTAGTTCCATGGAAGTCCTAAATAATTGTATAGTTTTTATTCCATTTGCAAAGGTCCTTCTAATTTTAAAATGAAGCCCTAGGCTGGCTAAGTGAGGAACAGTGAGCCAGGGTCAAACAGACAGTTAATTTCTTGGCCACATTCATGATTGATTTCATGAAACTAATGATATGGTTAGATAGGGTGTTGAAATACCTTTCTAATGGTATATGGTGCAGGTGTTTTGGTGATGTTTTGACAGGCCTTTGAAGTGGAAAATTGTTTGCAGGTCTGAAGCGTTGGAGACAAGCCCTCAACTAGGGCCTAGTAGTTTTGTACATTGTGAGTGTGGCAAAGAACTGAAACTTTGGCATTTGGAAGACCAAAAGGAGTGGTTTAAGATTTCCCAATTTTTTTATGGATTTGTTTGAGAGTTTTGAGAAATAAAACTTAAAGTTGGTGAAACTGTCACAGGAAAACCCTTCTTACACTGCCCTCAACTAGGGCCTGATGGTAGAGAGGGCTAGGGGTGTGATAGAAGTTTATAATTTTGGATTTGGGGAGGCAAGACACAGTACTTGAATATTCCAACACATGTTGGTGAGGTCATTAAGGGGAATTACAGACTAAGACCCAAAAATAGTCATACTACCAGTTATGAAACCTGTTAGTGTTTACACTATTTGGAATAGTATCAAGGGTACTTAATGTCTACATGTACTTGCTAGAGAAGATGTTAGAGGTGGATTTGGGGATCAGTGAAAGGTGTTAGGGGTCTTATGGGTAACTTGGAAGTATAAACATAGCATGGGGGTAAAGGTACTTGAAGAAGGGTTGTAGAGTCCTTAGTAAAGAAGGGCTAGTTGATGAGATTGGGGTAAGAATCCACATTAAAGAAGTCATCATACCTTGGAGGTAGGTGACAGGGTGGGACTTAGGAAGTCCTTGGGTGGATGAATAAGGGATCCATTGGATGGACCTAGGAAGATTAGATAACAAAGTGTGAAAGGTAACCCTTGTACCTAGGACCCTCTGCATCACTCCTATTGACAACTAAGGTCCTAATCCACATGGATTGACTGGTGCAGGAGCACCAAGGCTCATGAAGGCACACCAGGGTCACTATGGATCCTAGGAAGATGAAGGAATGACCATCAAGGGTCATTTGGAAATGTAATAGACCATGATTGGTCATTTAATGATGTTTAATCATGTTTGTAATGTTTATTGACCATTTTGTGTGCTATGATCATAAACAAGTTTTGGAAGCCATTGATTGGCTTATTAACTTAGAGACCAATCATTCATGATTGTAACATGGCCAATAGAGCCATTAAAATGATGTAAATGCACTAAATGTGCTAAAAGTTGTAACATTGCCTTATTGGCAAAATCTGGCCTAATGAGGGCTAGTAATGAGTTTGAGGGTTAGTCAAGCCCTAATACATTAGGATTGAATCCTAAAAGGTCCTTTAGAAGGTATTTTAATAATACAAATGCAAAGGAGGATGTAATAGTCGAGTTGACAAGGGTAGTTGTCGACTTGACAACTTTTTAAAGTTGTAATTAGTGTAACAGTCAGTTTTGGGACTGTTGTAGGTAGTTTGGAAGTTAGTTATACATGGTTGGTTGTTTTCCTTCATTGAGAACAAGTTAAATATATTTTAAACAATCCAGTGAAGGTGTGGAAGTCGATGTAATAGGTTTGGAGATCAATGAAGTTGTTTTTCTGCATTTTCCATGTTTTGACAGTTATAATAGGTCTCGGTGTAGAGACCATAAATTTTATTTGCACCGTTGGATTTCCTTGATTTTGAAATATGTTTTACAAAACCTAATTACACAACTTCTGATGGAAGTGATTTCAAACATATATTTGGAGTCAAAAGTTATGAGATACAGAGTAGATGTATATCAAAACTATTTTCTTTCTCTAAGTCTGCACAATCAGTAGGTTTATAATTTGGGGTTTCAAATGAAGCTTTAGAACCCTAAGATTTTTTTTAATTATATTTTTTTATGTTACCAAAAACTTTCTTTGTTTCCAGAAAAATTCATCTTATCATCTTGAAGGTTAAATAAATCCATCACATAAAACTGTCCTGAGATAGAAGGAAATTAGCATAGGTTGCATTTACCATGGTTGGAGTGTTGTTTTCATGGTGTTGAGCATTCCTTGGGCTGGGATTTAGAAACCTATCAGATGTTAGGACTCTTGATTCCACATTAAAGGAATCCTCTACATCATTGACCCTTAACAACACCTACACACACTTGTATCAATCAACCATCAAAATCAGCCATCAAGTATCAATCAAGCCAACCTACAATTATGTGTGCTCTATTTTAAATATGCTTTAATTCAGAATATTAAACATTTAGAATACCACGGATACCAAGGTAGCTTGTTTACCTCAGTGAAAAAACTTAGTAATCCCCAAGATAGTGAGATCTCAATCTAAAATTGCCATGGTACAGTCCAAGATTGCATACCAACAACTTGAAATATTAAGTAGATGCCTAAATGCACCACTGGAATCATACATCACAAAGAACATCAGATATGTGCATAATGAATTTGAGCTTCTAATGAATTTTAGTTATATAGCTAGCAACAATTTAACACCAATAGTCTTATCTCAAGACTGAAACAGAGAAAGATTCGAGAGGTGGTGGCATGTAGAGATCCAAATGTCCTTCCATGATCGATACAACTCTGCTCATCTTAGGCCTCAGGAGTATATTAATTAATCACTCCCCTATTTTTCTATAAAGGGGAAACCAAGACCATATTAGTATATAGATATAGTTAGATTTTGCTAGACTAAAATAGAAACTCAATTGCACCTATGTTTTTAAATTAATACAAAGATCAAGCTATTCTGTCCATTTATTGTCAAGTGAAAGGTATTCTCTTGTTCGACTAGTCCTTCATAATTATTGATTTGAAAGAAATTGTCATCTTGTAATACTTGCATGGAAAGATTACTTGTCCTTCATTTCTATCTAATTATCAGGAAGCAGAAGCAAAGTTCCTGTCATGTTTCCTGTCTAATTGGTTTTCTGCAAGAGAAATTAAATTTAATTAGACTGGCTAATATGTTGTGTATTTAATCATTTTGCATTAATAGTATTTGATGGTTGATAGAGTAGGATACAAAATTGCCTTATATAGTTGCAGATAGGGTTCAATACAAAGTGACTGAGTTGCCTAATCTTGATAAGGAACTGGTCTACTAGTATTTCAAAAAGTAAAGTTTTAATCATTACTAACTTTCATTTCATAATCAACAATAATAGATGGAAGAGTTAAAAGTTTGAGATAAGGAGTAAAGTAGAAAAAGAAAGATTGCTTTCAATTCTCATGCAAAATTGGAATCATCAATATAGATGAGTGATTAAACCTACCAGAAGCACATTGAATTAATTATCTAAAGAAGTCATGAGAGCATTAGTTGCACTCACCTTGGTGGGGCAGAGCTAGAAGTACGAAGGAATTTGATTACTTTGATCATTGTTATTTGTTGACTAGAATTTATGAACCCCACCATAAGACTTGACATATCTTAAAGGTTTTGCAATCTGTGGTTTTGGGGACCAACAATGATGATGGAGGTTTCAAAAGATAAGTAGTCAAATTGCTAAAGACCGGTACTGTGGAAAACAAAAAAATTAGAGAAAGCATGCAAGACACTGCTTATTTACCAAATTAGATAAGATTCCATCCCTCAGTGGATACATGGAGCTCCAGAAGAAATTTGAGATGTTACAGAGAGACTTGGGTTTACAAGAAGGAAAGCAACACACTATAAAACCAGGATGGAACTTCACAATTGAAGTAGCAAGATACAATGTAACACCTTTTGCCATTGATCCACCACTTGGCTAGAATGACATGTATACAATGAATGAAAGAAAAAAAAATTTATTGAAAGATGAATTTTATGGATAATATTAGATTTATTAAGTTTATCATGGAATTTTGCTATGGACCAGTATACCTAACTGATTCTGTAGACTTTGTAGACTATGTGTCTCGACCTGACAAAATTAGCACTGCAGAGGGAAGTCTTTTTAAACTTCTAATTGATTTTATCTATTATATACATAGTTGGGCCATCTGGGGAGGTGTTATGCACTAGGTGATTCTCTGCAGCCATTTAAAGCTTCCTAGTGCTTATGCATTTTGTCAACCATTAACAATGCAGATAGCTACCATATGCCAAGAAGCTGGCATGCATGCAGTTCGAAAAAATCATTATGTGATTCTTCCTAAGGATTTTGAGAAGGGCTATAGGGCTAATGTTAAGCAACCAGACACAGATTTTGAATTTTACAAGTAGGGAGAAGGTTTTGATGTTTGGAAAGTTTGATGGAAAGCATTTAAAGATATTTGCAATTTTAGCCTATTTAGTTGTAGACTTTAATATATCCAATTTGATGGCTTTATTCAAACAGAAAAAGCAAATTTATTTCTAGAACATACAAACCATATTGAGCTGGAGAACAATTAGCACATTAGTATGCTTCATTAAGATTTTATTTCACCAGCTATGTAATTATGGAAACATGAAATATTTGTTTGTAAGGTCTTCAAGTGAAATGCATAAATGCCATCTCAATCTATGTTTCAGATTTTTATAACTTAACTATTTTATTATAGCAATTGGTAGATTTTAGAATGGTGTGATTATATTCTTAATAAATATTTATAGGTTATTTTAATTTAATCCCTTGGACAACATGTTTTGTTGATTTTTTTATAGTAGTGTAAAGCCAAAGACAAAAAAATTTATTAATTGAATCTCTCCAAAAGTTAGTTTTTTGAATTGCATATAGTTTTCTACTTTTTATTTTTACTGGTAGACTTCTGGATTAGATTGTGTGTCCAATTTTTTCATCAACATTTCAAATCACATTACATGATCCATCATCAGGATGAGAGAGAGCACAAGAAATAGAGAAATCTCAAAAGGTTGCATCATTAGAGAATCTCACATAAAGTTAAACCATTCTTAGACTGCTGGAACACACAGGGTCACAAAAAAAGTACTATCTATCATGGCTAGTCATGCAATGCCTATGTAATTGGATATCAGACTATGCAAGGTCCATGGAAAGTAGTAGATTATTATTGTTCACAATAAAAATCTGAAGTTGCAAAGTCTACAGAATCAGTCAGGTATACTGTTCCATAGCAGGAAACATGACAAGAACTTTGCTACTGCTTCCTGATAATCAGATAGAAATGAAGGACAAGTAATCTTTCCACACAAGTATTACAAGATGACAATTGCTTTCAAATCAATAATTATGAAGGACTAGTCGAACAAGAGAATACCTTTCACTCAACAATAAATGGATAGAATAGCTTGATCTTTGTATTAATTAAAAAGCATTGGTACAATTGAGTTTCTATTTTAGTTAAGAAAAATCTAACTATATCTATATCCTAATATGGTCTTGGTTTCCCCTTTATAGAAAAATAGGGGAGTGATTAATTAATATACTTCTTCCACTACCTTTTCTAGGAGCACAGAAGTCAGAAGAAACCTGAAGGACTGAAGCCTAAAATCCTAAATAGGAAGCTTTTTTTATTTATATACTCGTCTTAGGTGAAGCACTGGAGGAGTTATATCGGAAGCCAAACAATCCACTTTTAATGAAAAGAAAATAGCAGATCAAAATGATAATAAAATACTATCAAATGAGCAACTGTATGACAGTATGACCAAAAATATTATCTCTTTTTCTACCTTTTGTAGATACCCTCTACAATATATGACAAGCTACACTAGTATCTACCCTCTACAATATATGTATCTTCTGCATTATATGAATATCCTCTACCATATGTATACTGTACTCACCATCTGTTTGTATGATATTGTCTTTGACTGCCATCTATCTAAATATTGAATGCTCTTAGATATAAGTTCAGCAATATGGATTATGATCTTCTGTTATGCATGATGGTCATTGTATGCTTGTTGTATAATTGTCTTCGATATATATTTGGGTAGACAACCCTAACCTGTGTGAAGAGTCAGTTGTGAAGGATTGCATCAATTCAATAATACCATCTCTTTGGTAATCGCATAACTGCATCATTTGTTTCTTTCTCAATGTTGATAAGTCAATACATAATTTGATCATTCTCTCAAGTGTTACAATCCATCACTTGAAACAATCAGATGTTTGCTGGTTCGTCCTCCTAACACTAATCTTCAACATTGAGAGCCTTCAAATGAAATTTAAGATATTTCCAGAGATATCCTCAATGATTTTTGTCAAATTTAATGTAACAAGTTAACAACCATATAAAAGAAGACAAAGTATGCAAAATGGGGGCAATTCACACCAGTTCATTGAAAACCCCAACAGAAAGCCTCAACAAGATGTAAAGTGATACCTATGGGCTATGGCTAATATAAGGCCATAAAACAATCTCTAATCTTGTGGTTGCCAAGGTGCAACTATGATTATGGAACTTCTGAACGTCTTTTGGTTTTCAAGAGGATGGGATGCCTATTTGTAGTACTTCCTTATATAAGAGACATTTTTTGTTAAAGCTTGTTGTTGCTTGTGCATTGGACAACATTAAAGAAGATCAGGGAAGGAGCTACTAATTTTAATACTGAATTTTGGAAGGTTTTAAACTTTTTTGCTGGTGTTGAAGAAAATAAGGCAAACCCCCGAAGCACAAAGGAGCCAATATCTCAAGTGATAGAGCACTCCAACATTCCAAGCATGGATGGAAAGGTCCTTAGTTCAAAAAATAGATGATCCAAAGAAAATATCATAGCATTTGTGCCAACCTAAAGGTCCCAATCTAAAAGTGACTTATTTTGAAGAATAATATGTAATTTCAACAAAAGGGAACTATTAGGTTTGTGTAAAACACCCTTGTATGAAAATGAGAGAATCTGGATTCAAACCTGACATGACCTTTTGAAAATAATACAATTTTAAAGCTAGACTAGGAGCACAAAGCACAAAGAAAAACAAATGATGCTATATACCACAAAGGGCATCCCCAGTAGGCAAGCAAGAGGTCCTAGTTTCAAGTTGCAGCTGAATCATGAAAAATAATATGGTATCAACATCAGACTGAAAGCCTCAAGCAAACACTTGTCACTCGATAGGGGCATTGGAAGAACAGTCTACACTTTAAATTGTAAAGGAATGAGTAGCTTGGTGGTTGAGTGTCCTTCAATGCAAATGGAGGATTGTAGACTTAACTGCTAGTAGAACTATGGAGAAAATAAGGATACCAAATCTAGAAGCATACCTTAATGGAGGGCGTGGCAAGGAAATGAGCCACACTTCTAAAGTCAGGCCTAAGATTGTCACTCAATGGAAGGTCTTGGAAGAAAACATAACCAAACAACAGAGCTCTAGTTTAGGACTGCTACTCAAGGAAAATATTAGGGAAAAAACAAGCCATGCCAAACAAAGGACAAATCGAGCAGAATTACTTAAACAGCCATGATAAAGCCTTGGGTTCTAGTGTACTGATTCTTGAAAACAATCATTGGAAAGGGAGGTAGGCCCCTTCCCAAAAGGATGAGTATAATGTTACTACGTTAACATGTTAAGTCTTGACATTAGAAATACATGTCTACATATGTTTGGCTTTTATCAAATGAAAGTCGTCCATTTTACCAAAAAAATAATTATAGGGTCTGCTTATAAATTTTAATGCTTCATTAAGGTCTACTATTGAAAAAGAGAGGTCTGAGGGTGAAGTTTCCTTTCCACAAATGAATTTTTCTAATAAAAAACCTATTGATTTGTATTGGAAACTTTGAACTTCTTTTGTAATGGAAAATCTAGAACACCTCCTACAAATGCAGTTTCCTGCTTGAAAGATGTGCAAATTTCAAACATAAAAAAAGACCTAACAAACATTATATTGCATAAACATAAAAAAAAATATTCATTGAACATACCTTCAATGCAGAGTTCTCTTGCGCCCAGAATTGATCCTTCAATAAAAACTTCTCAAAGCTCTCTTGCACCCAGAATTGATCCTTCGAGAAAAACTTCTCAGTTTGTTTCAAAAAAACTTCAAAAAAAACCACGTGGGATAAGGAAGGGGCCCGACTGTGCTTATTTGCTTACCAGTTGGTTTATGCAAAACCCACAAGGCATGAACCATATAGAAAACATTTCTAGATATTGGCACTAATATTATAGAAGAGTGGAGACGTCTGGATAAAGAACGATTGAATAAATGAACTTCCTAATGCGTAGGAATTGCTATTTCTATGGACACCAAATGGATTTGGAGATTTTATTACAAAATCTTGTGGTTTCCCTTTTGGTTTCCTCCTGCTCTCCTATGCCCAAAATGCATGCTTGCCTTCTACGCACGAACTGAAAATATGCCTTCTATGCGCGAACTGAACCTATTCAAAAATGGATAAGAAGAAATGTAAAGCATTATATGTTTTTTTGCTATTAACATAATTGTTTAATGTGCTGAAAATTTTCTATTCATAATTAATTTGATGTTTAGATTTAAGTGGTAAATAAATTAATAATAAATAAATATATTTGTTTTTGGAAGTAAACTTAGATTTTTAGGGTATTTAAATTGATTACTTTTAAAATATTTATATAATTTGAATTTTAATCAATAATGTTCCAAATATTTTATGATAGAATATTATTGTCTATTCGTATATTGTAAAATAGGCATTTTATCTTTTATCTATTTTCTTTAGTATCTATTTCAAAACTCAAATGATGAGAACCAGTTCATAGTTGATCAACTATCATAGTAAATAAATTTATAAGAAAATAAATATATTAAAATAATAAAAAGTCAAGGAGATAGATAATTAGGAGGCCTAATATTTCTATATAGTTACATCTTAATTTGAGATATTCTAATTTTTTATGAAATTACATTATTTATTTTTTTAGTGATTTAAGAATTGATGGGTTCCATCTAATTAAGGGTCTTAACCTTCTTACCCTTCTAGTCTTAAATCATATTCAATGTAGATCGATTTTAATGTAATTAGAACTATTTTTTGTCAAAACCCGTACAACTAGACTGCACTCGATTTTAATAATGTTAGAACTATTATTTGTCAAGACCTGTACAACTAATTTTGTTTACTTATAATAATTATAATTTGACTATTCTTTTTTATAACACTATCTCTAAATCTTGTTTATCAATCAATTTTGAAATCTCCAAAAACCCAGATTTAGGGCATGAGAAGGGTGTACATATAAGATTGCTTACGCAATACGCCTATTGACGAGAAAGCATTATTGGTGAATTGGAATTTCCAACTCTTTGATATTATATTCAAATGTTATAATTATAAATGAGCTATAATCATGCATTTAGTCATTTTGTTTAGGAGACTAATTATGTAGTCATTAATTTAATCTTTTATTTAGTAAGTTTTGTTTCAGTAACTAATTATTAGTGACTAATTCTTTAATCATTTAATTAGTCATTTATTTGATCATCTATTTAGTCATTTTTATTTGACTGCACTTGTGATTTTACCATATGATCAAATTACTCACATATTTAGTCATTTATATTTGTGAAGTACAAAACATTAGTAGAATATGATCAATTTTAGTCATGTGACTAAAATTTTTAGTCATGTAGTCACATATTTGCCAAAATGTACTAGTGTTAGTAGCATATTTGATGATAGGGTGTTTCTCAAGGTGTGCAGACTCTTCAGTGAATGATTTGTTTGGATTAATCATGGAATCTAGGTGCGACCTAATTCTGTCTAAGCCAACTGGTTCCTTTTTGCAATACACATATGTGCATATGTCTTCTACATGCATGATGCCCATTGGGGTTCTAGAAAAGGCTCCTTCTAGGTCATCTAAGGTAGACTTAAATGGATTCTTCTTAAACACATATCTTATCTTTTGTACTCTCCAATATCTCAACTTAGAATACAATGTGAGAATAATGAATCTCCGATGGATATAAAGAAAATTTTAAGCCATTAATGATTGCCACATCAATATAGAATGCATCTACAAATTTCATTCTTTGTTTCTACTAACAATCAGGCAGTGCGTTCTTGCATACTTCATCTCATAGTCTCCAAATAGTTGTAGTCCAAGGTGCATACTCTGAGGGTGAGTATACCATCCATGTAGGGGTCTAGAGCTAATCTAGCTCCTCCTATGACCATTAAGTTCATTTAACCATAAATAGGAGGTGTATCCATTGTGAATGCATCCTCAACTATTTCATCAGTATTATCCTTCTTTTCTTCCTTCCAAATCAAGCTCGCATCATCTGAAGCTTTCACAAACTTTACTTCTCCAACTTCATCTAATATTGAACTTTCTATCTTTTTAGGGCTTTCTAATCTTTGCACTCTTGTTCTATAGAACCTAGAGATGTGTCCAACCTTGTTACATGACTGACAAATGACTGGAGGCCTAACATTCCTCAGCGCATTCATGTGGGTTACCATATTGCACTATCTGGCTATGTGACCAACATAATTGCATATCTAACATGTAATGTTCTGAGAATTTATTACATTCTATTGTGGATGACTTCTTTGATTTTTCTGATTCTGATTTCTTTGATTTGATATACAATAGATAGCTCCATGACCAAACTTATTGCATAAATAAAAACAACCATTGAAAGGTCTTGCCTCTTTACAATCTCTTGCTATGTGTCCATGCTTGTTATAGGCATAAAAGTTTCTTTTACTGGATTGTGCTCATCCTTAGGTGGTTTAGCTTCATCTTCAATATGTTTTCCTTCTTTCTTGGCTTCTGTAGATTCTTTTGATGCTTTCTTTCTTTCTCGCATGTCATTGATCTAATTTTGAGCTTAATTGAATCGAATACCATTGGTGTCTCCTTTAATCTTCTGTGCATATAATTGTGACTCTATAAGATCCTTGCTTGTGTGCAATTTGTCAATATTGTTCTTTGCCTTAGTCAGTTTAGATTCCACTTGTTTCTTAATGTTTTCTAATTCCAAGATTTTCATGTTTTCTTGGCTTAGTTTTTCATCCAACTATTTGTTCTCTTTAATCTGTTCTTCATAGGCTTCTTGGTTTTTTAGTATCTTTTCATCCAACTCTTCAATCTAATCTTTCAGAGATGTATTTTCCTCATTTATATTTTTGACCATTTTTCCCAAATCACTTATGGAACAGTCTTTCAAGTCTTTTCTTAGTCTTTTAATGACTTCTTAAGAATTGTTGACCTTTTCTTTTAGTTCTTCAATTTCTTTTTCAGATCTGTCAAGGTCTTCAAGAGCTTCTTCAAGATTCTTTCTCAGATGTTTCATTTCTCCCTTATCCATGATCTCCTCAAGTGGTTAAAATTATCTTCAAAGGACTTGGATTTGATACCAATTGTTAGGAATGGGAACATTGAGAGGGGGGGGGGGTGAATCAGTGTTCTATACTTTATTACTTTTTTTTGATACTTTGAAACTTAGCTTAATTGATTAGTAACTGAAATGAATATCTATGCAAGTAAGATAAACATTCATAACACATGGCACAAAATATGATTATGGGGAGACCTAAATGAGTAAAAACCCCAGTGGTAATTGACACCCACTATGAACTGTACTTGTGTATTATGATCCTTGTTAGAAGATCTTGCAACCCTGTTAGAAGTTATTGTTTACAATGCTTTAGTATAGTGACCTGGTCAAGGGTCAAACCCTATTAGGATTCTTTTACAATTAACCCTATCAAGGGTGGGGACACACTATCCTAGAGCTCAATTCTCAAGTGGTGAAGGCTACAACCTTCTAGATATCAGATACACACTATATCTGCGGATGAACAGTTGCTTGAAACTGCTTGTCTGATCAGTTCTTTATGTGCACTGATGCTTTAGCCTTTTTTTAAAGCTCTATCTCATTCTAACTACTCTTTGCATACTTCTTTTCTACTTATGCAAAATCTCAATCTCATGCCATGCCTAATTACAAGG
Organism: Chamaecyparis obtusa; assembly: GCA_027943335.1. Taxonomy (NCBI): domain Eukaryota; kingdom Viridiplantae; phylum Streptophyta; class Pinopsida; order Cupressales; family Cupressaceae; genus Chamaecyparis; species Chamaecyparis obtusa. Next base: position 1,375,491 of record BSBK01005659.1, read on the forward strand.
GCACATGTCTTATTTATATGTGCATACAAAAATCTCCTTCAAATCGGCCTATAACTAATTACATACATTGCTTCTAATTTAATTGGTTCAAGCATGTTTACATATATTCACATTAACATGTCTATGACCTAAATACAATAGGTTCATAGCCTTTACAAAACAATATTACAAGTGCTAATCAAAATAAAAACAATCAGCTCCATTCTCTATCCTATTCTTCTGCTTACTGTCTGTGCCACTTCATCTGATTGTCACTTCCTCATACTAACTCATATCATCATGCGCTCTTAGAATTAGCATGAATACATACTTAGAAGCTTATTTTCAAGGTTTCATGTCATAACTCTATCATACGCATGTGTGTTGATGTTCTAATCACTTGGTGTTGGGTTATCTGTCCAGTCTTCCATACTTAGCCATATTTCTAATCTTCTTCAATATGCACTGACTCCAAAACTTCATATGAATTTGTTTACATAATGAAAACACTAAATATAGTTATATACTTCAGTATAGTCAAATTTCCAATAGTTTATACAATCCTCAATTGGTTCCAACCAACTGAGATGGTTGTGACCATTGAGATTCAAAATTTGACAACTTTTCAAAAAATTGCTCAATGCAATATTGACAACATTGACAACTTTTTCCAAAGTTGTCAATTGTCAATCAAACTCACTAACCTCTATCCTAGAGTCCACCTAGGACCTTAGGGAGGTTAAAATAAAATTATTTCAACCTTTTCCTAAGCCAACTAGACCATCCTAGTCACCTAGACTATTCTAGCCCTTCATAACCAAATTGTCCAACAATGGCTAAGGTAGACAACTAGGTTTATAAAAATACCTATTGTCACCTTGCCTTACAAAATAGGACTTATTTAGAACATTGGATTTGAGATCCAATTGGTACCCTAACCCTTCACATTATCCCTTCATGTTTGAGTCCCTTGATGTGCTAGCCATTGACAAGTTTGAGAGTTTTCCTATAGCCATGGATGAATTTGAGAGTGCTCCTACACTAGAGAGAGAGAGAAAGAGAGAGAGAGAGAGTTATAAATGTTTAAAATATCCTATAACAAACACAAATACACTATCCTCACTGGAGGATTTAGTATCTTTTACTACCTTTTTCTCCCCTGACTTGACTGGTGCTCAGTTGAGTCTTAACCAATTACACTCGGTTAGTGCTTAGTTTCTTTGATGACCGAGTGGCTTGGTAACTAAACCAAGTAGATTACTTAAGCTCAGTAATCCTAATTTGATGAATCCTAACTAGTTCAAACTTGAATGTGAACCTTTGTATTGGGAAAGGGGATGGAAAGGTTCCATACTCTCTAGATATCTCCTATGGGAATGATTTCCACAACTCACAAGTTTGGCACAATTAGTGCTCATTTCAAGCCTACTAGCTTATAACCTTTTGAACAAGGTTTTATGGACTTTGTTCAAGATTATTAAAAGGGACTATAAATCCAATTTCAGATTTTGATACCCTTTTTTGAGTTGAGTCTAGCCTCCAGGTTGCAAGATCTCAAACAACTCAGATAGTGTCAAACAAATCCCAACCCACTAGTCCTATTAGTGAAAATTGACTTGATAACTTAAGGAAAAGTTAACTAGTTGATTAACCAATGGAAATTACTACTTTCACTAATACTAGTAAACCAAAAGAGACAATAATCCACTATCAAATTGCATTTATCCACCCCTAAAGTGTTGTTGTCACTTCACTCTTCCATTTCCTGCACCAAGCACAAAGAGATGCTTGGTCTAGAGTCTGCAAACATACTTCTCAAGGAAAACCCCTTTCTCCTAAACTCCTAAGGATTTATAGAAAATTGATTCTACTTTCATTTGTTCACTTTGCATGGGAACCCAACAAAGGAAAAGCAAGTTAGGGCATTATTGCTTGAAACCCTGGTTAAGGAAGGTTTTTCTAAAAAACCTAGATCACAGAATCTTCAAACTCTAGACTCCAATGTTCAAAATAAATTTAGATAAAATTCATTAGAGTACTAATACATGTAAGATGTTGAATCAATCAATTTTCTTCTTCACACGCCTGTACCAATCTGTACACATATTGTTGTGCAGTCCAAAACATAGAGAAAAATAGGGATTTTTATTGATTGAATGCAAAATTACATAAGTTTCATCACTTTCCACCATCATTGTCTTCCACACACCTCTAAGGGTTATTTGAAGACCTTCTATAATAGATCCAACAATTTTTCAAAGATCGTGACCATTAAGAGGTAGTTTTACAAGTCGGTAGAAACTTTTCAAAGAAGCTGCCGAACAACATTTCTTACATTTTTGCAACATTTGCAAAGTGTTGCATTCTTGCTCCTAAAGATCTTATAGGACTAAGACATGGATCCTAATGCTCCCAAACATTACAAAAATACTAAAAAAAATAAACAAAAGACCTAAAAGTACTTTTGGACCATAGTAAAAAACCCATGGTTTATAAACACACCGAGGGTGACTAGGTCTTACATGTTGGCTTGCTAAACAAAATTTGAAAATTCTAAAAATTCCCTTAGGCATGAATGCCCTTGGGTGAATCCTTTGAAGACCATGAAAATGTGATTTTTGTGAAGAGTGGAGGGGGTGCTCTTGCACCATACTCCCATGTTTTGAAAACTCAAGTCCCACTTGAGAGTAGTTTGTGAACTGAGGTTCCATGCTTGTGGATACACTCTTCATTCATCCATGTAGCATCAATCTTAAGTAACCCCTTCCATTTGAACAAACAGTCCTTGTATGTCTTCTTCCTAGTTTTCTTGACTACTTTAGAGTCTAGAAGCTTTTCCAATTGTAAAGGTTGGCTCGGTGGCAAGTCATTTATCCATTCTACCTGTGTGTCTTCAGTGTCTTGGAAAATGTCATTAGGTCCTGCATCACCCTTAAAAGGAGTGAGGTAAAAAATGTTAAAGATAGGAGAAATAGAAATAGTAGGGGGCAAAGAAATTTCATAGGAATTATCCCCAAATTTTTGAAGTATTTGAGAGGGACTGATATTTTTCATCTGTAGTTTGGTGTGTTCCCTAGGTAGCCTTTCCTTATTCAAGTATGCCCATACTTGATCTCTTTCTTTGAAAGTAACATGTCTTCACTTTTTATCTTCCTGTTCTTTGTACTTTGTAGTAGTCTGACTCAATGTATCTTGGACTTGATCATCAATCTATTTGATCCATGTAGACAATTCTTCTCCCTGTGCACTGACTTTAAATTTAGTCGGTAAATCTCTTAGTTCCATAACTCCTCTTGGATGGAGTCCATAATTCACATGGAATGGTGTCTTCCCTATTGATCAGTTTACTGAATCATTGAAAGAAAATTCTTCTTGAGGAAGGATAGCATCCCAAGTCTGTCCATATTGTTTTGTTAGACACCTTAGAAGGTTTCCTAATGATCTTTTTACAACTTCAGTCTACCCATCTGTCTATGGATGGTATGCATAGCTAAATGGTACCCAACTTTTTCCAAAGGGTTCTCCAAAAGTGCCCTTGGAATTTCACATCTATGTCAGAGATAATGGATGTTGGCAATCCATGAATTCTAACCACTTCTTCAAAAAACAAGTTAGCAATATGTGAAGCATCATTAGAAACTTTACAAGGAACACAGTGTGTCATTTTGCTAAATCTGTCAACTATAACAAAGATACTATCAAATCCTTGCTTAGTTCTTCTAAGTCCTAAGAAAAATTCCATACTCACACTGTCCCATGGATATTTTGAAATAGGAAGTGGTTGATAGAGACCCTGATTGGTCCTGACTCCTTTATCCCTTTGAAATATAGTACATGGTTCAAGAAAAATTTTGACATCAGTTGGTAACTGAGGCCAATGATAGTTTCTCCTTACAAGTTTAAGTGTCTTATCTCTGCCAAAATAACCTCCTAGTGTGCCAAAATGTTTTTCTCTAATCATATTTTCTCTCATGGATCATTTAGGAATACAAATTTGACCTCCTTTGAACAAAAGTCCATTCTATAAAAATTATTCTGAATAAATAGTATTATATGCATCTGATAGAGTAGAACAAACCTTGTAGATATCACCAAAGTCTGAATCATCTTTGTATAGGTGTTTAAGGGCATCAATTCCTATCCTTTGTAGCTACTTTTATTCAACCAAAATCACTCTTCTGTTGAGAGCATCTAAAACTTTTTTTGTGGTTCCTTTCTTGTGCTTTATGGAAAATGTGAATGCTTGGAGTTATTCAATCCATTTCATGTGCTTGCAGATTAGTTTATCCCGACTATTCAAAAAACTTAAAGCATGATTATCTGTAAAGACAATAAATTCCTTAGGAAGTAAGTAGTTCCTCCATTTCTTGAGGGCTTGAACCATAGCATAAAGTTCCAATTCATATGTATTTTATTTTGTCTTTTCTTCATTCAATTTTTCAGAGAAGAAAGCCACTAGTCTTCCATCTTGACCGAGGACTACACCTATTGCCAGATTGCTAGCATCGGTTTCTACTGTGAAAAATTTGTCGAAGGTAGGTAGTGCCAAAATGGGGTATTTTGCTACTGTCTCCTTCAAGTACTTGAAAGCTTCATCTGGTTGTGTTGTCCACTAGAATTTTTTTTTCTACCACCCTTGATGGTATCAAGTAAAGGTGCACAAATGTGACTGAAATTTTTGATAAAATTCCTATTAAAGGTAGTTAATCCATGGAAGCTCCTAACTTCTCTTGGTGTCTTCAGTATGGGCCAATTATTGATAGCCTCTACCTTTTCAAGATCTATTTTCAATGTGCCCTTGGAGATTAAAAAAAATCCCAATAAAATCAACTCTTGTTGCATGAATGTACACGTTTATAAGTTGATAGACAGTTTCTTCTCATTTAGTCTTTAGAGAGCTTGTTCCAAGTGTCTCATGTGGTCACCCATAGTTCCACTAAAGATTAGGATATCATCTAAATAGACCACCAAAAACTTTCCTATGAAATCTTGAAGCACTTCATTCATTAATCTCATGAAGGTGCTAGGACCATTGCTAAGGCCAAATGGCATCACAAGCCATTCATATAATTCTTCTATTTTTTTAAATACAATCTTCCACTCATCTCCTAACCTTATTTTTATCTTATGGTAACTAGATTTAAGGTCAATTTTAGAGAAATAACATGCTCCTCCAAGTTGATCTAATAGATCCTCAATCATAGGTATGGGGAATCTATATCTGATTGTTATTTTGTTTATTTCCCTTGAGTCAATGCAAGTCTCCATTTTCCATCCTTTTTAGGGGCCAAAACACTTGGGATTGCACAAGGGCTGAGACTCTTTTGTACGAGTCCTTTTTTCAACAATTCGTTGATTTGTTTGGTGACTTCAAAATTTTGGTCAGGAGTGAGTTTATAAGCCACCTTATTGGGTAGGGAAGCACTTGGGATGAAATATATTTGGTGATAGATGTCCCTCAATGGTGGGAGTTCATCTAGTGTGTCTCCTACAACTATTTCTTTGTACTTCTATAGTAGACTATCTACTTCCTTCAGTACTTCATTGTGCATTATCTTCTCCTTTGGTTTAAGGACTAGGGCATATCCTACCTCAGAATATTGAATAGTGTTGATCATCTCTTGTTCTAGTACAAGCATGACTAACTATTTCTTTGGTTTTTCTTTATGAGGATCAAGAAGAGGGAGAAGGTTGTATTTGTGACCATTTTGAATAATTTGGTATTTGTTTGTGACTCTGCCATGTTTAGCCTATAGATCATACTGCCATGGATGTCCTAACAAAAGGTGACATACATCAATATCTACAACATCACAAAGGACTTTATCCTTATAGTCTTTAATAGAGAACTCTACCCAAGCTTGTTCATTTATCTACCATTTCTCTAGATACAAGATTTTTAGTAGAACTAGAATCAATTACTAACTTGCATACATCTCCATGGCTCTTACAGTTGGTTCTGAAAAAACTTTTTCTTTGCGGAGGTTCCATTGCAATGGGTGCTTGGATCAGATCCCTCTTCATGATGAGGCTTACTCCATCTTCTCTAGTAGAGTCTCTCACACTATCAACATCATCTTCTTGCACTAGGTTGGCTCTTCTTTCACCTTGGTTATTCTACTTGTCTTTGTCTGGACACCTATTGGTGTAGTGCCCTTTCTTATTGCAATTATAACATCTAATTTGTCCATTGTTTCTTCCTCCATTTCTACCCCTACCATTTCCTCTTCTACCTCTATATCCACCTCTTGAACTACTTTCTCCTTAGTTGTTTTCCATAGTATATTCTCCTTGTGGTCTATGATTCTATCCTCTACCTCCAAAGTTTCCTCTGCCTCTTTCATTCTTGGCTTTTCCTCTACCACTCTATTCATTCCTCCTTCTGGAATTTTCTTCCACTTTCAATGCCAATTGATAGCATTGGTTCACTATGGTAGGGCTTGTCAAACTCATTTCATCCTGAATTGAGACCCTTAGGCCTTGCATATGCCGAGAAAGCTTCACACATTCTCATTCAACAAGCTTAAATTTCATCACCAATGTTTGAAATTCTTCGATATATCTAGAGATTTCCATATCTTTCTATCTTAGACTCATTATCCTTTTATGAAGTTGAACTTCATAATCTTTAGGGACATAATTTTCCCTAAGCAGGGCCACCATCATCTTCCAAGTGGTGATTGGATTCTTTCCATTCTTCACCCTAGCATCTTGAGTGAAGTTCCACCATGTGAGTGCAAAGCCTTTGAGCTTTGACTTAGCAATCTTCACCCTCTAAATCTTAGGGATGTCTTCACAATCAAAGAAATGATTTAGGGAATCCACCCAATCCATTGCAGCATCAAGGTCCATCTTCTCATTATATGTAGGAAACTCAAGCTTGGCATCCATGGTTCTCCTCTCCATAGACTTTAGAGTCTTCATAAGTAGCCTCTAGTCTATAGGAAATTATTCTTCCTCCTGCTCAAGGGGTTCTTCATCACTCCCTTCTTCGGCATCATTTGAGTTTCCACTACTTCTCATTTGAAGCTCTTCCCTAAGCATGTCCATCTCTTGCCTCATTTACTGCATCTCGGTGTCTCTTTAATCATCACGTTGTGTCCTTTGCTCTCTCAGGTATCTTACTATCTCTACATTGGTCATCCTTGATAACAATCCTCCTTCATCTTCTCCTTCCATGATGCTAGTATATCTTTACCCTAAGGATCTTAGATGCTCTAATACCACTAGATGTAGAGCTCTCCCCTATTTAGGCAACTCAGTAAATGGTGAGACCTTCGGTGTTATTCTGAACCCAAATGGGATTAGGAGAGTTCTCTACACCTTTAAAAGATCCTATAACAACCATAAATACACTATCCTCACTGGAGGATTTAGTGTCTTTTAATATCTTTTTCTCCCCTGGCTTGACTGGTGCTCGGTTGAGTCATAGACCGATTGCACTCTATTAGTGCTCAATTTCTTTGATGACTGAGGTGCTCGGTAACTTCACCAAGTAGATTACTAATACTTGATAATCCTACTCTAAAGAGTCCTAAGTAGTTTAAAGTTGAATGGGAACCTTTGTATTGTGAAAGGGGATGGAAAGGTTCCATACTCTCTAGATATATCCTATGGGAATGATTTCCACAACTCACAAGTTTGGGACAACCAGTGCTTGGTTTAAGCCTACCGGCTTGAAGCATATCGGCTTGAAGCCTTTTGAACAAGGTTCTATGGACTTAGTTCAAGATTCTTAAAAGGGACCATAAATCCAATTTTAGATTTGGATAGCCTTTTTTGAGTTGAGTCTAGCCTCCAGGTTGCAAGATCTCAAATAACTTGGATAGTGTCAAACAACTCCTGAGCCATTAGTCCTAATAGGGAAAATTGACTCGGTAACTTAAGGAAAAGTTCACTAGTTGATTATCTAAGGAAAATTAATACTAGAATTGATACTAGTAAACCCAAAGAGACAAAAATCCACTATCATATTTCATTTATCCACCCCTGAAGTGTTGTTGTCACTTCACTCTTCCATTTCCTACACCAAGCACATAGAGATGCTTGGTCTAGACTTTGCAAACATATTTCTCAAGGAAAACCCCTTTTTCCAAAATTGCTAAATATATAGAGTAGATTGAACCTACTTTCATTTCCCCACTTTTCATAGGAACCCAACGAAGGAAAAGAAAGTTAGGGCATTATTGCTTGAAACCCTCGTTAAGGAAGGTTTTGCTGAAAAACCCAGATCACATAATCTTCAAACTCTAGAATCCAACATTCAAAATGAATTCAAATCAAATTTATTGGAGTCCTAATTAATTTAAGATGTTATATTTATCAATGTTCTTCTTCACATGCCTGTACCAATCTATACACATATTGTTGTACAGTCCAAAACATAGAGAGAAATAGGGATTTGTATTGATTAAATGAAACATTACATAAGTTTCATCACTTTCCACCATCATTGTCTTCCACCCACCTATAAGGGAAATTTGAACACCTTCCCTAATAGATCCAACCATTTTTAAAAGGTCATGATTGTTGGGAGGTGGTTTTACAAGTCGGTAGCAACTTTTCAAAGAAGTTGTCGAACAACATTTCTTACATTTTTGCAACTTTTTCAAAGTGTTGCATTCTCACTCCTAAAGAGCCTATAGGCCTAATCCATGGATCCTAATGATCCCAAACATTAAAAAAATACTAAATAAACAATAAAAAAATGTAAAAGTACCTTTGGACCATAGTAAAAAACCCATGGTTTATAAACACACCGAGGGTGATTAGGTCTTACAAGTTGGCTTGCTAAACAAAATTTTCAAATTCTAAAAAGTCCCATAGGTATGAATTCCCTTTGGTGAATCCTTTCAAGTCCATAAAAATTTTATTGTTGTGAAGAGTGGAGGGGGTTCTCCTACACTAGAGAGAGAGAGAGAGAGAGAGAGAGAGAGAGAGGCTAGTGGTCTCTAACAATATTTATTTCCACTAGACTCCAAATCTTAAATCTGCACTCACTTAACTTAACCATTAATGCATATGTGCCAATGTGATGTGAGTGTCCCAACCCACTTACTTGGATCAATCTCTATGGATCCACCACTTATTTTCTCACAAAGAGGAATCCTTACACATGTCCCTACAACCCTTAATATCTTCTCCAAACAAAACTACTATGCATCCCACCCTTGAATGCAAAAGACACACTTGCTATCCACTATGATAGTCACCTTCTCATTCTGGAACAATCACTACAACCAACCCTTCCAATGTCTTCCCACAACCCTAAATCAAAAGAAACACAATATATGTCTTATTAGACCCCTTCAGACTCTTTTCCACACACTCACCATTTTCATTTGACTCCTTTAACTTAACATCAAATGAAACCAAATAAATTTACCTTCTTTCTGTCCTCTTTGATAGACTGGTAAACAGTAACCATAACTTTTGAAAAAAAAATTATTTTAAAGATCCCTCTAATGAAGAGTTGTGAAATTATTTTTTCTATAACATATATCAAATTCATAAAGATCCAACACATCAATTGAAATATATCTCCCCCACACTGAACTACATTTTTTGGGAACAATCATCTTCAACTTTCTTCAACATTGTCTCATCCTCTCTTCAATCTCCCATCCATCCCTGCATACAAACACTTATTGAACATATAATACATTGAATAAACTCTCCCCACATTTACATTAATGATAGTAAGTAGGGGAGTCTCATGCTTTCATTTAGTCTTAAAGAAGATTGTTGATTGCATACAATACCATGTCTAGGAACAGTCAGCAAATGACTAAGATTCCTTTTCTTTAAACCTCACAAAACAATACAAAATTGCATGGAATGATTGAAAAAATAAAATTTCATCAATCTAATACATTTCCACTCAAGATTTCATTTTGAATGAAGGCTTAACAATGTCAAACAAGGGACTGTTCCCTCACAACAAAGAGTGGACAGTTTTTAGAAAAATTAAAGTTTTATTGAAAAAAACTTCTTATATTATCTTCCTTTCGACTCAAAACTACCAAAAAATATCCTACAACTCCTCTTCCCTTCAAAACCACACATACCAAAGAAAAATATCCATTTCCCAACTAGTTACAACTTCCTCAAACCGATTACAGATAACTGACTATTTACATTTAGCTCAATGTTTTATATTTGTTGTCTAGTTGACAACATGGTTGTCAACTTTGACAACCTTACATCATTATGCATTTTATTAATATTCCAAAGGATTTTTAGTAATTTATCCCAACTTTAAATCCTCAATCCACTCTTAAACCCCATAAATCCTCTATGAGCCTTCTAGGCTTCATTTTGCCAATTTTTGGCAATTTACATTTTTAGGCACTTCAAGTGCATTTGACACCATATAATGGCTCTATTTTCCATATTACAATCAATTGGACCTTCCAAGGTCTTTAAATAACTCATCTACCTTAGAATCCCCAATTGGACCGTAGATACACTATAACAGTCAAAATTCCATTAAGGCTTACATTGTTTGATCTCAATACAAAATGATCAAAAACATATTCAAAACATAATTAAATGTCCATTAAGGTCTTATTACAATTCCAATGACCTCTCAAGGTCATTTTTGTCATTTATTCCCCCTAGGATCTATTCAGTGACCCTAGGTTCCTCATAGGCCCTTGTGCTTGGCCCTAGTGCTCCTGCACCAAAGAGAGAGAGAGAGAGAGAGAGAGCGAAAGTTGTACACCTTTAAAAGATCCTATAACAACCAAAAATATACTATCCTCACTAGAGGATTTAGTGTCTTTTACTAGCTTTTTCTCCCCTGACTTGACTAGTGCTCGGTTGAGTCTTAGACCTACTGTGCTTAGTTTCTTTGATGACCGAGTGGCTCGATAACTTCAGTGAGTAGATTATTGATGCTCAATAATCCTATTGTGATGATCCCTCACTAGTTCAAACTTGAATGGTAACCTTTTTATTGGAAAATGGGATGGAAAGGTACCAGACTCTCTAGATATCTCGTACGGGAATGATTTCCACAACTCACAAGTTTGGGACAATAAGTGCTCAGTTTAAGCCTACCAACTTGTAGCCTTTTGAACAAGGTTCTATGAACTTTTCTCAAGATTATTACAAGGGAATATAAAGCCAATTGTAGATTTGGATACCATTTTTCAAGTTGAGTCTAGCCTCCAAGTTGCAAGATCTCAAACAACTTTTGACCCACTAGTCCTAATAGGGAAAATTGACAAGATAACTTAAGGAAAATTTTACTAGTGGATTATCCAAGGAAAATTACTACTTTCAATAATACTAGTAAACCCAAAGAGACAACAATCCACTATTAGATTGCATGCATCCACCCCCAAAGTGCTATTGGCACTTCACTCTTCCATTTCCTGCACCAAGCACATAGAGATGCTTGGTCTAGAGTCTGCAAACATACTTCTCAAGGAAAAAACCGTTCTCAAAAACACCTAAGGATTTATAGTACATTTACCCTACTTCCATTTCCCCACTTTTCATGGGAACACAACAAAGGAAAACCAAGTTGGCGTATTATTGCTTGAAACCCTGGTTTAGGAATGTTTTCCTGAAAACTCGAATCACAGAATCTTCAAACTCTAGAATCCAACGTTCAAAATGAATTCAGATAAAATGCATTGGAGTCCTACTACATGTCAGATGTTGGATTGATCAATGTTATTCTTCACATGCCCATACCAATCCGTACAAGTATTGTTGTACAGTCCAAAACGTAGAGAAAAATAGGGATTTTTATTAATTGAATGCAAAATTACATAAGTTTCATCACTTTCCACCATCATTGTCTTCCACCCACCTATAAGGTTTGTTTGAAGACCTTCCCTAATAGATCCAACCATTTTTCAAAGGTCGTGACCATTGGGAGGTGGTTTTACAAGTTGGTAGCAACTTTTCAAAGAAGTTTCCGAACAACATTTCTTACATTTTTGCAACTTTTGTAAAGTGTTGCATTCTCACTCCTAAAGAGCCTATAGGCCTAAGACATGGATCCTAATGACCCCAAACATTACAAAAATACTAAAAAAAATAAACAAAACACCTAAAAGTACCTTTGGACCATAGTAAAAATCCCATGGTTTATAAACACACCGAGGGTGACAAGGTCTTACAAGTTGGCTTGCTAAACAAAATTTGAAAATTCAAAAAATTCCCTTAGGCATGAATGCCCTTCGGTGACTCCTTTGAAGACCACAAAAATGTGATTTTGTGAAGACTGGAGGGGGTTCTCCTACACCATACTCCCATGTTTTGAAAACTCAAGTCACACTTGAGAGCAGTTTGTGAACCGAGGTTCCATGCTTGTGGATACACTCTTCATTCATCCATGTAGCATCAATGTCAGGTAGCCCCTTCCATTTGAAAAAATTGTTGGCATTAAGTATGATTGTCATTAGTGACAACACTTATTCAGACTCTACGTGTTTACTGAGTAGAACAGTGCATACTGAGCAGAACAATGCTTATTGAGCAGAATAGTGCTTACTGAGCAGAACAATGCTTACCAAGTAGGATAGTGCTTACTGAGTAGGATAGTGCTTACTGAGTAGGATAGTGCTTACCGAGCAAGATAGTGTTTACTAAGTGACACTATATCTACTGAGTCTCCAGTATATACCATGTTTGAAACTGCAACCGAGTGGTTAGTATGGACCGTGCCTCCACTTCTACCGAGTGCATGACGATGCTGAGTAACGCAGTGGATGTCGAGTATCAGAAAGTCACCGAGTTAGTTTGCAGTAACTAAGTCACTATACTTGGGCCGACTCAGTAATATTTGTGTTAGCTTGTTTAAGAGCTGACTTTTTAATTATGTTGTAATTGTTTTAGATTGATATATAAACAATGTTTTATATCATATCCAAAAAAGAAAATAGAAAAGTATGAAAAAGAGAGAAAGGCAGAGATAAGAGAATTAGAAAGGGCTATAGTAGTATAAGAAGTAGAAAAGATCTATCCATCATAGAAGGTGATCAGTACATCAGAGAATCTCAATCAACAAGTACAGTTGCAAGTAAGAGATCTACTATTTCATCCTAATAGGTGAATCAGCTTGAAATCCTTTAACCGAGTAGACTTAACAGTCTTTATAAAATCTCTTAACTAAGTGCATACTTCATTGTATGTTTGTAAATCCTCTAACAAGGTGGACCTACCAGTCCTTATTGCTCCTAACAGGGTAGATCATCAGAAGTGATCATTGTAAGCCTTAACCGGCAAACTTTATACTACAGTATTGAAGTTTTGTGGGTATCATCCCCACCCCAATTTTAATTTCTACTTGGAAGGTTTCTGGGTCACCAAATATTTGTGTTCAAAGTGTTATGAATGTTTTATTCTTTCTATTACTCATGCATGCAGTCAGATTATCAATCTAATATTATTAATATCTGAATTTGTTAAAAGTTTTGAAGTTACTGATTCACCCCTCCCCTCTCAGTAACCTAGATAGTCTTGAATATTTCCAACAATTGGTATCAAAGCTCTGTGGTTCTCAGAATAAAGTTTGACAGCTTGAGAAAAGATTCAGGACAATGGAGATATTTGGACTTAACAAAGTAATTGAGAATGAAAAGCTAGATCTAGAAATGGCCATAACTCAACTCAAAGAAACAAGAGAGCATCTTTCCCTTTCCCTAAAAAGAAGGAAGGAACTTACAAATCAGATCAATGACCACCAGTATGTTGAAGAAAAGATTGAAGACCTTTTCCCTTCAAGCAGCTCAGATGAAGCAAACAATGCAATCAAAGAACTTCTAGAAAAGAGTGGATCTCTGCAAGAAGAAGTGAGAAAATTGAAAAGAGAACAGGAAATTCAGTCAAAAAGATTCTGTGAAGTCTTGGAACAAAGAAACAAGATGAAAGATGAAATAGATGGAAAGAACAATGAAATCCAGAATAAAACTCTTCAGCTAGAAAACCTTATTGATCAAATCTCCAATGCAAATGAAGAAATCTTGACTCTGAGATCAGAAAATGAAAATATAAGGGAGGAGCTGAGATCAGAAAAGAAAATCAATTTAAGAGTGATGAGTGACCTAGATGCTGAAAGGAAAATCAATGAGAGAATGTTGAAATCTCAAGAAGATATGAATCAGGTGTATGAACAAAACCTTCATAGGCAAAAAGGAAAAGCAGGACTTGGATACAAAGAGGAAGGTGAATCCTCCAAACAAGGTACTCAAAAGAATCAAAAACCTACTTGTAATCACTGTGGAAAAATTGGTCATACTTCAAACAAATGTTGGAGCAATGGAAAAGCAAAATTCAATGGAAAATGCTACAATTGCAATCAGCTTGGTCATAAAGCAAATGAATGCAAGGAGAAACCAAGATTTGAAGGCAAATGTCACAAATGTAGCAAACAAGGTCATAAGGCATCAGAATGCAGAACTAAAACACCCAATCCAGCGGAACAAATTATTAAAGCAATGTTTGGTTGGGATTACAAAACTTGGTGTAGATGTCATTACTATGGAGAATATGGACACATTGGCATGAATTGTGTAAGGCACCACTTGAGAAAAAGGGATTCTACCATAAGATGTTATAATTGCACTAAGCTTGGTCACATAGCTAAAAAATGCATGAATTTAGGCAAAGTTGAAGATGAAAAGAAAGAAAAAGCAAATAGCATTAGGAAGAAAATGAGACAACAGTGGATTCCTAAACCTACTGAGCAAACCAGTCCAAGTAATTTAGTCACTCATGAAGGGAGTGGCTCTACGAACTCTAACTAGTCTCCAAGAAGGCACTGGAACTGTATCTTCATAGACATATTCCAAAACAATTCCTGAACTGAAAGGAAGATAGATCCAAATCAGTATGCGAGATACAGCAGGATCACAAGAAGGTCGGTATCAATTACCACTAAGCAAGGTTAGGAGTAACCTAACTTCATTTGGTTACTGAGTAAGGTCGGAGAAGTATGAATTCATATGTTCTCTAAATTGTGGATGACAGTCTGTCAAATTCAATACCCTAATTCCTATGGAGAATTAATGACAAAGTTTTAACAAAAAGCATGAAATCAAGTTCTTTCTTCACCGCGAATATCAACATTTTGAGTAGAGAAATTTCTAGTGCGATCAAGCGATTCGAAGAAAAATTTTAAAGAAAATTTTTTTCTACCATGCTACCATGGCTTCATCTAGCACCAAAGTAAATAAAGGTTTGGAAATGTTAGTTCATGGAGAATGGAAAGTGCCGGATTTCAAACTCATGCCTGTGATTGCTGAAACCCTAGATCCGAGTGGAGCTCAGTCTCAAATTCCTCCAAAGGTACTTCTTGTAAATGACATTCGCAGTCATTTTAAAGGTACAATTCAAGAACTTGGAACCCTAGAGATAGATGTTGCTCATGATGAACTATGTGTTGATGGTGTTCTCAAACCGAGACATAAACATTTGGAAGAAAAGGGTTTAACACATATCACGCACTTGCCTCAGGGTTTCCAGATAAAATGGATAAGATATATTCTAAGCCGAGGACATGAAGGTAAAATTTGGCTTGAGAAACCAGTGGAAATAACAAAGAAGATGATTCACCAAGTCACTAGTCTTCCCATGCTTGCCCAGGCTAAATCTACAAAAACCCTAGGTCAAGTAGAGGTGGAAAAGAAAACCCTAGCTGAATGGGATGGTAGAGGTATGAAAATTAACAGTATTACCGATGTAGAAATAAAATTTGGCACATATGTAATAGCACACAAGATATATAGTTCAAGTCGGTAGAATAGTGTTCTGTGTGAAGTAGTTGACCTAGCCTATAAAATTGTGAAGAACAATCTGTCATTTGACCTAGCAGATCTTTTGTTGAAATAGTTCAACAAGAACATGGAGAGCATCCAAACCTTAAAGAACAATCCAAGAGAAGATGAATAATAGATTTTGGATTCCACTAAAATTGGTGGAAGATTATAAAGATGATATTTGTTTCATGGTTGATTGTGATAGAGTATACATTCAGGCAGTAAGGCCCAGGATTGTATGGGTGAAACCTCTTCCTTATGAGGTAAACATTGATGAAACAAAGGATATAATTGAAGCCCTAGTAAATCAACTTGTTGATCCAAAGGCTCCATACTTTGGAACATATGATGAAGCTAAGATAAGAATTGAGCTAAGCATAAAACTTCCATAGGTGGTTAACAAAGGCAGAAAGAGGATGGCCAAGATGCAATCTAGCACACCTCTAATGTTAACCGAGGGCATAGGAAAAGATATTGTAGAAGAAGAAGAAAAGGATGAGAATAAAGAAGAACAAGTGCCTATAAAGAAGAAAGGAAAGGTAACTATCACCAAGAAACTCGAGAAATCCATTTCAGTATTCACAAGGAGAAGATCAAGGGGCAAGGTAGGTAAAATCAATGATGATATAGTACTCAAAAGGCCTCCTCCCTCATTTGAACAAAAGATTAAGGATTTGAGAGAAGGATCTGGAATTGCAAATTTCAAATCTCTCAAATATGAAATTAAATCAAAGGTAGAGCAGCACGAAATAGAAGATGTTGTCATTGAGAAAATGGGAAAATGGAAGTACTCACCTAATGATATGGCTTCTCAAATTCTAGGTGTTCTATTGGATAAAGTAAAGATGAGATGGTCCAATGCAAGACAAACTATCAAGGACTTATATGCTCAAACCTTAAGACAGATAATGCCAAGTTTGAAAAATGATGAAATAAATAAGGCATTGATAGAAAATGAGAGAAAGATGACACTAAAATTCAATAGTTGTTTAGTTTTGATCAAAGATATAGAGTCAGTTGTGAAGAGTGCAAATTCTACTTGGAAAAACATCTATCATCTTCACAAATCGAGTACTGAAACTGTGATAATCAAAGATATTGACGATGACAGTGAAGAAGAAGAAGAAGAAATAGTTTAGATTGATAATGTTGTGATAGAGGAAGCAGGGACAGAAGCTACCGAGGAAGCTAAGGAGAATGTTGAGGATGATGATCCAGTTTGGATAGCTGTAGAGGTAATTGCCTCACTTCCCCACTCTCTAGTAAAAATTGCTACATCTAGCTCGGAGAAAACTTCAAGTGTGATTGTAACAACTCCCTCAAATACATCAAATGTCCAATCATCACTAGCACAGCTCAATGTATCAATGACAAAAGTGGCTACCACTTCATCTACTGAGCTTCAGCCTCCTTCTTCCACCACGTTGCAGTCCTCTGTACCTTCTTCAAATTTGAGTTTTTTAGCAGTAAGTACTTTAGATTCTACAGTTGTAAATACTTTAGTTTTTGATTTATCAAGTATTCTAGTTAGCATCCCATCAGTCAGAAGTTTATCAATTTTCACTACCAGTCCTACTGTATCTACAATAATTTCTACTATAAAGGCAATAAGTATAAAGACTTAACCGAGTACAAAATTTTTGAGTAAGAGTGTAGTAGAAGGTATAGATCTAGATGAGGAGATACAAATTCCCCAGCTAGATTTTGCAAACCTCACTGTAGATCAAATGCAAACAGTTGGTGAACTCCTCCAGAAGCAAGAAAAGTAGAAGAAACTAAAAGAAGAAAGAGATAAGGAATATAAGATCATTGAGGATGCCAAGAACATTTTGACAAAAGCTATAGGTGGTAAAGTTGATTCCTCTCAACACATTTTGTTGCAGTTGGCAGAAGCAATTAACAGGTTTAATGATGATTCCTCTGGAACAGACAAGTTGCTTGAAAAGGCTGAGAAGAAGTTTGAAAATGAAGTGCTTGAGCACATTGCTCAACAAATAGCTATCAATTAGGCAGGGTTATCTTCAGTTTTGACTAGCATTGAGTCCTCCTATTCCAAGGTAACATCTCTTTTTGTCAAAATCTGTAATGTTGCCAAGTTCTCAAAGGAAATTAAAGACAAAATTAATAAGATTGATGAGGATCTAAAGATCAGTGCACAAAAGTTGCAACTTGACCCTAGTTCAAGTTGTGCATGTCAGATGATAGTCAGATTCCTATCTGATAAGCAGTCAGAGTTATTGAAAGAAGATGCAAGGATCAGATCAACATTAATAGATATTCAGAACATGATCCTTCCCATCATGGATACAATGCAAAAGCATATTGCATACTCAAAAACATTGATCCATGACAATTAGTTTTCAATTGCAGATCACATGATTGAACTCTCTATAGAAGTCCAAGTTGCACTCCATACATGCAAGATTCTGCAAGAGAATTGGGATAGTACTCTAGCACTAATTGGAAAGGTGCATTCTGATTTTCTCTCACATTTTGGTATCTCCGTGTAAAATATTTGTATATACACCTTTGGCATTATTGTCAAAAAGGGGGAGAAAGTATATGAGATATGAAAGGGGGAGAAATTATAAATAGAAAATATGAGTATGAGGTGAAATAAGATATTTTGTATATATATTGTATAAGGGAAACATGAAATGTATATACAAAACCAGTGTCAGCATGATTGTGTATATAAGTTTTGGGCAATAAGTGTTTTGTCACTAATGCCAAAGGGGGAGATTGTTGGCATTAAGTATGATTGTCATCAGTGACAACACTTATTCAGACTATGTGTGCTTACCAAGTAGAACAATGCTTACCAAGAAAAACAACACTTATCGAGAAGAATAGTGCTTACCAAGCAGAACAACGCTTACCGAGCAGGACAGTGCTTACCGAGCAGGATAGTGCTTACTACCAAGACAGTGTTTACCGAGTGACACTATATCTACCAAGTCTCTAGTATATACCGTGTTCAAAACTACAACCGAGTGATTAGTATGGACTGTGCCTCCACTTCTACCGAGTGCATGATGATGCCGAGTAACGTAGTGGATGCCGAGTAATGCAGTGGATGCCGAGTATCAGAAAGTCACCGAGTTAGTCTGCAGTAACCAAGTCACTATACTTGGGCCAACTTAGTAATATTTGTGTTAGCTTGTTTAAGAGCTGACTTTGTAATTATGTTGTAATTCTTTTAGATTGATATATAAACAATGTTTTATATCATATCCAAAAAAGAAAATAGAAAAGTATGAAAAAGAGAGAAAGGTAGAGATAAGTGAATTACAAAGGGCTACAGCAGTATAAGAAGCAGCAAAGATCTATCCATCACAAAAGGTGATCATTACATCAAAGAATCTCAATCAGCAAGTACAGTTACAAGTAAGAGATCTACTGTTTCATCCTAACAGGTGAATCAGCTTGAAATCCTTTAACTGGGTAGACTTAACAGT
The DNA here is from genome assembly GCA_027943335.1 of Chamaecyparis obtusa. Lineage (NCBI taxonomy): Eukaryota > Viridiplantae > Streptophyta > Pinopsida > Cupressales > Cupressaceae > Chamaecyparis > Chamaecyparis obtusa. The sequence continues at coordinate 1,394,701 of BSBK01005659.1, forward strand.
CTTTGTAAAATCTCTTAACCAAGTGCATACTTCATTGTATGTTTGTAAATCCTCTAACAAGGTGGACCTAGCAGTCCTTATTGCTCCTAACAGGGTAGATCATTAGAAGTGATCATTGTAAGCCTTAACTAGCAAACTTTATACTGTAGTATTGAAGTTTTGTGGGTATCATCCCCACCCCAGTTTTACTTTCTACTTGGAAGGTTTCTGGGTCACCAAATCTCTGTGTTCAAAGTGTTATGAATGTTTTATTCTTTCTATTACTCATGCATGTAGTCAGATTATCAATCTAATATTATTAAGATCTGAATTTGTTAAAAGTTTTGAAGTTACTGATTCACCCCTCCCCTCTCAGTAACCTAGATAGTCTTGAATATTTCCAACACAAATAGTCTTTGTAGGTCTTTTTCCTAGTTTTCTTAACCACTTTAGAGTCAAGAGTCTTTTCCAATTGTAAAGGTTGGCTCGGTGGAAAGTCCTTTATCCATTCTACCTATATGTCTTCAGTGTCCTGCAAAGTGTCATTAGGTCCTGCATCACCCTTAAAAGGAGTGAGATCACAAATGTTAAAGATAGGAGAAATAAAAATAGTAGAGGGTAAAGAAATTTCATAAGCATTATCCCGAAATTTATGAAGTATTTGACAGGGATCAATATTTTTCATCTACATTTTGGTGTGTCCCCTAGGTAGCCTTGCCTTATTCAAGTATGCCCATACTTTGATCTCCTTCTTTGAAAGTAACATGTCTTCTCTTTTTATCTGCCTGTTCTTTATACTTTGTAGTAGTCTGACTCAATGTATCTCAAACTTGATCATGAATTTGTTTGATCCTTGCAAACAATTCTTCCCCCTGTGCATTGAATTTAAAGTAAGTCAGTAACTCTCTTAGTTCTATAACTCATCTTGGATGGTGTCCATAATTCACTTGGAATGATGTCTTCCCTGTTGACTGGTTTACTGATTCATTGAAAGAAAATTCTACTTGAGGAAGGATAGCATCCCAAGTCTATCAATATTATTTTGTGAGACACCTTAGAAGGTTGCCTAATGATCTTTTTACAACTTCAGTCTACCCATCTATCTGTGGATGGTATGTAGAACTAAATGATAAGTTTGTACCCAACCTTTTCCAAAAGGTTCTCCAAAAGTGCCCTTGGAATTTCACATCTTTGTCAGAGATAATGGATGTTGGAAATCCATGAATTCTAACCACTTCTTTGAAAAACAAGTTAGCAATATGTGAAGCATCATTAGAAACTTTACAAGGAACAAAGTGTTCCATTTTTCTAAATTTGTCAACTATAACAAAGATACTATCAAATCCTTGTTTAGTTCTCAGAAGTCCTAAGACAAAATCCATACTCACACTGTCACATGGCTTTATTGAAATAGGAAGTGGTTGATAGAGACCTTGATTGGTCCTAACTCCTTTAGCCATTTTAAATATAGTGCATGACTCAACAAAATTTTTGACATCAATTGGTAACCGAGGCTAATGATAGTTTCTCCTTACAAGTTCAAGTTTCTTATCTATGCCAAAATGACCTCCTAGTGTGCCACAATGTTTTTATCTAATCATATTTTCTCTCATGGATCATTTAGGAATATAGAGTTGACCTCCTTTGAACAAAAGTCCATTTTGTAATAAATATTCTAAATAAATAGTATTATATGCATCTAATAGAGTAGAACAAACCTTGTAGATATCACCAAATTCTGAATCATCTTTGTATAGGTGTTTGAGGGTATCAATTCCTATACTTTTTACCTACATTTCTTCAACCAAAATCACTTTTCTCCTGAGAGCATCTACAACTTTGTTTGAGTTTCCTTTCTTATGCTTTATGGAAAATGTGAATGCTTGGAGTTGTTCAACCCATTTCATGTGCCTGCAACTCAATTTATCCTGATTGTTTAGGAAACTTAAAGCATGATTATCTGCAAAGATAATAAATTCCTTAGGAAGCAAGTAGTGCCTCCATTTCTTGAGGGCTTGAACCATAGCATAAAGTTCCAAGTCATATGTACTATTTTTCTTCTTTGCTTCATTTAATTTTTCAAAGAAGAAAGCCACTGGTCTTCCATCCTGACTAAGGACTGCACCTATTGCCAAATTGCTTGCATCAATTTCTACTATGAACAATTTGTCGAAGGTAGGTAGTGCCAAAATGGGATATTCTAATACTCTCTCCTTCAAGTACTTGAAAGCTTCATCTGGTTGTGTTGTCCACTGGAATTTTTTTTTCTACCACCCTTGATGGTATCAAGTAAAGGTGCACAAATGTAACTGAAATTTTTGATAAACTTCCTATAAAAGGTAGCCAATCCATGGAAGCACTTGACTTCTCTTGGAGTCTTTGGTATGAGCCAATTAATGATATCATCTATCTTTTTAGGATCCATTTTCAATGTTCCCTTTGAGATAAAAAATCCCAATAATATCAACTCTTGTTGCATAAATGTACACTTTTCTAAGTTGATAGATAGTTTCTTCTCATGTAGTCTTTGGAGAAATTGTTCCAAGTGTCTCATTTGGTTTCCCATAGTTCCATTAAAGATTAGGATGTCATCTAAATAGACCAGCACAAACTTTCCTATGAATTATTGAAGAACTTCATTCATTAATATCATGAAGGTTATAGGAGCATTGCTAAGGCCAAATGGCATCACAAGCCATTCATATGTCAGATTGATCATTTTTCTTCTTCACACACCCATACCAATCCATACACGTATTGTTGTACGGTCCAAAACATAGAGAAAAATAGGGATTTTTATCAATTGAATGCAAAATTACATAAGTTTCATCACTTTCCACCATCATTGTCTTCCACCCACCTGTAAGGGCTATTTGAAGACCTTCCCTAATAGATCCAACTATTTTTCAAAGGTTGTGACCATTGGGAGGTGGTTTTACAAGTTGGTAGCAACTTTTTAAAGAAGTTGTCGAACAACATTTCTTACATTTTTGCAACTTTTTCAAAGTGTTGAATTTTCACTCCTAAAGAGCCTATAGGCTTAAGCCATGGATCGTAATGATCCCAAACATTGCAAAAATACTAAAAAAAATAAACAAAAGACCTAAAAGTACCTTTGAACCATAGTAAAAAACCCATGGTTTATAAACACACCGAGGGTGATTAGGTCTTACAAGTTGGCTTGCTAGACAAAATTTACAAATTCTAAAAAGTCCCTTAGGCATGAATGCCCTTGGGTGAATCCTTTAAATACCATAAAAATGTAATTTTTTTGAAGTGTGGAGGGGGTGCTCCTACACTAGAGAGAGAGAGAGAGAGGCTAGTGGTTTCTAACAATATTTTTTTCCACTAGACTCCACATCTTAAATCTACACTCACTAAACTTAACCATTAATGCATATGTGCCAATGTGATGTGACTGTCCCAACCCACTTACTTGGATCACTCTCTATGGATCCACCACTTATCTTCTCAAAAAGAGGAATATCTACACATCCTGGGCTACAACCCTTAATATCTTCTCCGAACAAAACTACTATGCATCCCACCCTTGAATGCAAAAATCACACTTGCATTCGACTATGATAGTCACCTTCTCATTTTGGAACAATCACTACAACCAACCCTTCCATTGTGTCCACACAACCCTACATCAAAAGAAACACAACATATGTCTTATTAGACCCCTTTAGACTCTTTTCCACACACTCATAATGCTCATTTGACTCCTTTAACTTAACATCAAATGAAACCAAACAAATTTACCTTCTTTCTATCCTCTTTGATAGACTGGTAAACACTAACCATAAATTTTGAAAAAAACATTATTTTAAAGATCCCTCTAGTGAAGATGTGAAAAATTATTTTTTCTATAATATATATCAAATTAAGAAAGATCCAGTGGTTCAATTGAAATATATTTCCCCCGCAATGAACTGCATTTTTCTGGAACAAACATCTTCAACTTTCTTCAACATTGTCTGATCCTCTCTTTAATCTCCCATCCATCCCTGCATACAAACACTTATGGAACATATAATACATTGAATAGAATCTCCCAACAGTTACATTAACCACATTAAGTTGGGGAGTCTCATGCTTTCATGGAGTCTTCAAGAAGATTGTTGATTGCATACAATACCCTATCTAGGAATAGTTAGCAAATGACTAAGATTCCTTTTCTTTAAACCTCACGAAACAATACAATATTGCATGGAATGATTAAAAAATAAAAATTTCATCAATATAATAAATTTCCACTCAATATTTCATTTGGAATGAACGTTTAACAATTTCAAGCAAGGTACTATTCCCTCACGGCAGACAGTGGACATTTTTCAGAAAAATTAAAGTTTTATTGAAAAAAACTTCTTATATTGTCTTCCTTTCGACTCAAAACTACCATAAAATATCCTAAAACTCCTCTACCCTTCAAAACCACACATACCAAGGGAAAATAGCCATTTCCCAATAGGTTACAACCTCCTCAAACTAGTTACAGATAATTGATTGTTTACATCTAGCTCAATGTTTTATATTTGTTGTCTAGTTGACAACATGGTTATCAACTTTGACAACCTTACATCATTATGAATTTTTTTAATCTTCCAAAGGTTTTTTAGTAATTTATCCCAACTTTATTTCCTCAAACCATTCTTAAACCCCATAAACCCCCTATGATTTTTCTAGGCTTCATTTTGCCAATTTTTGGCAATTTATGTTTTTAGGCACTTCGAGTGCATTTGACAACATATAATGGCTCTATTGTCCATATTACAATCAATTGGACCTTTGAAGGTCTTTAAATAACTCATCTACCTTAGAATCCCCAAGGGGACCCTAGATACACTTTAACAGGCAAAATTCCATTAAGGCTTACATTTTTTTGATCTCAATACAAAATGATCAAAAACATATTCAAAACATAATTAAATGACCATTAAGATCTTATTACAATGCCAATGACCTCTCAAGGTCATTTTTGTCATTTATTCCACCTAGGATCTATTTAGTGACCCTAGTTTCCTCATAGGCCCTTATGCTTCACCTTGGTGCTCCTACACTAGAGAGAGAGAGAGAGAGAGAGAGAGAGAGAGAGAGAGAGAGAGAGAGAGAGAGGTGATGTAGAGCTCTCCCCTATCTAGGTAGCTTGGTAAATAGTGAGACCTTCAGTGTTACTCTAAACCCAATGTGGGCCTAGGAGAGTGCTCGACATCTTTAGAAGATCCTCAAATGAACACAATTTCACTATCCTCACTGATGGATTCAGTGTCTTCAACCGACTTGTACTCCCTCAAGTTCTATTGGTGCTTGGTTGATACTCGGTCGGTGCTTAGTGCATATGTTAACCGAGTGGCCTCGGTAGCTTTACCGAGTAATTTCCTAACACTCAAGAATGCTTACTACAAAATGCCTTACTGACTTTTCTTTCTATTGAAATCCTACAAAATTGATTAGGGGATGGAAAGGTTCCATACACAAATAAAATGTCTCCTATGGGAGTGATTTCCACAAACACAACATGATTTAAATAACAAGTCCAAGAGTTTATACCTTGCCAATTTTATGTCTTCCGATGAGGTTCCAGGGTTCTAATTCCAATTTCTTACAAGAAATCTATGGAAGAAAAGTATGTTCAAACACCCTTTAATGACTTGTAACAAACCTCCAGATCCTAAGATACTAAATACAAATCAACACTTAATGACTCCTGGTCTACTAGTTCTGATAGGGCTAATTGATTCAGTTGATGAAAGAAAACTTCACCATTTGGTTATTCAAGGTTGATTGCTAAATGTGACAGTGTTGGGAATCCCATAAAGACAAAAATATATCTTTAGACTACTTTTATCCACCCTTGAAGTGCTTCTATCACTTCACTTGTCCATTTCCTAAACCAAGCACATGGAGATGCTTGGTCTAGAATCTAAAAATAGATTTCTCCAAACAATCATCCTTCTATTGCACTTTTGAGGAACTAAAATAAATTTCCCCTACTTGCATTTCCCAACTGTGTATGGGAACCCCACGAAGGAAACACAAGTTAGGGCATCTTCGGTCAAAACCCTGGTTCAGGAGGGTTTCCTGAAAACCTGGATAAACTGATTCTTCTAACTTTTGAATCCAATCTTAAAATGGATTCAAAACAAACACATCAGAGTCCTAATTCATAGCATGTATCAAATCAATCAAAGTTCTCTTTTTTACTTCCATACAAATCCATACACGAAGTGTTTCAAATCTAGAACTAGAGAAATAGGGATCTTTTATTAATTGAATGCAAAAGTTACATAGATTTTCCTTTTTGTTCAACACACCGTTGTCTTCCACCCATCTATAAGGGCTATATTAAGACCTTCCTTAATGGATCCAACCATTTTTCAAATGGTTGTGAGCATTGGGTGGCTATTTCATAGGTCGGTAGCAATTTTTCAAGGAAGTTCCCGACGACATTCTTTTACATTTGCAACTTTTACAAAATGTTGCATTCTTTCTCTTAATGAGCCTATAGGCCTAATGCCTTACATTATTGTAAACATATTTAAAAGAAACCTAGGAAACCTAACATCCTAAATTTTCCTTTGGACCATATTCAAAGCCCATGGTTTATAACCACACCGATGGTGACTAGGTCTTACAAGTTGGCTTATTAAAACTTAACCTATCAATCTAAAAGTTGTGAAGACTGGGGAGTGTTCCTTGGGTGCTCCTACACCATACTCCCATGTTTTAAAAAATCATGTCCCACTTGAGAGAATTTTTTGAACCAAAGTTCAATGTTTTTTGATACACTCTTCATTCATCCATGTAGCATCAATGTCGGGTAACCCTTTCCATTTGACCAAATAATTTTTGTAGGTCTTCTTCCTAGTTTGTTTTACAACTTTAGAGTCCAGAATCTTTTCCAATTGTAATGGTTGGCTTAGTGGAAAGTCCTTTATCCATTCTATCTATGTGTCTTTAGTATCCTACAAAGTGTCAGTAGATCTTGCATCATCCTTAAAAGGAGTGAGATCACAAATGTTAAAGATAGGAGAAATAGAAATAGTAGGGGGTAAAGAAATTTCATAAGCATTATCACCAAATTTATGAAGTATTTGATAGGGATTGATCTTCCTCATCTTCAGTTTGGTATGTCCCCTAGGTAGCCTTTCCTTATTTAGGTATGCCCATACTTGATCTCCTATTTTGAAAGTAACATGTCTCTTCTTCTTATCTGCCTGTTCTTTGTACTTTGTGGTTTTCTGAATCAATGTATCTTGGACTTGATCATGAATCTATTTGATCCATGCTGATAGTTCTTCTCCTTGTTCACTAAATTTAAAGTCAATTAGTAACACTCTTAGTGCCATAACTCCTCTTGGATGGAGTCCATAATTCACTTGGAATGGTGTCTTCCCCATTGATCAGTTTACTGAATCATTGAAAGAAAATTCTACTTGAGGAAGGATAAAATCACAATCTTTCCATATTGTTTTCTTAGACACCTTAAAAAATAAGTTAGCAATATGCAAAGCATCATTAGAAAATTTACAAGGAAAAAAGTGTGCCATTTTTCTAAATTTGTCAACTATGACAAAGATACTATCAAATCCTTGTTTGGTTCTTGGTAGTCCTAAGACAAAATCCATGCTCACACTATCCCATGGCTTTGTTGGGATTGGTAGTGGTTGATAGAGACCTTGATTGATCTTGACTCCTTTAGCCCTTTTACAAATAGTGCATGATTCAACAAATTTTCTAACATCCATTGGTAACTAAGTCCAATGATAGTTTCTCCTTACAAGTTCAAGTGTTTTATCTATGCCAAAGTGACCTCCTAGTGTACCACAATGTTTCTCTCTAATAAGATTTTCTCTTATGGAGCATTTAGGAATACAAATTTGACCTCCTTTGAAAAAAGGCCATTCTACAATAAATATTCATAATAAGCAGTATTGTATGCATCTGATAGAGTAGAGAAAACCTGATAGATATCACTGAAATCTGAATCATCCTTGTATAGGTGTTTGAAGGCATCAATCCCTATGCTTTGTACCAACACTTCTTCAACCAAAATTACTCTTCTGCTGAGAGCATTTGCAACTTTATTTGAAGTTCCTTTCTTATGTTTTATGGAAAATGTGAATGCTTGGAGTTATTCAACCCATTTCATGTGCTTGCAACTTAGTTTATTCTGACTATTCAGAAAACTCAAGGCATGATTATCGGTAAAGATAATAAATTCCTTAGGAAGAAAGTAGTGCCTCCATTTCTTGAGGGCTTGAACCATCACATATAATTACAAGTCATATGTACTTTATTTCTTCTTTGCTTCATTCAATTTTTTAGAGAAGAAAGCCACTGGTCTTCCATCCTAACTGAAGACTACGCCTATGGCCAGATTGCTGGCATCAGTTTCCACTGTGAACAATTTGTCAAAGGTCAGTAATGCCAAAATGGGATATTGTGCTACTCTTTCCTTCAAGTATTTAAAAGCTTCATCTTCTTTTTTTGTCCACTAGAACTTTTTTTTTCTACCACCCTTGATGGTATCAAGTAAAGGTGCACAAATGTGACTAAATTTTTTGATGAATTTCCTATAAAAGGTAGCCAATCCATGAAAGCTCCTGACTTCTCCTGGAGTCTTTGGTATGGGCAAATTAATGATAGCCTCTACCTTGTTAGGATACATTTTCAATGTTCCCTTTGAGATAACAAAACCCAAAACTATCAACTCTTGTTGCATGAATGTACATTTTTCTAAGTTGATAGATAGTTTATTCTCATGTAGTTTTTGGAGAACTTGCTCCAAATGTCTCATGTGTTCCTTCATAGTCCCACTAAAGATTAATATGTCATCTAAATAGACCACCACAAAATTTCCAATGAAATCTTGAAGCCCTTCATTCATTAATCTCATGAAGGTGCTAGGAGCATTGCTAAGGCCAAATGGCATCACAAGCCATTCATACAATCCTTCAGTGGTTTTGAATGCAATTTTCCACTCATCACTAGACCTTATCCTTATCTGATGGTAACTAGATTTAAGGTCAAATTTTGAGAAGTAACATGCTCCTCCAAGTTGGTCTAAAAGATCTTCAATCCTAGGTATAGGGAATTGGTATCTGATTGTAATTTTGTTTATTGCCATGGAGTCGGTGCATAGTCTCCATTTACCATCCTTTTTAGGGGCCAAAACACTCAGTACTACACAATGGCTAAAACTCTTTTTTATGAGTCCTTTAGTCAACAATTCACTGACTTGTCTGGTGACTTCAACATTCTGATTAGGAGTGAGTTTATAAGTAGCTTTATTGGTTAGGAAAGCACCTAGGATAAAATCTATTTGGTGACAGATATCCCTTAATGGTGGGAGTTCATCTAGTGTGTCTCCTACAACTATTCCCTTATACTTCTGCAGTAGACTATCTACTTCCTTTGATACTTCATTGTGCAGTATCTTCTCCTTTGGCTTAAGGACTAGGGCATATCCTACCTCAAAATATTGAATAGTACTTATCATCTCTTGTTCTCCTACAAGCATTACTAGTTGTTCTTTTGGTTTTTCTTGTTGAGGATCAAGGAGAGGGAGCAGATTGTATTTGTGACCATTTTGAACAATTTGAAATTTGTTTATGACTCCACCATTTTTAGCCTATAGATCATACTACCATGGACATTCTAATAAAAGGTGACATACATCCATATCTACAACATCACAAAGGACTCTATCCTTATATTCTTTAATAGAGAAATCTACCCAAGCTTGTTCATTTATGAGGGTCTCCTACCCTTTGGTCAACAAAGATACATGTGATGGGTTTGGGTAGGGTATCTTTTCCAATTTTAATTTATCTACCATATCCTTAGATACAAGATTTTCAGTAGAACTGGAATCAATTACTAACTTGCATACTTTTCCATAGCTCTTGTAGTTGGTTCTAAAAAGACTTTTCCTTTGGGGAGGTTCCACCGGTACTAGTGCTTGGATCAAAGTCCTCTTCATCATGAGGCTTATTCCATCTTCTCATGTACAATCTCTTACACTATCAACATCATCTTCTTATACTAGGTTGGCTTTTCTTTCACCTTGGTTATTCTACTTGTCTCTGTCCGGACACCTCTTTATGTAGTTCCCTGTCTGATTGTAGTTATAACATCTAATTTGTCCATTATTTCTTCCTCCATTTCTACCCCTGTCATTTCCTCTTCTACCTCTTGAACTACTTTCTCCTTGGGTGTTCTCCTTATTAGATTATCCTTATGGTCTATTGTTTTTTCCTCTTCCTCCAAAGTTTCCTCTGCCTCTTTCATTCTTGGCTTTTCCTCTACCACTCTGTTCATTCCTCCTCTTGAACTTGTCTTCAACTTTTAATGCCAATTGATAGCATTCATTTACTATGGTAGGGCTTATTAAAATGAGTTCATCTTGAATTGAGACCCTTAGGCCTTGCATATACTGAGCAATCTTTACACATTCTGGTTCGGCAAGCTTAGATTTCATCACCAATCTTTGAAATTCTTCGGTATAGCTAGAGATGTCCATCACTTTCTATCTTAGACTCATTCTCCTTTTATGAAGTTGGACTTCATTATCTTTAGGGAAATAAGTTTCCCTAAGTAGGGTCACCATCTTCTTCCAAGTGGTGACTAGATTCTTTCCATTCTTCACCCTATCATCTTGAGTGAAGTTCCACCATGTGAGTGCAAAGCCTTTGAGCTTTGACTTAGAAATCTTCACACTCTAGTTCTCAGGGATGTCTTCACAATCAAAGAAACTATTTAGGGCATCCACCCAATCCATTGTAGCATCTTGATCCATCTTCCCATTGTATGTAGGAAATTCAAGCTTGGCATCCATGGTTCTCCTCTCCATAGATTTTAGAGTCTTCATAAGTAGCCTCTGGTCTATAGGACATTCTTCTTCCTCCTGCTCAAGGGGTTCTTCATCACTCCTTGCTTTGACATTGTCAGAGTTTCCACTACCTCTCTTCTAAAACTCTTCCCTCAACTTGCCCATCTCTTGCCTCATCTATTGCATCTTGGTGTCTCTCTGATCATCATGTTGTGTCCTTTTCCCTTTCATGTATCTTACAATCTCTACATTGGTCATCCTTGATGAAAATCCTCCATCATCTTCTCCTTCCATGGTGTTGGTATATCTTTAGCCTAAGGATCTTAGGTGCTTTGATCCCACTTGATGCAAAGCTCTCCCCTATCTAGGTAGCTTGGTAAATGGTGAGACCTTCGGTGTTACTCTGAACCCAAAGTGGGCTTAGGAGAGTGCTCTACACCTTTAGAAGATCCTAAAAAGGACAAAATTTGACTATCCTCATTGAAGGATTCAATGTCTTCAACTAGCTTGTACTCCCTTGGGTTCTACTGGTGCTCGGTTGATACTCAGTCAATGCTTGATGCCTATGTTAACCGAGTGGACTCAGTAGCTTTACCAAGTAATTTCCTGATGCTCGATAATGCTTATTGCAAAACACCTTACTAAATTTTATTTCTATTGGGAACCTAAAAAATTGATGAGGGGATGGAAAATTTCCATACACAAATAAAACGTCTACTATGGGAGTGATTTTCACAAACACAATAGGATTTAAATAACAAGTCCAAGAGTTTAGACCTTGCCGAGTTTATAGTCTTCCAACGAGGTTCCAAGGTTATAATTATAGTTTCTTACAAGAAATCTATGGAAACAAAGTATGTTTAGACACCCTTTAATGACTTGTAACAAACCTCCAGATCCTAAATATAGATCAACACTTAATGATTCCTGGTCTACTATTCCTGATAGGGCTAATTGACTTAGTTGATGAAAGAAAACTTCACCAATTGGTTATTCAAGTTTTACTGCTAAATGCAAAAATTTTGGGAATCCCATAAAGACAACAATCTATCTTTAGACTACTTTTATCCACCCCTGAAGTGCTTCTATCACTTCACTTGTTCATTTCTTGAACCTAGCACATAGAGATGCTTGGTCTAGAATCTGCAAACAGAGTTCCAAACAATCCCCCTTCTTCTACACTTTTGAGGAGATAAAATATATTTCCCCTACTTTCATTTCCCAACTACATATGGGAAATCCATGAAGGAAACACAAGTTAGGGTATCTTTGGTCAAAACCCTAGTTCAAGAGGGTTTCTTGAAAACTCGGATAAATTGATTCTTCTAACTTTTGACTCTGATCTTCAAATGGATTCAAAACAAATGCATTAGAGTCCTAATTCATAGCATGTATTGGATCAATAAAATTTCTCCTTTGTACTTCCATACAAATCTGTACACGAAGTGTTTCAAATCCAAAACTAGAGAAAATAGGGATCTTTTATTGATTGAATGCAAAAATTACATAGTATTTCCTTGTTGTTCAACCCATCATTGTCTTCCACCCATCTGTAAGGGCTTTATGAAGACCTTCCTCAATGTATCCAACCATTTTTCAAATGGTTGTGACCGTTGGGTGGTTGTTTCATAGGTCAGTAGTAACTTTTCAAGGAAGTTGCCGACAACATTCTTTTACATTTGCAACTTTTACAAAATGTTGCATTCTTGCTCTTAATGTGCCTATAGGCCTAATGCCTTAGATTATTGTAAACATCTTTAAAAGAAACCTAGGAAACCTAACATCCTAAATGTGCCTTTGGACCATAGTCAAAACCCATGGTTTATAACCACACCGAGGGTGACTAGGTCTTACAAGTTGGCTTATTAAAACTTAACCTATCAATCTAAAAGTTGTGAAGAGTGGGGAGTGTTCCTTGGGTGCTCCTACACTAGAGAGAGAGAGAGAGAGAGAGAGAGAGAGCCTATCGCTATCTCTCTCTCTTCCTTAGGTATAATATTGAACATATAATATAAATATTTAATAAGTTAATATTATACTATTATACAATAGAGAAATAAATAATAATAATATAATACAATACTAATATAAAAATTCACATGATAATACTAATGCTATGCTATTATCATTTAATATTAATATTAAAAAAAAATTGTACTATTTAACTTAAAATTTTAAAAAATACTCAACCCAATTAATATTAACATAAAAAAAAAAAATTAATATGTAACTTGAAATTGAAAATACCAGTCAAAATGAAATGTTGAATTAGGTGGGAAATTTAGGATATCCAATATTATCAGATATCCAAAATTTTTGGATAGCTAATTTTATCAGATATCCGATTAGGCTTGGTATTTGCCTTGGGCAATGCCAACCGTGAATGGTCAACCCATTAGGCATGTTCAACATATTTGTTTTGATCTTGAGACTTCGACCATGTAGCTGACAATAATTGTTTCACCTAAAATTGATGAAATGAAAAGGGTTTCTTAAAGACTTTATCATCTTTCCATCAATATAATTACTGTCAAATTTTGAGTTCAGTAAGTAATTATTACTTATTTTTTAATTGAGTTATCTTTAAATTCATAATTAACATATTGATTGAAAAAAAACTATAATTTTCAAACCATTTAACCTTTTTGAAATTTGAAACATGCATCACATTCTGTGCTTCGGCTACTATAAGAAAAAAAAATATTTCAATTTTGTAAAGTTTAGAATTAGTTAAGGTGGTCAGACATGAGAGTTTTTGTAATTCTGAATAAGTTGTAGCAGAAAATTCATAATTAATTACTTATTTGGAAAAAAATTATAGAAAAGTATGTGTCACATCTAAGCATGATTCTACTACTTATATCTAGAATCTTGGGAAAATATATCATCATTCTATTGTGATTAAGGTGGTCACACATACATGTACTTTTTATCTTTTCCCTGAAATTTTCATACTACTGCATTGAAATTTAAAATTTTGAACAATTAGATTAATTTTTTTTCAGATGAGGGCTAGTATTTTAGAAACTAATTTCAATTTCCTACAGATTCTATTCTTACAACTGTTTCACATAAGGTTGATAAGATGTTCAACTTTTTACGAAAAGTTGACTAACCCTGATTTTTTTATTTTTCATTGCCACTTAAGGCCATAGTTTGGTATACCATGATCCTGTACATACACAATACTTCCTTTTCTTCCAAAAACTTCCTCCTCACTAAGATTGTAATAGCCTTCTATCCTTTCCAACTTGTTTTCCTCCTTTTGAATTTGTACAATGAACCACTAAGAATATCCTCCAATAATCTTTGTTCTAAAGAGGAACCTTCAACAAACTGTCTTACCAATACAGTATCGATAACCACTAAAATACCACTTAATTTCTCCTGAAGGTATAATAAGTATGCCTTGAAGATAACATCTTCATTCACAATTTCTTCCAACTATCTATAAAAGTATTTTCCAACTGGAATATTTGTTCTTTAGACAATATTGTCTTTGTTATTTCTTCGGTGACAACCAGGTTGTAACCTATTTTCTAGGGGAGGTGTAAAAATTTTATTTTTTCAATACTCCCTTGATCCACAACCTCCTATATAGTTATTGGTAGGACCAATATCAATTTCTAGTATCACCAAAACCATTGTATCAATTGATTTATTCCTCTAGTCTAAATTATAATTCTAAGATTCACTTGATTTATCTATCTTCTTATCACATTAAGTACTTGTCAGTGTAGCTTCAGACTTGCATGATTTATCCTAGTGACCTATCTATCTACAATTAAATAATCTCATGTTCTTCTTCCAAGAGATCAATTACGTATCTCTGCACTAACTATATTTGTGACCATAATTATGGCAAACATAGAAATTTCCATGAAATATCTTGTTTATAACACTTCCTTTTTCCTAAACCTCAACATGAATCATGCATTTACTTTCTTCATGACCAAACTTATGAAAATTACTACATTCATTCCCTTTTCTCATCCTGCAATTTACTACCTTATGACTAAAATTATTGTATATATAACAAAAACATTGAAAGATAAATACCTTTGAGCATTCAGTTTCTTAATTTATGATCTCTTCACAAAAGGAATCTGATTCCTGATTCTATTTGAAGCATTCACCTCTACTTTTCCTTGATCATCACATCTTTACCTTTGTCATTCTAACTCAAACATTTACTAGTAGATCCATAATCCTCTTTGTTCACTTCTGGTAGATTCAAAAATATCTAGGATAGAGTTGTTCTCATATGTTCTAGTTTCAGCCTTCAGCTTCCTTAGTTCCACTTCCAACAATTCATTTTGTTATGCATTTTTCTTCACTATTTCCTTGAAATTTTCTTCTATCACTTTCCATTCATCCAATGCCTTCTCTAGTAAAAAAATTGTAATCTGAGCATCTTTCATTTTATACCTTGATTCAATCTCAATGAGACCTTCTTTTCCATTCTTTATCTGATCTACATCACAACTTCCTTATTTCCTTAATTTAGCTAGCTCTTGTTCCAACACAAAGATTCTTTTCTTTGATTCTTTCAACTCTCTAATAACATCCTTGTGCCTTGCTTGAATTTGATGATCTATAATCTTAGTTTCACAATACAAAAACTTTCCTCCATAAGACTTTCTTTTAATTCTTCATTCTCAGATCCAATGTCTTCAATATCACTCAAGATGATCTACCAATCTTTCTCAGAGTAGAAACCTCATTCCATCTATTCAACCTTTAAGATATCCCTCAAGTGGTTAAGCTCACTACTGACGAACCAAGATGTGATATCAATTGTTGAATGGGTCGAATAACTAAGAGGGGGGTGAATTATTTATTCTCACACTTAAACAATAATAATACAAGCTTAATATTTTTTGGTTAAGCACATAAAACATCCATAATAAAGATATTCATGAATAACATAGGAACACTAAAAGAGAGAACACCAAATTTTACATGGAAAACCCAAATGGGAAAAATCACGGAGAAGCTAATTCTCATGAATATGAAAAACACCTATTAGGGTGACACCAAAATGTAATTTATATAAAGGCTCACAACCAAATATGAAAAGGGTCTCACTATCGATACATAATCTCATTGTTGATACACAAAGGCTCACTACCGATACATAAAGGCTCACTGTCGCTACACAAAAGATATGAATAGATACAAAATCTACCTCTAATATCTTCATACTATTTTGTAGGAACATGAATCTCTTTTTGCATTAATTCGTAGTCACTTCATATGTGTGTTTACTTGTTGTGCTACTTGCTATATGATGTTGCATATATTCTCATCCTTGGATACCTATATACACATGTTAGTATCCAATCTTACATATGTTGGCCTTACACAATGTGTATAACACCAATGCATTAGATATTACAATTATAAATTAGGCACTTAGCATCAGTACTAAATTTGGGACATGCATAGGGGATGGTAACCATGCATTACTATACACATCTTAGATAGGTCAGACTTAAGATATTATAATAAATGCTACAAATACTAAAGCCATGTGATTGCAACAACCAAGACCAAAATATAGACACATAAAGTAGTCATTAACACTGATAGGATGTAGATAAGAAACATATTGTAGCCTATATACGTCCCATCTCAAACACCATGATGCACCAAAGACCTATGATATTATCATTCCAAAAATTCCTTCTGCATAACTAAGGATTTTTTTTACCAAACTGGATACAATTGATACATACCAGGTACTCATTGAGACCATCAGATTATTAGTATAGGATTTTTGACATCAATGACAACCAATGCTAGCACTTATATATTATAACACATATCCCACTTGGACCAAATGGTGTTAATGTTAATTGGGTTCAAATTGGAGGTTGTGCTAGTGGAGATGGAAGGATAGATTGGGGTACATGTGAGGAGATAGAGTTTAGGACCAAATATGTCAAACCCTCATTAGGTTAGGAGTTCTCACAGACCCTGTGCTAGACCCATGTTAGGAGTGTGTTGCTCATGTCCCTTGAGCTTGGAGTCCCTATTCAACTTCCATTCTTGTGGGTCAAGGTTGTTTGATTAGGGGATGAGACCCCTAGATTTTGGCCTCACTTGGCGCACAATTGGGCCAAGCTAAAAATCCATGTCAATAATCAATTTTTTTTACAATCTATAACAATTATCTTGACTTTATGGGTAAATTGCATAGTATTTTGTCCTCTCTTGTTCAATCTGATGATGGATATGTTAATGAAAAAATCCAACATAATCTACCCACAAAGTCAAAATAACCCAAAAAAAATTCAAGAGCTTAACTACAACAATCAAAGCCATTTCTAACTATGTAAGTATACCAAAATGAATCTTCTGTAGAACTCCAATTATAATAGTGATAGCATAAAGTGCATTGAAGCTAAATTAATCATATTTTATAACAAAAAAGAGGAGGAATATGAACCAAACATATTCTACTATAGAAAACAAAAGCCTGAGTGTCATGATTCTCATTAATTTGAATTAAAAATCCACACCACACAAAGAAGACAATTATAGGATATTCACTAAAAGTGGTCAAGCTTACCTAACATATCTTGTTCACAACATTCTTGTTTACCCAATTTCTTTCACTTTACATCCATTCCTTGTTGTCTTTATGGTCTAAATAATAGTCACTATTACCTGCTTATAACTTTGAAAACATTCCTCCTAGCCCTATTATGTCCCCCTCTTTGGTAGGTGTTGGTTCTGGGAGTGCTATGGTTGCTGGTTTGGTTGTGCCTAGGCAGTGTGCTAGTCTCTTAATGGGTGTTGGGAATTGAGTGTTGGATTCCTTTTTTTTGGCAGGTCGAGGCCTCTAAAGTGGAGAAAGGTTGGATTACGATTAAAGGTAAATCTTTCAAAAAATCCTCACCTTCCTTTGATATGACTCTTTGGTCCCATAAGAAGGGAACCAAGGGATAATCCTATATTTTTTTTTCTGGATTGCTGCTCTCCAATGTTTATTCTACGATAGTGATCCTTGCGCTTCTCTTGGGGATCTACTTTTGTTTGTAGGATTTTATACCTATTCAACGGTCTCTTTTTGTTGTCCCTCTCTATTGTTGGTCCTCTGGTTGTCCTTCTCGTGTTCTAGCTGGTTGCTGGTTTTGGTGCTCATTGTTTATTCTTTTAGTTTTCTTGTAAAAGGTTTAGGACCTTTCAAATCCTATTTTCCTTCTAATCAGAACTTTGAAAGCATTTGATAGCATTTAATAATAGTGGGCACTCCCATCTATCTTTCTTCTTTCATGGAATATTTTTGGTCAATGTATAGATTTACATACTACTATATTGCCTCTAAGGTATTTCTAGGTCCTTTCTTTCTTTGCATGAGTGATTTTTGCAACAGAAAAATATTTGGCATGCTAACAATGCAATTCCTAAATTGTGCATTTTGGAATAGTGGATATGCATCCATGAAAGCTTTAAAAAAGGATTATTATCAGATCCTACAATGGGAAACACTTGAGAAGACATGTAAGAAAAATGTAGAAGCATAGACAGGACACATAAACTATTTGAGAAGATACCTTAAATAAATGTGGTAGCATGGAATGTTTTGATTGGAGGATATGCGCAAAAAAATTTCTTGAAAATTATTCATAAAATCTCAAACAAATACGATTGGTAGCTGTAAACCCAAACTCCATAACATTTTCCTACATCCTCCCAGCTTGTGTAGAAATCAGAGCTTTAGAATAAGGTATGCACATCCTATAACTATAAAAGTAGATGCTTGGAACTATGAGAGACATCTAGTAATAATATTTGATATCAGATATTGGAAGAACTTTACAAATTTTTAAATCCACATTTATATTTTTGTATTGAGATTTATAAATTTTTCTTTGTGTGCTCTAGCATACGATTGTCTTTATCTCTTTTTTGTATGTGTTGTATCGATTGATCCATATCCATCTACCACCTTCACTTAAAATGATGCTCTATTGAAGTTTGAATTGAACTCATCAAATATAACAAATAAAATTTGAATAAACTCTCTAGTTATTTGTCTATGTGGATAAGCCTACCTTTTTATATGAAACAACCTCATTTTCTAGGAATGAAAGAATCAATTCATTTTATTCAAAGTTATCCTAATGTGTTTCTCCATACCTTTTTTTTTGTATTTAATTTGCAAGAAACAAAAAAAAGTATCTCAAATTTATATTGTATGATACTGTAAGTTCTTTATAAATAAATTGCAATGAAGAATAATCATTTTTCAATCCCATGTTTAGTTCTATAGATAATAAAGCTCTAATTGATTTCATAATTTGTCATTGCAAAAAAAATAGTTCCCAACATTTAGACATAAAGATATTATTGTAATGACTAGTAGTTCAATGTCTATATTATGGATAGAAATAAAGATATTATTTTAAATGCATTTATTATTTACGTGATTTTTTTGTTGTGCTTATCTATTTTTTAGGGTTCTGTGGTTGAATAATCTTTGAATGTATTTCTTATGTATGCCTGTACCAAATAGTATTTTAACTTTAGCTATTAGGAAATAAAATCATAACCTCACAATATAAATCTTGTATGGAATACTATAAATGATCTATAAAAGTCTGACAAAGAAATTTTATGAACATATGACACCATAGGTGACTCATAAGAGAGGTGATTCACAAAATAATAAGAGTGTGAGGATGTCTTTTAGTACTATAGTGTTAGGTAGAAGCTATGCATGTGTGAACATCAAGCTCTAAAAAGAGTGTTGGGTAGAGGTTACATTATTTTGGAATAAGTGCATTTGAGAGAAGGATAAAGTATCCTCTAGTACCATGGTATTGTAATAGGGTTGTTAAAAAATCACTAAAAGGTGAAGAAACCATTACTGATTGGCATTAAAAGTACTTTTTTTAATATATCAATTTGAGCATTGATCTACAAGATTTAAGATTAACATCATCTTTTTCACGTTTGACATGTGAGGAAGGTGAGCCAAAAGAAGCACAAAACTTGAATAAAATTTCAAAATGCATGTAAGTAAATTTATTGTAAATGGTAATTTGAACTAAGATGTAACTTGGGGTGACTTTTTGGAAAGATGTGTAAGAAATATGTAGCAATCAATTGAGAGGAGGGTGTGAATCAGTTACTCCCAAAACACTTAAACCTTCAAACCCTTAATCACTTAAGCTCTTATTACTAATTTGTAAAATGTAAAGCATGTAAATACAAATAAGAAACCATCAACATCACATAACACAAATATTTTTATCATGGAAACCCAAATTAGGGTGAAAATTAGAGTGCGGCTGAAACCCACAATAAGACTAATAACTTGTTAGAAGTATAGAATTATTACAATATGGGGAATTCACATACATTTAGGAACACTTCCTAGAGCTCACTACTCATTTTTTTCTTGAGCTACAACCCTAAGGAAGTCCCACTAACTTACAATCACAATTTAGATACCAATATGAGAATTCATGAACTTTATGATAGCATCTTCCTATGCCTTGGTCAGTTCCATTTTAGTACATTCAAATCTCTTCCTATCATTCTCTTTGCCACATCTAGATGAGTAATCCAACCTATAGTAGATCTATAAAAGTGCTTCACTAGAAACCTTTACCTTATGTAATCTTCAAAACACTAGTTCACATATAACAACATAATTCAAACCCTAATTTACCATATTTATCAAGAGCTAGGTCTCAAAATCTTAATCTACAATCATCCATCTCTCTACACCAAAATAAACCATTAGGATCACTACACACTTGCAAAATATTCCTTAGATCCATCAAGAACAACTAGAGATCATAATCATAACCCTAAAACATTTTACCAATCTCACATATATATTTTTATCAAATTTTCTTCATGTTGGTTCTTGGAATAGGGCTTACTCATAAATTACACCAAATGACCCACTTATTTACCTAAAGAAATTCCAACTCTTATGATCAACAAAAAAATGGATTTGGACCAACTAACAAGGTAGACTCAACCCTTTCTACACTTGAGGCTCTAGAAAACCTAGGAGGGTAATCTTATGATTATCATATAATCTTTATACCCAACTTATATTATGAATCCATTAAATAGATAATCTCATACCAAGATCAACACAATAAGGAGATACTAAATAATGGTTAATTATTCATTGATCTAAAACTTACATGGAGCATGAGATTGCATATTTCAACAACTTCAACATACAAATTAAAGATAGACTTTGTTGTTAATCAATTTAGGTGTGAAACTAAATGAATCATAATAGAACTAGAGTAGTAAACAACACAACTTAGATTAGTGCCCTATCCATTGGGTTAATTAAAAATTTGATATAAATTTGAATCTTATGACAAGAATTATGCTTAATAACTTCTAGATCTAGAATAATATTGCCTTGAAATGTATCCTAGCTGCATTTATGACCTAACCATCTTATCAAAATCCTTGAGTAAACCCTATGGATCTTCAATTCATTGATTCAAGTATTTTAATTAATTCCTTGAATTAAAGTATGAATATAAACTACAAACACCATAACAATGTACTGAGATAGCCAAACCCTTGATCTAATTAAATTAAAACACATAATTTGCATGAATGATAGAACTGGGCCAAAAATATATTTTTCCATTAATTTCAAAATTACTCCTATCATGCAATACAAAATATACTTGGGTTTGACTCAAAACCTACATAGAGATAACATTGACTCCATATATTTCTCTGAAAATATTTACAAACTGCCCAAAATAACATAAAGCTTCACCTGGACCAACCAACGTAAACAAAATTTTTTATCAAAAAGATTTAGACCTTGTCTCTTGGCCTTGATTACCCTTTTATAACAACAAGGGAATCAAAACAAGATAGGGGCTAGAGGAGACACATGTTATTTTTTAATTTGATAAACACAATATCAGTTACAAGATTCCATGAATAAGACAAAATTTGAATCCCTTCCAATTGAAATCTCTTATTTTTTCCTTTACATCACGTCTAGTTGTTGAAGAATTGATTTGGTGGGCCCATGACTGTAAATAGTTGGAAACAATACAACTGCAACATTTTATACCAAAATTGAGAGACAAG
Source organism: Chamaecyparis obtusa (assembly GCA_027943335.1). Lineage (NCBI taxonomy): Eukaryota > Viridiplantae > Streptophyta > Pinopsida > Cupressales > Cupressaceae > Chamaecyparis > Chamaecyparis obtusa. The sequence goes on from BSBK01005659.1 coordinate 1,416,617, forward strand.
AAATCACCTTAACAATCAAGGCCTAACTGTTTACATTATATACTTCTACCATGTATATGCGAGGCCAATGTTCAAACTCTTCATATTTTGGCCTTGGATAATTTATTATTTCATCTACCTTAGCTTTGTAAGCTATGTATTTCACTACAACCTGGTTAGCTTCCCTTTCAAAACCCTCATAGAAATTTTGTAACGCCCCGCCAAGGAACCCAAGAGGACAAAACATAAAACTTCTAAAGATGCAAGTAATTTTTTTCTGCAACAATACTCATCATTACTTCATATTTATAGAGCATAATTATGCATTTTTTTATAATCTTGAATGCAACATTTTTTCAACCCAAGTCCTCATAGGTTCCCTAACATCACTACTAAATCAACATTATCTAACCTATTTACTTTCATAAGATATTCATTGAATTATGAACTTTATTAATCTATGTTCATTTTAATACACCAAGGTAAATGATCCTAACTCATTTCTCTCATTAAACATAAGTTAATCATCTAAAAACATCATTCCTCTTATCATCTCATATCATTAATTTCATATTGATTTCATAAACATCTACTATCCTCTATATCACTTTCTTTTAATAATTTAGGTAAAAGACCAATATTCATTAAGGTAGGAATTATCTTATGTACTTAATTAATCCATACTCATTTTATTCACTAAGTAAACATAAAACAACTATTGAACATTGAAATAAAGTCACTAACTTATTTTATTGATTCATAGCTATTCATTATTTATAATTCCAATTACTAATTTATCAATTCACACTAATTTCCTTGAACCTTTCATTAGGACATAATAAGTACTTTACTAGGTACATCAATACATAACTATATCTAAGCTCATTTTCTTAATCGATGAACATCATAAAAGAATAGGAGAAATATGAGCAAGTGATATAAACAACTTCCTCTTAATGTTGATGAAATGTTCAACAAATTATATAGTCTTTTCCCCTTTATTTTCACTTATGACTACCCATTACCTTATACATTTCTTTAAAATATAATTACAAAAATACACATCATTATTCCTCATATATATAGCTCCCTTTAGGAGATGAATACATATACATCAATACATCTCAACATGATACAATCTACAATATGAAATCTTAAAATACAAATTTGGAAAGGAACATGAGAAAGGATCATCTGAGAAACTATGAATAACACCTCGGTATAATAAAGATTAACCACCCAACTATGTGGAACCAATAGGCTCACTCCCTCAAGCTGGGAGATAGAAACCAAGGCCTGCGCAAGATGTAATAACTAAGACATACCTAAGGTGGCTATAATCTTTCCCAAAATATACACAAATATAGACATAAGAAGGATATAAGGACCACTAGAGGCATGCTTATATTGGTAGGGACTCTAAGCTACAAGATAGGTGAGTTTCATCATATATGCCTTACCCCTTTTATTACCCTAGTTCTATCCTTCTTGGTCCCCAAGTAGGTACATGCATAACCAAACACCTTTCATGTAGACAAGGTTGTTTGATTGTGTCATCACAAAGAATCCTTCTCCCACTCCCATTCCTAGTCTGTACTAGCACTGGTGGCATGGGAAATACATCAAATTAATCTTGTTTAGTGTGAAATTTCCCCATCCCAATAAGTTTTATTAATGTTATCACTTGATTAAGATAACTCAATAGTGGGTTACCTTGGTAGCCACTTAGGGCCTCAACCCCTCACTATGAGCCACTCAACTAGTGTACTTAGGTTCCCTAACCCACCAAAAAATATCATAAGCACATATGAGATCTTGAATAAAGGTGGAATGGATTCACCTCTATGGGTAGGGTAATTGTGTGTGTATAGGGTTTAATAGTGGTAGATAAGATAATATGATATAAAAAGGGAGAATATAGGATCTATCCTTAATCCAATTCCCAAAAGGAGAGATCCAAATGGATTAATCACAAAGAAGTGATCAATGCACAATTGAATCAAATAATGGAGAATATGAAGAAAGGAGGAAATCCTATAATCTACTATATAAAGTATGTACTTGAAATCATAAATGAATAGAAGGAAAATACTAACCTCAAAATAGGGCAAATCTGAAAAATGTTGATTTCTGATGTCTATGCATAGTTTCAAAAAATTCTGCAATCTACTTTGGACTAGAAATGTTGAGACAGAGAGAACCCAAAAAACATTTGTCTCTTTGGAAGTAGGTCATCCTTGACCTAGATAATGGGGCAAGGTCTTACCCTGGAGTAGGATCCTACCCCTCACTGAAGGTCATCTCTGATGGAAATTCTATTCATGGATCCCAGAAGTTCACTGAAAAGGGTATTCAAATCTGCACTTCAATTCATTCTCATGTACCTTTACTTGCAAAGAAAAATGGTTTTTGTTGTTTGGATGGGGGGTTTTCCTTGGTCAAACCCCAATTTAGGAATTAACCTTGAAATTTAATTGAAATTTCAATATGTATAAACAAAGTAAATGGAACTATTCACCTTGCTTATGTTGAAGTCCTTGTGGAGGATTCAAATCCTTGAATCCACAAGTATGGATGTTCCAAATGAATGTAGAAATATGTAGGATGTCTCAAATCAATGGCATTAGATCTTCTCAACACCAATCTTGAATGTATCTTTGCATAGGAAGAGGCTTGGATAAATATGGATGGAGAAATCTTCAAGGGGGCTCCAAATAGATTGAATCCTTCAATAGCTAACAATGGATCTCCTTGATGAATTCTTGAATGCTTGAATGATTGGCTTGAAGATGAATGAATGCTTGCTTGCTTTCTTTCTCCTTCTTTCTTACTTGCACTTGAGATATTGAGAGATTATGAGATGAGATTACTTGATTGTGGATGTGAAAATGAGAGAGGAAGGCCTCCTTTTATAGTGATCTAGGGCACAAACTTCTAGAGAAGGTTGACATTGGTGAATTAAATCCCAATTAATCTTAACCCCTAGAAATGGACCTAGATTAAATGCAATTTAAGGCTTGCCATTCTAAAATCTGAAACAACTGACCCGAAAGTGGGAAAATAAAGTTTTTCAAAACCCGACATCCTGAAACTTCCAAAATTTGAAAATTGGACCTGGGGTCAAGGATGACCTAGTCCCTATCATAGGTTAGGGATGAGGTCATCCTTGACCTAGGTTAGGGACTAGGTCTTCCTTGACCCATCAGGTCATCTTTGACCCAAAAAGTCATGATCTTCAGATTCTCAAAGAAAGTTGTCAGAATGAGAGAGAAGTAGAACTAGGGGGAAACAACTAGACCCATGCAAAGACCCAATCAAGGTGCTTGACATGACCCCAGACCACTTACTTAGTAGGATAAATTCTCTTATCATGGAAGTGCTTCCATTTTAAGATGATACATTAAGCCCCCACTTTAGCAAGACTATGGACTCGATGCTAACTCTTGGTAAAGGAGATCATAATGAAAAGATAATCTTATTATAATCAAAGGGACAAAGGAAACCTCAAGCCCCCAGGGACTCAAGTCTTCATCAACTCCAAAATCACAATAAGAGAGACATCTCTAGAGAGAGAGAGGGTGTGATTATCTTGCCCAATGAGAACTTATGTCCCATTGTGAACCACACAAGGAAATAGCACAACTAGAAAGATGGAATTGAACCACCTAGTGAATGTGGCTACTCACTAGTCAACCCATCAAGGATTCACCCTTAGGAATATTCTATTCCATAAGAGTAAAACCAAAAGCAAAAGAGATCTAGTCTTAAGGACACCTTCGACCTTAAGGGATCAAAAATTTGAAACTGGAGGGATCAAGAGATCCTAAAATATAAATCCATTCTTTAAGGATTAGTCACTAATCCAAAAAGGGAAAAAAAGGTATCTTGAAAAATAATATGTGTATCAAAAATTGCATGTGTGCAATAGGTGAGCAGAGCATATGCCCCCATGTTAAAGTCATTTATAACACTTTAGCAAGAGAAATGGATTTAATGGAAACATAAACAACTACACCGATTACGTTTCCACTATGAGATGCCCCTGGATGAAGATAAATCAAGGGAAATACCACATAAACATACAGAGAACATATAAGGGATCCACCTATCATGGGGTCAATATGATCAAAAGATTATATATATATATATATATATATATATATATATATATATATATATATATATATATATATATATATATATATATATATATATATATATATATATATATATATATATATATATATGTATGTGTCTATATATATATGTATGTGTATATATATATATCTATATATATATATATGTGTGTATATATATATATATGTAAATATATATATGTATGTATGTATGTATGTATATATATATATATATGTATGTATTTATATATATGTATGTATGTATATATATATATATATATATATATATATATATATATATATATATATGTATGTATGTATGTATATGTATATATATATATATACATACATATAGATATATATATATATATATATATATATATATATATATATATCTATATGTATGTATATATGTGTGTATATATATATATATGTATGTATATATATATATGTATATATATATATATATGTATATATATATATATATATATGTATATATATATATATACATATATATATATATATATATATGATATTATTGCAAATTAATTGACATCATTCCCCAAAGAAATTAGAACTAAAATCACAAAGGAGGAAAGATCACATAATCTTTTCAGACCATGAGCTAGAGACCAAAAAGAATTAGTGCTACCAAGTCACAAATCCAAGCAGATTACAAAAGGAAACATTTATGAATAATAGAAAAAGTACAACATAGCATGAAACAACATATAGAAGAATAGAGATACATATAGAGGAATTTCACAATAGGTTTGATTCCTTTATCACGTTGCACCAACAAAGTAACAAGAGTCGTATAAAAGAATCTAACAACATTTAGCAAACACACCATGGGAGAAATACAATACAATAGGAAAACACACAAAAAAGATACCATAAAGGACAAGCCGATCAAGCATTCTGCCTACTCTCCCCATCTTGTTCTATATCATTTAGGGAAGGTGGGTAACTTGTAAGAGGGACTATATCCAAAATAGTAGGAATGATAGCCAGTTCCAAACAAGGATCCTCTTGAGAATCACAATGTTTGATACTAGGTGTAAGTATTAATTGTGATGAAAGCATATTAGGTAAATCAATGTTAATGTCAATAGTCTCATATTCATCATTAACATCATCAAGAATATCTTCTTCATCCAAATTAATCAAAATATGATCTAAGATTGATGAAGGGTGCTCCCCTTAATGCCACAAACACATAACAGAAATAGAGAAACAACAACAATAATATGCAAGAACGAAAAATTGGCTTCTTATTATCTCCACAAATGTGGAATTACAAATTTTTAGAATTACAACATGCAAAGCCACATGGGCATTCCCTTACAATATTTTGTAGGACAAAGCCTCGAACTATTACCCAGATCTACTACCCAGAACTATTCTGAACTGCCTAAGACAATAATACAACCTTCCTTATATAGGCAATTTTCCACCGCCTGGGAAGGTTCCAAAATTTTAGCCAATAAGGCCGACCAACTTAGAATTATTTTATTTTACATTTTATTACATCATAGTCGGCTCAAGATAACCTTTGAAACCCGAATAGAAATTTTGAAGAAAATTATTTTCTGCCATTTCAGGTGGCCCAACTTCCGAAGACCATAAGTCATCACCAGTTGACCTGCTCGGCTATTATAACCCCATTTCGGAAATGCCACGAAGCGCTCTACAAGCTTGACTAGCGCAAGCGCGTGTCACCCAAATTTTTGACCTCATCCGGGGCCTCTAAAGCCTTCAAAACTGAGTTCAAAGTTTCTGTACCCTGCTGCCAATACCAAAAATCTTCAATATCTTCCAATATACACTTGATCTAGCCATGAAACTTTGCTGATAGACTTATATGACCAAAATGAACCTCCAAGAAAGAAATAAGATCATTCTGAGCACATACGAAAATTACCCAAAATAGTAACTTTCCATAAATAGCAGCTCTGCACAAAATAACCCTTATTGAATACAAAAATAGAAATATTTTTGGGTGATGCAAGATTGCTCTTACACCCAGGATGCTCCTGCATCAGACACCCAGGGTAATTTGAGAAGTGACCCTGTCACGACTCAGGTGTGTAGAGGAAAACCAAAACGGTTAACCTCCTCCTTTGTTAGCCATGATGAATCTTCAACAGGTCATCCTTTCCACTTGACCAGATATTCTTCATATGTCTTGTTCCTTGTGCTTCTGCCAACATGACTATCCAGTATATCTTCAATCTCCTTAGTGTCTGAACTAGTTGCTGGAATACTCCACTGTGCTGCTGTGATCTCATCTTCAACACCTCCTTCATGATACTCTGTCAGATCTGAAATGTTAAACACTGGTGAAATATTTAGCTCAGTAGGCAATTCTACCTCATATGCGTTTCCTGAATCATGTTTCTTCAATATCCTGCATGGTCCAAACTTCTTCATTTTCAGCTTGTTATATGTACCAACTGGAAACCGCTCCTTCCGCAAATGAACCATGACTTCATCACCAACCTGAAATTTCTTATACCTCCTTTTCTCATCTGCCTTAGCCTTATACTGTGCGTTCATCTTGGTAATATGCTTCCTCACCTCCCCATGGATGTTCTTCAAGTGTTCTGCAAAATCCTCAGCTTCAGCACTACTTATTTCTCCTTTATCTATCTTCCTCAATTCAGATGCATTTCTTGGACTACTTCCATATACAGTCTGGAATGGTGATTTACCAGTGCTTCTATTGATAGAATTATTGTATGCAAATTCTGCCTGTGGTAAAATCAAATCCCATCCTGTTGGCTTATCTCCAACCAAACATCTCAGCAAATTTTCCAAGCTCCTATTCACCACCTCTGTCTGTCCATCAGTCTGTGGATGATGTGATGAACTAAACATCAAATCTATCTTCAACTTCTTCCACAATGTACGCCAGAAATATCCAACAAACTTAGTGTCCCGATCTGAAACTATGGTCTTGGGCAAACCATGAAGTCTCACTACTTCTCTGAAAAACAATTCTGCTACATGAACAGCATCATTAGTCTTCTTGCAGGGAATAAAATGTGCCATCTTTGAAAATCTATCAACTACCACAAAAATTGAATCGTGTCCTCGCTGTGTCCTCGGTAAACTAAGAACAAAGTCCATGCTGATATCCTCCCAAGGCTTCTCTGGTACAGGTAATGGCTGATACAATCCTGTATTCTACTTCACTCCTTTCGCCATCTGACATACTCTACAACTCTGTACAAACTTCTTCACATCTTGCTGCAACTGTGGCCAATAATAATTCTCACTAACCAAACCAAGGGTTTTGTCACGACCAAAATGTCCAGCCAATCCTCCGCTATGCTTCTCCTTGATGAGATTCTCCCTCATAGAACTTCGTGGAATGCACAACTGACTTCCTCTGAATAGCATATCATCCTGTATGATGAAATCCAACCATTTCGTCCTATCTAGAGTAATAGGTTCTGTACAAGCTTTCCAAGCTTCACCAAAATCAGGATCCTTTGGATACAAATTCTTGAGTTCTTTGAACCCAACCACTTCAATCTGCATTTTTGTCAGCAATAGTTGCCTTCTACTAAGAGCATCTGCAACCCTATTAGACTTTCCACTCCTGTGTTTCAAAACAAATGTATAACTCTGCAAAAACTCAACCCATTTTAAATGCCTCTCATTCAACTTTCCTTGACTATTCAAATATTGCAAAGCTTGATGATTAGTATACAAAACAAACTCCTTAGGAAGTAGATAATGTCTCCACTTCTTTAATGCCTGAACTATAGCATAAAATTCCTGATCATAAATAGAATATTTCCTCTTGGCATCATTTAACTTCTCACTGAAATAAGCAACAGGTTTACCTTCTTGGCTCATAACAGCTCCTATTGCAGTACCACTAGCATCACAATCTACTTGAAACACCTTATTAAAATCTAGAAGTGCTAAAACAGGTTGTTCTGTAACTTTTTTTTTCAATAATTGAAAACTCTTTTCTGCCCCATTAGTCCACTTAAACTCTTTTCTATCCCCTCTCATTGTTTCAGTCAAGGGTCCACAAATACTACTAAAATTTTGGATAAACTTTCTGTAAAAGCTAGCCAATCTATGAAAAGATCTTACCTCAGTAGCACTCCTTGGAGTAGGCCATTCAAGGATAGCCTGTACCTTCTCTGGGTCCATTTTTAGACCTTCTGCTGAAACTACAAATCCCAAATACACTAACTCTTTCTTCACAAAACTGCACTTCTTCAAATTAATCAATAATTTCTCTTCTCTCAGCTTCTAAAATACCATACGAATATGCATCATATGCTCCTCCAATGTCTTACTAAAGATCAAAATATCATCTAGGTAAACAATGACAAACTTACCCAGAAATTCTTTCAGAACCTCGTTCATGAGCCGCATGAAAGTGCTCGGTGCATTGGTTAGCCCAAAAGGCATGACTAACCACTCATACAATCTTTCTTATGTCTTGAAGGCAGTCTTCCATTCATCTCCTTCTCTGATCCGAATCTGATGATATCCACTTTTTAGATCTATCTTTGAAAAATACACAGCTCCACTCAAACAGTCCATAATATCATCCATTCGTGGCAATGGAAACCTGTACTTGATTGTGATCTTGTTTATTGCCCTAGAATCTATACACATCCTCCATTCTCCATTCTTCTTTGGTGCTAATACTGCTGGTACAGCACAGGGACTCAGACTCTCACGGATCAATCCTTTCTGTAACAGTTCATGTACTTGTCTGTTCAACTCCTCACTTTCTGCAGGTGTCATTCAGTGTGCTGCCTTATTCGGCAAACTCGCTCCTGTGATCAAGTCCATCTGATGACTGATCTTCCTAACTGGTGGTAATCCATCAGGCATGTTATCGGATACAATATCTTGAAACTCATTCAACAAATCTGCAACTTCTACAGGAACATCTTCTACTTCCTCTTTACCAACTTTTGGAATTAAAGCAAAACATACATGCTCATGCCTCATACCATCTAGGAAATTTCTTCCATCAACAAAAGTTATCCTTGCATTACCACATACCTTTTCTTCGGTCTCCTTCAATGGTTTTAGCTTATGTCGCACTCCATCCTTTGTCAGAGAATAGGTATTCGCACGACCATCATGTACAACACATCTGTCAAACTACCATGGTCTACCCAACAGCATATGACATGCATCCATAGATATGATATCACACAATACCTCATCTTGGTATCCACCAACCTTGAAATTTACTAGGCATTGTTCATTGACCATGACCTTGTGGTCATCCTTTACGCAGGCAATTCGATATGGATGTGGGTGTTTCTGTCTCTTGAGCTTCAAATTTGTCACCATCTCTTCTGACACCAAATTGTCAGTGCTTCCACTATCGATGATCACATCACAACATTTACCTTCACACTTGCACCTAGTGTGAAACAGGCTCCTCTTTTGCTCAGGTTCATTCTCACCACTCAACAGGACTCTTCTGTTAATCAACATTTCTCCTCTTTCAGCATCTTCAGAATTTGATGATTGGGCATCTTCATCTACATGTGCAACTCTGGCCTGGCCTTCATTTGTCTTGTCTGTTCTGCCTTGGCACTGAGGACATTCAAATGCCCTATGACCTTCTTCTCCACAGTGAAAACATGTTCCATGGAAGCCTCCTCTTCCAGATCCTTGTCCTCTTCCTCTTCCTCTCTGATCTCTATTATTCTGATCCTGGAAGCGATTGGAATTATTTCCACGCTGATTCTGACTGCTACTAGCCTCATCCTTCTTTTTCGGATCTTCATTTCGGCCACCATATGACCGTCCACCAGATCATCCACCATGACCTCTTCCATTTTGTCTGCTCTCGAACTTCTTGTTCAACTTTTCCTCTACTTTTAGGGCAAATTGGTATGCCTCCTCAATACTGTTCATTCGAACCAGATTCAACTCCTCCTGAATGCTTGGCCTTAACCCATTAAGGTATCGGGCAACTTTCTCCTTATCAGCTTCTGCATGGCCTGTTCTGATGAGGAGTCGATAGAACTCCTCTGTATACTCCTGAACAGATCTTCCTGCTTGCTTCAAACTCTGCATTTTCTTCAGTAGGTCAAGCTCATAATCAACAGGAATGAACTGTCGCTTCAATTTATCCACCATCCGATCCCATCTCGTGATTTTCTCCTTTCCCCTTCTATTTCGCTCCAACTGAATCTCTTGCCACCATATCTTCACATGACCTTTTAGTCTGGCCTTTGCAAATTTGACCCTATCAGGATCCTCAACATCTTCATACTCAAAATATTCTTCACATTCATTGATCTAGTCGATCAATTCTTCTGGGTTAAGATTTCCAGAAAATGTAGGAACCTCAATCTTAGGTCTTTTCCCAATCTTGGAAATCGCCCTAAAAAGTCTTTCTTCCTCCTAGTTCACAATTTCAACTTCTCCTTCTTGATATTCTTCTTCGGCTTCATCCTCGCTTTTGTCTCTGACATTAAGATTCATTCCTCTGCGAATCTCTTCTTGCAATGCTCGCACTTGTCTCTGCAGCTCTCTAACCTCAGGTGTTACAACACCAGCTCTTCCGCCATGTTCCCTTCGTGGAGGCATTTTTATGATGTGCGCTGAAACCCTAGCCATGGTCCTGGTGCAAACTGCCTCACAGTCGGCGATCTGTTTACACACTCAAGAACTCTTGCTCTGATACCACTTGATTAAGGGTGCTCCCCTTAATGCCACAAACACATAACAGAAATAGAGAAACAACAACAATAATATGCAAGAACGGAAAATTGGCTTCTTATTATCTCCACAAATGTGGAATTACAAATTTTTAGAATTACAACATGCAAAGCCACATGGGCATTCCCTTACAATATTCTGTAGGATAAAGCCTCGAGCTATTACCCAGATCTACTACCCAGAACTATTCTGAACTGCCTAAGACAATAATACAACCTTCCTTATATAGGCAATTTTCCACCGCCTGGGAAGGTTCCAGAATTTTAGCCAATAAGGCCGACCAACTTAGAATTATTTTATTTTACATTTTATTACATCATAGTCGGCTCAAGATAACCTTTGAAACTCGAACAAAAATTTTGAAGAAAATTATTTTCTGCCATTTCAGGTGGCCCAACTTTCGAAGACCATAAGTCATCACCAATTGACCCGCTCGGCTATTATAACCCCATTTCAGAAATGCCACGAAGCACTCTACAGGCTTGACCGGCACAAGCGCTTGTCGCCCAAATTTTTGACCTCATCTGGGGCCTCTAAAGCCTTCAAAACTGAGTTCAAAGTTTCTGTACCCTACTGCCAATACCGAAAATCTTCAATATCTTCCAATATACACTTGATCTAGCCATGAAACTTTGCTGATAGACTTATATGACCAAAATGAACCTCCAAGAAAGAAATAAGATCATTCTGAGCACATACGAAAATTACCCAAAATAGTAACTTTCCATAAATAGCAGCTCTGCACAAAATAACCCTTATTGAATACAAAAACAGAAATATTTTTGGGTGATGCAAGATTGCTCTTACACCCAGGATGCTCCTGCATCAAAGATACGAATAGAATCATCATAATCATGCATCTTAATATCATTATTAGTAACAACATCATGCATAAGCTTATCAGAAGAAAGTAAAGAGTTTTGAAGAATATAATTACGAGCTTTATCTTGAGTGTGAAACTTTTTATGATGTTCATTAGCAGATCGATTACATTTTTCTTTACTTGAAATATGTTGAGAACTAGGAGGAACAATCACAAGATCCTTCACAGGTTCTTTAGGAAGATTAATAGGTTTATTAGTAGTTAGACAATCAATAGTAGGAGCTTGATTAACAGATGTAGAAGCCATGGATAAAGGAGGTATAGAAGGTGTAGGAAAAAGACCATGATTAATATCCATCAGAGGTACACTTAATTTGAGAATCTTATGATGCTTATAGGCTTGATATGAGAGGAAAAGATTATCAGGTCGAGAAGGACATGAATTAGGTAATGAAGGCCAAAAAAAATAAAGAGTATCACAATCTTTGGGCCTAGAAGTTTGATATAAACTATGATTAACCATATTCACTTCTTCATCATGAAAAAATTTAAGACATTTATGGATAGGTGAAGCAACAACATGCATGGCATTTAACCAAGGAAAACCAAGCTTAACTTGAAATTGATCAGAAGTAGGAACAACAACAAAGGTAGTGTTCACAATTTTACCACAAAGTTCAACCGACAAGTTAATAGAGCCAAATAATGGATAAAGAAAACAATTGCAAGTTTGAATCCACACATCAGATTTATCATAAGAATCATGTTGCAAATTTTTCATAAAAATATTTTCTTTAGTAATAACATTGAATAAGGATGTAGGATCAACAAGACAACCACAAGTAGGTATCTAAGAAATCCTATCATAAATATAAAGGTGACCATAAGGAGCTTTAATAGTCTCATAATCATCAAAGGTAATCAAAATTTCCTGAGGTCTTTTATTCTAAGGTTGTTGTCGAGATTTAGGTTGAGTTTTCAATTTAGGCTTAGGTTTTGGTTGAGGTTGAGATGGAACTTGAGGTATAGTTTGAGGCTGAGGTTGAGATATAGATTGAACAATATGCTCCACTTGATTAACAATGTGATTAAGATCATCCATCTTTGAATCATACATAATTTCCATAGAAGATGGTTGAGAAATGGTATTAGTATCATGTGCAGGTAAAGGATTCATATAGATTTGAAGATTTTGATTAGGAAGAGAGATACATTTATTCCCACTACCATCAAGATTATCAACAGATAAGGCATTAGAATCAATTAAGTCTTGAACCTTATGTTTTAAAGAATAACATTTCTCAGTATCATGACCATTCTGATGATGATATTGACAAAAAGATTTAGGATCAAAAGATTTAGATGCAATAGTAGCAAATAAAAGTAGTTGAATAGGAGGTAAAGTAATCATATTAGTAGTTAACAACCTATTCATAATAGAATGTAAAGATTTAGAAAGAGGAGTAAATGTGCAATTTAATCAAAAAGAAATGGATGTAGAAGTGGCATTATGAGATGCCACAACAACTTGATCAGCAATTGCATTTTCTTATTTGTTTATCTTGTCATAATTGTTGAATTTGTTAAATTTGTTTGGATTAGGAGCAGCATAACTTTTATCAACTGGAACAGGAGCCATTGGAGTGTTGCTCTCAAATTGACTCACTTGTAATTGATAATGATGAAGTGTTGCAAAAAGTTGTTGAAAAGAGGTAAATTCAGTAAGCAGAATCTTATCTCTTATATCCTTTTGCAAATTTAAAATAAACATACATTGAATATCAATATCAGGAACAGGATAGGAAATTTGAGCATGCAAATGCTTAAATCTACCAATAAATTCAGTCAATATTTCCTTAGCACTTTGTTTACAATGCATCAAATCAGTCAAAGACACTTGCGGGCCAATGTTGTTTTGAAATTATTGAATAAAATCATTGAAAAGTTGTGGAAATGAATCAATAGAATAAGGAGGCAAGGAATAGTACCATTGTAAGGCCTTGTCATGAAAATTTCTAGCAAACAACTTGGCTAAAATCCTATGGTCATGAGCATAATCACTACAGAGGATTTCAAATGTTTTAACATGATGAATGGGGTCTCCTTTTCCATTATAATTCTCAAGATGAGGCATATCAACTTGCTAAGGAATAGGAGTATGAATGATATCTCAAGACAAAGGACTTCCCATGTCACATGTAGGAATTCTAAACTTGTTTTGAGTAAGGATGCAAGTTTTTATTTTAAGGAAGACATAGTTTGAGCCAAATTGATGATTACGGAATTAGTAGAGGAAATAGGAGGAATAGAAACATTAGAAACACTAGGTAAAGTGTAAGAAGCTATGGGAATGGAAGACACAATTGAAGGAACACTTGGAACTACAGTTGGAAGAGGATTGGAATAGGTAAAAGGAACATTATGATAAGAAGGTTGTGATGCAGGTAGGGACACAAGAGGAATAGTCATAGGAACAAAGGGAATTGTCACAGTCACCAAAGATGAAGTATAGGTAAGAATACTAGGTAAAGGAATAGAAGAAGGTTCTATACTAGTGACAAGAGGAATCAACCCTAAATCTTGAGCTTCTTGAGCTAAAGGTTTAACATTTGAATGCACGAGGTGAGTAATACCACACAAGAGACTAACACCTTGATCACTATCAAGAACTTTCTTAAGAGCCTCTATAGCTTGAATAGAATCTTGAATATGGTTTTCTTGAATAAGCCAATTACCCATTTTATCAAGTTCAGTCGAAAGTTTTTGGACTTGTTCAGGAGGAACTCTTAAAGCATCATCCTCATCATGAGATGAGTGAGAAGATTTTTTCTCCATAATAGGATTGGAATCATGAAGAATCAAATTATCATCTGGGATCCTAAGGAAAGGAGAGGAAGATTTAGGATCAAAGGCACCTGTGAGTCTATGACTTCTTCTAACTGGAATGTTATAAGTAGGACTAGTAGTAGTAAAGGTCATAAACCAATGCAATGCAAATGAACTAAACTAAGAAAACATAAAGCATGAATATTTTTGTATTTTGAAAGAGATTTTACAATTTTTTTTGTCTTTTTAAAATATAGAAGTAAGAAATCTAATTAGCATGCAAGATTTAACATAAAAGATAAATCTAACACCAACAAAATAATATAAAGGGAAATCTAACACCACAAAACACAATAGGGCATCTAATTCCACAAAATAAAAAGAGGGTAAGTATGTCGGGTTCACCAAAATGAATAAAGGTGGAATGGATTCACCTCTATGGGTAGGGTAATTATGTGTGTATCAGGTTGAATAGTGGTAGATAAGATAATATGATATGCAAAGGGAGAATATAGGATCTATCCTTAATCCAAATTACCAAAAGGAGAGATCCAAATGGATTAATCACAAAGAAGTGATCAATGCACAATTGAATCAAACAATGGAGAACATGAAGAAAGGAGGAAATCCTCTAATCTAATATATAAAGTATGTACTTGAAATATTAAATGAATAGAAGGAAAATACAAACCTTAGAATAGGGTGAATTTGAAAAATGTTGATTTCTAATGTCTATGCACAGTTTCAAGAAATTCTATAATCTTCTTTGGACTGGAAATACCGAGACAAAGAGAACCCATAAAAATTTTGTCTCTCTGGAAGCAGGTCATCCTTGACCCAAATAATGGGGCAAGGTCTTACCCTGGAGTAGGATCCTACCCGTCACTAAAGGTCATCTCTGATAGAAATTCTATTCGCGGATCTCAGAAGATTGTTAAAAAGGGTATCTGTATTTGCACTTCAATTTGTTGTCCTATATCCGTAACTACAAGAAAAATAGTTTTTGTTGTTTGGATGGGGGGTTTGCCTTGGTCAAACCCTAATTTAGGAATTAACCTTGAAATTAAACTGAAATTGTAATATGTATAAACAAAGTAAATGGATCTATTCACCTTGCTTATGTTGAAGTCCTTATGGAGGATTAGAATCCTTGAATCCACAAGTATGCATACTCCAAATGAATGTAGAAATATGTAGGATGTCTCAAATCAATGGCATTAGATCTTCAACACCATTCTTGAATGTATCTTTGCATAGGAAGAGGCTTGGATGAATATGGATGGAGAAATCTTCAAGGGGGCTCCAAAGAGATTAAATCCTTAAATAGCTAACAATGGATCTCCTTGATGAATGTTTGAATGCTTGAATGCTTGGATTGAAGATGAATTCTTTCTTTC